>JANVCC010000036.1:9522320-9553666 GCA_025345505.1 Todiramphus chloris collaris
TTTAAGGAGAAGGAATTGCTATGTTTTGGGTGGAGAATGATCTGAAAAATGTGACCTAGGACCGCCCAGAGCATGTCTCCCAAACAGATGTCTGCTGGAGATACAGATGGAGAAATGTGTCTCCTAATTGGATTTTGGTGTGATGCTGAGTTCCTGCTTGCAAAACATCTTTGGCATCACTAGTTTGTCACTAAGGATAGTGACTTCTGAAAACTGAGATCATCTATTACAAGCAAGTAGGGTACTCTCCACATTTTTATGGCTTTGGTTTAATGGTCCAGAGAGTATTTAAAGCAAACAAACAAGGCTATTTTACACAGATGTTAAAAGGCGTAGGAAACTTGCAAAGGGTTAAAACAGTTAAATAGAAAGATATATGTTTTAACGGAGTTGTGCTTTAAAATTACTTGTAATTTATCCACTTACGAGACATGTATGGAGGTAAAATGATCAGTTGTAATGTGCAACAGAAAGATATATACTTTTTTAATTGTAGCCAAGAGGAAAAAACCAGCATGGAATAACTTAATCGTTGCTAATTATAATATCACTGAGGTAATTACAATAGATTTTGATTGTCTCATTTTCACACCAGAGGAGGGCACAATACTGGCTTTTCTCTTAATACATATTTGTTTTTAGAGAAGATCTGACAATTACACTAATTGTAGTCACAGCATGAAACTTTGGTTTTAAAGAAAAATTTGTCTACATGTCACACAGAATAAAACGCATCCTTTTTGTTTTGTTAGGTGCAAATTACAGACATATTAATTGCTCTGTTCACTGTAACAATACAGAGATCATCTTATGGAAGCACGGACTAAATCTGTTCACACCACTTGGGAAGTATGCAACACCCAAAATGAAAATGGCAGAATGAGCCACCCCTCCTCCACGGTTAACGTTGATGTCTTTGAATAGAATATCATCACCTGGAGGGCAACCACCAGCAGCCATTCTGTGGGTTCCACTCATCTAAAGCAGCAAGAACCAAGACAAGTGGGCCAGACCCACTTGTCCAGTTGGAGGTTGGAGGTGACAAACAGTTAGAGGTTATCCTTTTTTCACTCTGACAGCTTCAACAAACACACTCCACACATCTTTATGAATTCATAAGCCTGCCCAGCCCTTGCAAAATTTGGCATAGCAGTCAAAGCAACCGTGCCACATTCCTCTGTACGCCGTGTGGTAACCTCAGTATACCCTCTCCAATACACCGGTGAAACAACACGTCGCTTATGGCTTTTCTGTGTTCTGTTGTAGCCACTAACAGAGCTGAAATTGTTCTGCTTCTCCCAGCTGAGCAACACATCACAGATCAGCCAAAAATACCAGGCACGCTGCTAACTACAGACTACTGGACAATTCAAGAGCTGACAAAGGCTGCAAATATATGAAATTTTAATGTTGGTTCATTTTTTTCTGAGAAGGTAGGGAAGTGTCTTGGAAAAAATGACACAACTCAGTACTCAGTAATTTTAAAAGTACATGCTAAAAGGCTTTACTGAACTTGAACCATATTTGTCAAGTCTTTGCACAATCAGGCCCCAAGGACCTAAATTTAATGGTGCATGTTTTCAGTTTTCACCAAATTCAAACACGGCAAAGGGTGCCCAGGTCCTAAGTTTTAATACAGTAACTCATAGGGATTAGTACCAGCAATGAAACATTAACGCATTTCACCTTTCAAAAACAAAGCAAAACAAAGCCCTTTTATTTTTTAATCAATGTATGTAAAATATATATGACCAGAGTCCCTGACAAAGATATCCTGTTACACTGCTTCAAATGTGTGCTGCAGAATTATTGCACAAGATTCTCATACCAAAAAATATAAGAAATAGAGCAGATTTGAACTGCTTGCTACTTTAGGAAACCTCTACCTATATCACAGGAATTAATATTTGACTTTTATACCTGTGTTACACATGCATATTTGCCACCAAAGACAAGCTAAAAGCAGAGAGTAGCTACAGATTTTACATACCAAGTTAATTAGCAATTCTTACCAAACAGAGTGTATCTTTTCTTCTCAGGGTTCAGCTTGGTCTCTATTAGACATATTTACGGGAAAAGTCAATGGATAAGACATTAGAGGCCAACCTCAAAGTCAGAATAAAGCAACCATAGACCTTAGAGAAGTGCTTTATTAGCCAAGAATTGGTTGGTTATTGATCTCGGTCTATGTCTCTGGTCACAATAGCACTTACCCTAATTTTTCTAGTGTAAATATAAGTAAATTTGAATGGGTGTTGTTGAAAACAATCTGTAAATCTACATTTTGTGGTTTATGTTGTAATTGTAGTTACGGGAAGGTTCAATATCTGGAGCATGGTAAGGAGACAAGGCTGTGGCATGGCAACCTCAGCTCTGCAAATATGTCCTGAAGCACTTTCTCAGAGGTTATTAAAATGACTAGAGCTATCACTCTGCTTAGAAGCAGGGAAACCACATGGGTACTCATAAGAAAGGAACTGAGAAAAAAACATTGTAAAGAGAAATGTTATGCATTTAACTTCAGCTTTGCTTTTCACTGAGGTCAACCAGATAATTAAGCAAAACAGATATGCAGAGTTTCTTTACTTTTCTGCAGACAAACATTAATAAATTACTGCTTGCCTCAGCACTGCTGTGCTTTCTTTTCTATATTGTGCCTTTTTTTTATTTAGTTTCATCTTTAAGACTTATTTTGACATCATTTTCAATTTACTTCATGGCCTACTGAATAAGACCTCTCTTCTATCTGTCCTTTTGGGAACACCTGTCTTGATCGTACTTCTGTAGGGTTAATGAGGGTTAATGGCTATTGTATTTCAGTTTGATATTACCAAGCAAATTTCAGGTGGAAATACCAAAACACAAAAAAAAACAAAACAAAAAAAAAACCCCAAACAAACTAACCGTGGTAGATGTATCTGCTGCAGCACTCGTCTCCATTTAGGTTAACACTGGATGGACTAAAATATTGTATTGCTGAAGAAACCTGCATACATACTGCAATATATGGCTGGAATTTTCACTCTTGCTAACTGTCAATTCCTTCCAAACTTCCCATTATTATTCAGAATCAATAAGATTTTTATTCACATGTATTGAGAGAGAGAGGCAAAAGAACATTTCTCTGCCTACAGTTTAGCTGTATCATAGAAAATAGAATAAAAAAAGGGGGATGGAACTTTAACTTTGTTATTCCACCCCCTGCCAGCAGCAAAAAGAAAGTTCTTTCTGGCTCTAGACCTGTCCTGCAACGTCCGTTCTCCCTGGAGCAATATGTATGTGCAACCAAAACCATAAGCTGAGACTAACCCTTATTAAAAACATAAGCTGAAGCCATGAATTACCACTCCACTGCCCTACAACTAAATACCACCACGACTTACCTAGTCTGGACAAAATTAAACCCTGTCTGAAATAGTCCGAGTTAGAAAACAGAGCTATCTATTTAACTGACACATAATATGCCTAAATAGACTCAGTGGTCTGTTTTCTGTTCCTGCACTATCCTTTCTCCACTGATGTGATAATTTCCATCCTACCCATGACTGCTATGTTCCACTGGAACTTTTGTTTAACTGGAGGGTGACTGTGCTGGGGACAGGATTTTCCCAGCAGTTAGACGTGGGACCTGAAAACCAGAACTTACCTCAGGGAAAACACAACGTAGCTTCTCAAAGCCAAATTCAAAACTCATCGCTACTGCCTAGGTTTTCTCCTGCCAAGCTCAGTTGTCTCAAATACAACTGCAAAAAAATTAAAAGATTTCTCTTACAGGTGATCCGATATTACACTGAAGAAGAATGGGAAGACCACCCAGATGATGTCACACTAGTGCCAGAGAAGAACCAGAAGCAGGTCTGCTTTGCATTCTGAAGTACAAAGCAGCCTTTCATTCCTCCCCACCTGCTCCCACAGAAACCACTACTAGAAACCACCAGCAGTAGCTGAAGTGGCTCAGACTTGCACTTGCATCTAGCTCTTACCATTACACAAACAAAAATAAAATGGTTTAACTTTATAAAATTGTACCGTACGTTTTGGTTTGTTTGTTTGTTTCCCTGAATGAGCTCTTCATTCCTCACCAAAAGGCAGTGCTTCAGAGTCTATAATAAAGTAGGCAAGAAGCAACTTTTGAATAAACTCAGCAGCCTGTAAATCAGGTTGTAATGAAAAACTACCACAATCCAGGACACTTGAATTTGATTCCAACTTTGTATTATTTAAAAGAAACAAACAATTTTACAATAAAATAATAAATAAAATTTGCAACTTTAACTTCATTAAACAACCCTCAAGGCTTCTCTAATTAAGCACTTTCTTCTGTATTTCCTTGCTATGAATGCTTCAATGGAAAAGCTGATTTAAGAGATTCCTACCCCATTCTCCCTCCTTCCCTGCTGTTCTTCCTGCTCCCAGTAACTCCCTCACTCATACTGAAGGAATCCTTTATACAAAAAAGGAAAAAAAAGACCCATTTCACATATCTGGACTATGCATTGGTTCAAAAAGACCTAAACATGTCCGAGTAAGAACCACAGTGACTTAAATCAGCTTTACCATCAGTGCATTTGTGAGGTGGAACCACACCTTAAGCAAGTTCAGAGCTGAAGTAATTAGTGGCTGCTGTGGAGCTGAGCTAAAACACTTTGTAACTCCACTGAACATCATTATTACTGTTCCTCTGTATCTTCCAGTGTAGTCAAAAAACATCTGGTCTTGAGAATTGTTAATGTCAGTGAAACCAATAGGAATGAAGGGGGCTTAGTATCTCACAAATGGAGCGGTTAGTACCCAGAATATGCTACTACATTGCGTCACCAGTAGATATTGTTGACAAGCCACAAAATAGTATTTATATTTATTCATGCAATGCAAAGGCAGAATTCTTTCTCTGTCTGCATCTCTAATGACTGTTAGGAGACTATGGATGAGAATAATCACAAAACCTGAATGGAGATAATAAAACCAATAGTGTTCAAGTGCTGAAACAAAGAGAATCCCCAGTGGGGCAGTGATCTTCTGAATGACTCAAGTAGGTCTGCACAAGCCTTTGAATTTCACTTTGACGTTTAAATGAAGAAAGGGAGAGAAAAGCACAGGCTAATTTCATTGATTGGTGTAACTCAGGAATCTAACATAAAAGCATGGGGATGACTCACAATACATACAACATCTGAAACCAAACTCCATTCTCTTCTATTCCCATTTCATTAAAATAACCTCCTATTTTCTTCTGTTATAATATCATATAAATCATGCGTGCTCTGATTTCAAAAACTCCATGCAGGGGGTTCAGACAGAGCTTTCTTCATTGGATTCCATTTGGGAGGGGAGCTGCAGCATCTAACACACTTTAAAAATACTAATAAAAAGAAAATATATATAAAAAAATCAGTGTTTTCAGCTGAGAATTTTCCAAGCTTGGGTTTGAAAAGTTCACAAACCCACAGCTTCCTCCTTGAAAAAACAAACATCCAGCCAAAATACACTACCAGAAGTGAGATATTTGCAAGGGCAAAGAAGAGGCAGCAAACATCTGCTCTGCAGGCTGCAGAGAGGAGCCGGCCGGGTGCTTCTGTGTGTTGTCCTGCGCTGTGTTCCAGCAAGCCAGGCTCCAGAAACACTGGGCAAAAGAAATCCTCCTGCAATACCAAGTCGCTATATAAGCTCTGTAACTGTGGACTCTAATAATAAGCAATTTCTGCCACTGCCAGCATGCATCTCCTCTTGTGGCATTGCCATATTTTGTTGATAAATTGTTCCAGTCACACAGACAAAAAGAGACAGAGTTTCAGAGGGATTAGCAATCACCTACAAAGCAGACCCTAAGCCTCCTGTTGAAACGTATCCTGCGAGTACCCCGACAGTTCAAATTGTTACCAAGCATAGGAGGACAAATACGTTATTAGATGCTCTAGGTCTCTGTTAATGCAAGAACTCATGTCTACTTGTAAAGCGTAAGAGGCAAATGTTCTTCAGAAGAGCCTACAAGTGAGAAAACAACAAAAACCCCAGGAAGGACAAATTCTGTCATTGGCTCTTTTCCCAACTGTGCAGATGAGATTGGTAAAACTACACCAACTCTTCAGAGGAAGTAATCTGTGTCACAAGGAAGTCAGTGCAACTTACTCCTTCCTTTCACCTACATGGTTTGTAAAGCTAAAGGGCCCAGTGGACCTGCATCAGCCAGGCATGGTCTGGGGACCTTATGGTTGTGCTCTCCTAGTGTCACATCTGAACCACAGGACTGATTCTTTAGAGTCTTTTAGGATACGGAGCTAGAGACTGGTGACCAGAGCCAGGAAGTATGCAGTGAAGGACTTTACATACAGGATACATCCACTGTTACAATCTATTAGGCATATACAGATTTAACTTCCACATACAGTTCAATTCAAGAGCATTAAAGACCATTCAGTTTGATACCTCAATGCACCCAACTTTTCTCCAGAAAATACTGCACCTGCCCCTTCCAACACACAAAGATCCATGCGTTTGAGAGCCCTTGCTTACAGAGTTCTACACACAAACAACAGCAGCTTACATGGGATGGGCTAGAGCCACTTGGTAACTGCAGTTGTTTAAGGATCTGAGACAAACTGCTAAGATTGTTTCTAAGCAGACCATCCGTTCGAAAGAGAGTGCGTTGCATTAACTTAGGGAAGGTCCGGGATATGAAATCATTATTGCAAATATCTTTGCTTTACTTTTTGACTGATAACCTTCATCATTAAAATTAATGCCAGCATAAAGTCAAAACTGTACCTATTAATACAGCTCTAATTGATACCATAAGTAGACGAAATCTTACTATGAATACAATCAATTCTGCACAGATCCTGTTCTTTATTGACTGTTTGGTTCACTGGGGATAATACTTTTTAGGATCGTTTTTATTATTTTTCAGCAGTGATGCCACCATATAGGTCTGGGGCCCAAGGGTATTTGGTGATTTCATTTAGACTTCCTGTGACTTTCCCAACATACAGAGCCAATATAGGAGGATGCTGTTAGTACACAGTCCCCTTGGGTAGCTAGTTATGAAACTTGAATTGCTGCACTTAAGCAAGCTTGTCAGAATGCTTGGCCTCCTAGACACCATGGCTCCGGCTCCATCTACAAAACTTTAAGTGGCAATTGCTAAAAGTATGGAAAAAACCCCGTATCCTGTCTTTGTGTATATAGAACAACACTATTAATGGTGTTCTGTAAGAGCGTATGTAGGCTGGGATAGGAAAACAAGGAGTATTTTTCAGACAAGAGCTCATTTCTTACACTGGTACCAAAAGCATAGTCTAATTTTACGGATGGACCAACTGAATTATAAAATTTGTTGTACAAACTTGCCTGTAATTTAGCTCACCTCTGCAAATAAAATTACTCCAGGATTTTTGGTATGTTTCAACTATTTTGGAGAAATCCTTGACAGCCTGCACATGATTTCTCTTTGTTAAGTTGTACCTGTACTGCTGCAAATACTGCTGCTAATTCCCAGTTGCTCAAGAAGCTGACAACAAAGAGCTGAGAAAAGGAGAGCTGGAATCCCTTCCATACCTCCCCTGAAGCCTTGCTGGTGTGGCAAGACTCTGATGGTGTAACCAGTCCCAGGCTTCACGCTAAACAGTAAACCTCTGAAAGTTATTATTGGTGTCATAAAATAGTAACTGGAACAAACTATTTCTGCTGGTCCTTTGATTTATGCCCTTAAACAAGAATGAAAGAACTTTGGGAGTGTAGCCTGCTCAAAATTATTCATTAAAAAAATAACATTTTCATTCCCAGTTCTCATCCCCTTAAACAAAGCATTAAAATACCAGCAAAATATTTTGAACCCTCTTAAAGAACAAGGCAAATTTTCAGAGGTGACAGGACCTTAGCAGATGCCTCAGCTGATCTCATCCCAAAGACATCAGGTCAGGAAACCACAAGAATGGGTTCAGTCTTGAAATTTTCCAGTTCTTACTGTAACTTCAGAAGGTATAATAAAAACAATTGCTATTATTACAATGATGGCTAACTATAGGGCACTCATCACCATGGCATCTGGCTGCCTCTATTGAAACCTGAATTGTCCTAACGAGATTGAACATACACCAGCCTTCCTGATACTGGCTGCGGGGAGAACAAGTTCTTAGAGCTCAAGTGATGATCAGGATTCACACTTAAATGTATATACATAGGGAGGCAATTTCAAAGGTGTGGGCCTGCTAATGAGAGTGCCCTGCTGCCAGCATCTGCAAAGCTGTACCCTCAGGATGTGAGTGGGAGCTTTCTGGGTGAACACAGGTTATCTGGTGGAATGGAGATGGTGCTAAGGCTTGTATGAAAAGTATCAGGGAATCGTTAATAGCCACAAGCACTAAAGCACATCATCCTAAAAAAAAGAAAAACAAAACCAAAAAAAAAATGAACCAGTGCCTCCAGCAAAAACCAGTCATCCTGTGTTCTGGGCTAACGCTGAGGCAAATGAAAGTGCTACCAAGTAACTCAACTAAGCCACTATTCTCTTCTGAGACATCATATCGAAGAACTGAGCTTATCAGTGTTGCTCAGACCATGAGATCTGACACATCTGATTGCACAGCATTGTAATTAGGCTACAGAGTAAGGAGATATCTGGAGTTTGATACCAATTTTTTTTTTTTTTTAAACATTACTACTGCATACATCAGCTAACAGATGTAACTGCTTGCCCTAAATCTTTATTAACAAAAAGAATTCTTAGGAATACTGCTCTTTTGCTTGCTACCCAATAGCAAGACAAGCAGAGCACTCGAGGAAGCAGAATGTACCTGTTTTGGTCTTTCTTATCAGGCCATGTTCCCCTTCTCTAGCCACCTCTTCATTACTTTTCCACTATCCAGTTACCAACTTGCTACCACCTTTTTAATTTACACTTGCTTAATCAACAGCTCTATTAATGTCTGTGGAGCTATGAGTTTTAACACCATTTTCAATATTACTCCCATCAATAAGTTTGACAAAATGCATCCACGAGACATTTTGGAAGTTGACAGTGTCTTTTACAATCTACTGCCTCCAGACAATAAGCTGATAATCGGAGCAGGGGAGGGGGGGAAGAGTCTTTTTGAGATGCACACAGACACTTCAGAAGCTGGATAAATCTGAAAAACTTAAGGACGTATAAAGTCAGATCTTCAGCTGGTACAAATCAACACAGTCCCCTAACTTATCCCGGACAAGGATTTGACCCTTAAAATATCTTCCTGACAATTTTGATAAAGAAAGAACATCACATTTCACTTTATAATTGGACCCTATAGTTAAAAATATCCAGATTCCTTCCTGATTAAAGAGACAGGAAGATATAAAGTAGATTTATTGTCTATTAGATTTTATGTTCCATTTTCTCTTGTCACAAGAGAAGTAATTTTGTGTATATAGCCTGTCCAGCAGAAAGTCATTTGTTCCCTCAGATACACTAATTCAAGCATAAATACATAGATCCATATTAATGAGCCACACCTCCCCCATTCACATAGCTAGGGATCCTAAATGTTTTCACTGGTTTCTCACTGCTCTGTGCCAAAGTTCTGTCTGATGCAAACTCTGCTCTTTCCCAATAAAGTCAAAAGCCAACTGTAAAATATTGTGGGGGAAAAAGAAAATATTTTATACCATGAGAATTAGTTAAAATATTTAACCATATCTTGTTATTTAATAGATTTATTGGTTTTTTAAAACACAAATGTTTTCACCCAAGTCCAAAAGACGCGTTTTCTTTCCCTTCTGGGGAATGCAAACTCCTTTTTCGCGCACGTGTGCGGGGAAGAATCCCGTCCAGCTTTATGAATAATGACAGCCAGAATGAATTGCAAGTTGGTCTTAACAAACATGTTCTCAAATACATTACCCCAGTACTCACTCAGCCCTCTGTGTAAGTGCTAAGTGGTGGCAGGCAGCAGCAGCCCTGCCTTGCAATCTCTGTAATTAAACATTCAAACACAGGCATGCATTTCTGCAAATGGGCCCCCCAACTTCCCTTTTTTTTTGAACACTTTCTTCAGAAGGAAATCTCACACAGCTGTTGGAAGAACACTGCATGACATCTGCAAAATGTCTATTGTACAGACCAGGGTGAGAAAACAGCCTAAAACACCAACAAGCTGGATCTGACCACTAATTGAAGCCATTGTTTAGGAAAATTACTCGCGTGTGGTCTAACAACTCATCTGAAATTAGTGATTGCTGCAAATGAAAAAGCAGAATTACATACCCTCTCCCATCCCCCACCTCCCCCAAAGGGAATTGTGCTAGAAACAAACATTTACCATCACGGACAAATATAACGCTGGTGTATATCGTGTATTTTTTTTTGTCTGTGTTTTTTTAACTGCATCAGATGCCAGAGAGCTAAATTCCGCTGCATATTACTGATACTGTCAACAAATATTAAATAGATTTTTTTTTTAGTTTGTGAGATAATCAGAAACGTGTCCCTCATTCCTGTTTTCCACCCAGTAGGTTTAAACAGAACAAGACATTTGTAGCTTACTGTCTATCTTACACCTTATTTACACTGAATTTTTATCTTCCAATGCATCTTATTTTTTGTTGGCATTCCCCACCATGCAGTTTACATGGTGATGAAGAAATAGCCTTGCAGGCACTGGAAAAGAGATACAACATGTTAAGACATAATTCCCCGCAGGGCATTCGAGGCTGAATTTGCTGTCACAATGAGTCCAAGCTTCCATAACTATCCATGTTTTATGTGGATTTGAAACATAAAATTAGATTCATCTTAATCTTCTGAAACAGCAATCTTCCCATGAAAGCTGAGAGACAACAGCATATGAAAACGGTAAGAAAGAGAGGACAGAAATGAAGACAAGAACTGAATAAAATGAGACGCTGCACTCTCCTAGTAAAGGAAGTGAAGTTCCCTTATGGGTAATAATATATCATGAAAACTTTGCTGAAAGGGTTTGAGTTCCTGCCAAATTCCTTGTTTACATAGAAGTGATCTCTACCGAGGCTTCTCAGCAAGCCAAGTACGCAGGAGCACTGAGGAAGCCAGCACGAGAATAGAAATCACTACTGTTGAGAGGAAGGCTTGTGACATGCTGCATTTCATAAGTAGGAGCTGATTTATGGATACGGCCTCCCTTCACCTAGGCAGGGACACAGAGCACCAACCCAAGAGAGTTAAAGTTCAAAACAATAAATCTCAAGTTTCCTTGGTCAGTCCAAGAGCGGAGCTTAAGGAATATACTGCCCTAGTTTTCCGAGATCAGGCTTTGCAGCTGGAGTAACTGCAACTTTTCTTTTTCTTGAGGGGCTTCAGATTTGTCAGCCTTGTCATATTTCTTTGCTGCCTTTGGGGCACTCAGAAAACTGACTGGTTTTTAAAAAACTTCTCCAGCGTCAAAGCTCCTTTTTTTCCTTATTTGTGTTTTTCACATTTAAATATGCAAAGAAGAATACTGTACTGCATGCAACTAAAAACAGCACAGAAGCTGAACGAAAGAAAAAAAAATATATTGTTTGATGATTCAGATGGACAAAGGAAACACATTAATTGAAATCTTCCCAAATAATGTGCATCTAGAAAGTCATTCTTTTTTACATTTAATTTAAATCACATACAGGTTGTTCTTTTCTTGCAGTCGCTTCAGACTTACACCAGCATGAGTACACAGTCTTACTTTCTTTTTTCCTCAAAAATCAATGAAAAACACAGAATAACATTTTCAAAGGGTTTCAAATTCATTTTTCTTGTTCACTCATCTGCCTTGTTGCCATTAAAAACAGCAAATATTCCGTACGCTCTCACAGTCATCAGTTACTGACTTGCACTTTCCAACCATTTATTGTTCTAAATTCTAGAGTGAGAAACATGAGAACATACTAATATAAATAGCAGGACACAATAAATAATCAGAATTTCCACAGCTATCACATTAGCTACATTACACATCTTTACACATCTTTTTGGTAATGTAGTCCTAAAACTTTCAGAGTTTTCAGTGACTGAACTATGCCATTATTCTGACATCACATATTTCTCTTTAAGAATGCTTTTGCCAAACGTAGTACCATTATTTGGCCTAACATACTTTCCTGCAAACAGTGCAGATAAACTTCTTTTCCAATGCTTTTGATATAGATCAGATAAATAAAATAAGCCCTCGCTTCAGGACATTCTTAACTTTCATTTCGTGACTTTGAGTAGAAATATATGGTGTGGAATTGAAAACACAAAACGTCACGTGTTTTGCTGAATTGGGTTTATCGAGTCCGAGTCCCCACTGTGGCTGCAGTGACAGGGACAAGACATGAACATGTGTCACTTGTCGTGGGCCAGATTTGGCCTCACAGGTACGACAGGAGAAGCTTCCATTCTTATTTGAGAATCCTCTCTCTGATTCTTTCTGGTGTGGTATTTTCAGCAGAATTTTCATGCTCGCTACCGTGCGGTCCTACATCCTTCGGTGAAACCCTAGTAAATAACAGGTTCCTTACAGAAGGACTATGACAACCTTTTTTCCTCTCCAGCAAATACATTCTTTGGTTATTACTGAAGTCCTTGTACCGCAATAACCCTTCAAACTCCACTACAGAAGTTATTCGGAGCACCAGTAGCCACTTTCCTGAATCTGTCTTGCCTTCCTACGCTACTATCAATCATGTCCTTACGAAGCAGTGCCTTGTAGGTCAGGGAGTCCCTAGGTGCCTTCTCTCCCATGTTGCACACACCCAAGTCCTAGAGGGTAAAGGACAGAGAGAGACAACACATTTCTCTCCCTATCAAACATCCTTACTGTAAAGTGGAGCTGTATAAGCAGAAGCACAAAACAGCAGCTAATGCTCTGTTTTCAGAAGAAAATAAAAATTAAATCAACTCATCAACTAAATTAAGAAGAACTGGTGAAACAATTATGCATAAAAACCACACAGAGGCACTGCTCCAGGTAGTAAGTTCTGTTGACTATTTCTGCTGGCTATTCCATTTGATATTCTCCATATCTAAGTTCTGCAGCCTCAGACCCAAAATTTTAATGAAATGCAGTGCTCTATTATTAACTGCTGCTATACTAAGATCCCAGAGGAAGTAAATACTTCATTTAATTCTGTTTATGTTAGCTCACGATACATGTAGAGAGAGGCTGGCATAGGTACGCTGCAAGAGCCTTTATACACAACCTTCAATGTATTTTTTTAAGATCATGTTTCAGAGAGTAAAATCAGTTAACAACATTTTCCTATGAGATTTCAGTTTAGCTGTAGGGATAATACAGTACTACATTTCATTAAAGTTAGAGGTTCAACAAATGCTGACTGCATTACTCTATGATCTTTATTGAGGCTACAATATGAAAATAATTAGAAGTGAACAGAATGGGTGGGGTAGAGTGAAGAGGGGTATAAAATTTTTCATTTTCATAAATGTTTTTCTTCAAGGTGAGACAGACATCCCATACAAGTATTAACATAATAATGTGGAAAATGGGCATGAGAAATATTTAATTCAGTAAAAATAACGCATATGAAAAGAGTTTCCTGTTACTGTATAAAGTTAGCTTAATTGAAATCAGAATTCTTGGTCATCCAGTTTGGTTTTGTGTTCCGGGAAAAGTAAGGACTACTGAACACTATACCCAGGAATAAATCTTTGCTGGTGGAAATCCAGATTCATTGGTGTGGACGGGGTTTTTGATTTCTGGCTGTGTCTTTTTCCTTTTGTGCTCCTACAAGATTTACCCCAATTATTCAGCCATATCTCAGTAAGTCTTGTGTAATGACAGGTACCTGAAAGAGCTGGAATTTTCTGTATTTATATGCAGTTGTCATATAGAAATTGAAATCTGGGTATGAACATTTAGCACTGTTTTATAAAATGGAAGTCCAATACAGACCTATTAAGCCTGAGTTCATTTAGATGGTAAATACTCAAATATCTCACCAAAATGTTGCTTTAGCATATCGTGTGTGCAACATTTCACTTCAAGGCCAACAAACTGATAAGATAGTTGTTCTATAAAGATATCTTTTCTGTTTTCTTTATAGGCCTGCAATGAATCTAATGTAGATAACATGCAAATTCTGGGTTCTTCTGGAGAACTTGAAGCAACTTCAGACTTCTTTAATTGTTTTTAGACATTCAGAATTTTCACAAAAAAAAACCCAAAAAACAAAAAACAAACCAAATCTATTTGCCTACTAATTCTCACTTCCTTTATTTTCCACAGAGAATATAAATTGGTTTCCACATCAAACAGAAAATAAGGCAAAGTTCATCTTTTTGGAGGCTTCAGTTCAAACCTGAAACCATACCTAACATCTTCAAGAGACTCTTTTAAAATGAACGAAGATTTAAGGCAAACCTGGGCAGTTTAAAGTTTCACCTGTGGAGACCATCTTGTAAAACAGAAGTTTTCATAAGCTTCTGTGAAAACCTGACTGAATTTAACCACAACTTGCTTTGCATTCTGAGTGTCATCCAGGCAAGAATGTCAAAGTGGGGGTAACTTTTACACAAAAGAATTGATGCATTCAGTACAGCTCTCGCAGGTTGCTTTGTTAGTCAGTCTGATTACTCTCCTCTTTTTTTTTTCCTTTTTTTTTTTTTATTCCTAGAAATAACTAGAGAAAGTGACCTCAGAAAAGAAACATTTAACCTTATCCTTGATGTAAACATCTCACACCGATATTGCAATGTAGGTAAAAGAAAACATGGCAATTTACCAGAACAAGGTCAATACCACATTAAGGTAGATGTTTCCTTTTTAACGTCAACTTCTAAGGGGATTAAAGCCCTTTCTAACACAAGTGACAAAATGGCATACGTTACAAAGACCTGCCTTTTCAAATCTAACAGAGCAGTCATCATAATTGGTCGGTTCTGAAAGAGAAAGGTGCGCATGGTTGTAAACTGTTCTAAGAAGTACTCCCTTTCTATGTCAAGTGATTTAAGTAACGAAGCATAGCTGTGTAAACTTCGGTCCTAACATGACACATGGGTATGTACACGTTTATAGATATGCTTGCACATACAACTGAAGTAAAAAGGTAAGTGCATAGACAACAGGTATGATAAGTTGTGCCCCAGATATTCCTATTCATACGTTAGCAAACTTTAGAATCATTAAAGGAAAGAATCATGATCACCCTGGGAAAACAAGTGTCATATAAAATTTTCATAGTCAGCATCTCAAGCGCATGAGAGTTTTTATAATCTAGCATATATGGAGGAAGTCTACTGCACACAGAAATTACCCGTTAACACTTAATTTCGGCATTCCACATTTATGCAATTAATTAGGGAACACTTAACATTCTCTCTAACTTCAAGCTCTGCATGATCGCGTTTGATCATGAGGGAATTTAAAATCATTTATGTGGCCAAGATTTAAATACAAGAGGAAAGAGAGATGGTGATGGTTAGAAAGACAAGCATGAGTTTGTTGTGGGACAGATCAAGCTATATAGAAATAAGACAATACGGACACAACCGGCAAACTTACCCACGGCAAAGGTTATTTTTATTCAGGAAAAAAAAAAACCTAAAAAAGAGATAATCAGGCAGCATTTATTTATAGAGGAGAGATGCAGAGATATAGCTATATATTATGGGACTTTGCTGGTCCATCAGCTGCGTCAAAGATGAAGATATAAGAGGTAAATATATTTAAGAGATGTGGTATTTAAAATAGCAGGTGACATACCACAATAGCCCTGAATCCAGCATAGGGTTTGTGGGTTTGGACTGCACTTGTACGTTTATCTCCCTGCTCTGGGATTTGGGGAGGATTGCCCATATTCCTCCCTGTCCTGTCGAGTACATACAAAGCTGTGGTTAGAAGGGTCACAGTATCTGTATTTTGTCAGAAATTTGTTCACCAGCCATCATGAATTCCTGGTATCACTCTGACTTTCCCTCCAATGTTTGTGGCATCATCTGTTACCCAGCTCCCCTCAGGATTATTTCCCTAGGACCGTACAGAGGTCTTACTGCAGTGCGTGCCTTAGGCAGACCCGGCCAAATCTCCATCGCCCCAGACCACAATACCTCCCAGTAAATCAATCGATCTAGGTGAGTCACCTTGCAGCTACAGCCTCAAGCTTAGCAGAATACATAGCAGGCTTAGTTACAGGATAAAGAAGGTCTTTAATATGCAAGTTCACTGTCCAGAGGGAACTGAAGGAGACATTTAAGGCTATGGTTTAAAGGCTGATTTTGACGAGCCTAATGAGAAGTCATTTTAAAAGGTGCTTAAAACCCCCCAACAGTTCCAAACCACTTCAAAAGAACCTGTTTCTAGTGGAGGTACCATGGACATTTCAAGAGGGCTATTTCTGACCTCACTGCTGTACTGTGCCCCTCACCTCCTGCGTGTACCAGGAGCCACCATTCCCTATAACACTTGGGATACTTGAAGCGATACAGAACCAACCCTGGCATTCCTACCACCTACCAGTCAACTCGACTGCTGAATAGCTCCAGTGCTCAGAAAGGGACTGGGCAAAGATGATTCACACAACCAGTAATGGCTACAATTCGAAACGTTACAGAACTAGAATCTTTCTTTGCATCCCCAAATAAAGAGTCAGGATTGAATCCCCAACTAGACTAGACGGAGGAAACAATATCAATTTCCCCTGGCCCAGAATGCTTATAATAAAATACATCCATTTATTATCTGTGACAAGGTGGGAGATGTTAGGCAAATTACTTTATTATTCTGCAAAAATACCAGCTTATCATTAATATTAGCCTGTGTCTTTAAAATCAGAGATATAAGCAGCTTCTTCATCTTACTACATCATGCTATAATCCGAAGTGCCCTATAAGGAGCTGTAATATTTAAGGTCTTTTAGCTGGTACCTCTACATCCTGATTATCCTTTAGAAATTAAATGCTTTCAATATACATTTGTAAGAGAGACTAACAATCTGCCACTTGAAGGATGAGGATGGTAAATGATGGCTGGGGTTTTTTTTTGTTGTTTTGATGCTGCCAGGCAGGCTGATGACTTTATATTCTGCGTCCATGGCTCAATGACCCACAAATCTCCTTTGATATGCCAGGCAGCAGAGAGAACCAAGCTGAACGGATCAGGAGAAAAGTGAAAACGCTTCAGCAAGGGGCCCTCGATGAAGCCATCATGTGACAGGAATCCTAAGACTCTGTTACGGAGGGGAGAGGAGAGAGAGAGAGAGAAAGAGAAAAAAGGGACTAGGGCATTGTGGTGGCACAAGCTGATAGAGACGTCAGAGACGCTTCAGTAATCTCACGACGCCTTGGCCCAGTGTGGGGGCAAACGAGGCCCACATTCAGCATGGCGTGACGGGTAGGACCACCCCGAAAAAGCTGCGAGGGGGCAGGCAGTTGGACAAATCAAAGCAGAAGAAAGTAATTTTCGATAAATTAAAGAAATCTCCATGGAAATTAGCATGAAACATTTTCTAATCTCCCGCTTTTCACTGCCGACAAGGGTCACTGGTTTAACTTCTCTCTCTTATTTTATTATTCCCCAGCCACATTCCTCTGCTTTTTTTATACCCTTCAATTTTTACTACCTCTTTTTCTTACAGTCTATCATTTTTAGCCTTTCTTATAGCAGCTTCTTAACCCTTTTAGGACGTCTCCCAGTAAATATTCTGGAGAATTAACTGATCTGTAGCAGTTTAAAGGACGTACTCCAAAGCAGTTGCCTTTCCTAACTATCCACGGTATTTTGTCTACCAAGTATGCCGTCATTTTTACGGTGATCAAAGTCAAACATTCCCTTCACAGTAAAACCTGAAAAAGATTGCTTTTCCACTATCTCCCTTAGAGAGAGAATGCTGACGCTGCTAAATACCAGCTGCAAATGCACTGCTAGAGGTAACATTGCTAAGTCACAGCATTATGACTTTTTAATTTTTAACTTTAATACAAGAAACCCTTTCTTCCCCCCCCTTCTGGCTTAGTTAAGAAAAGAATGTCAGATTAGCACCTCTTCTTCCTCACCTTTGCTCCAGGAGGTCACATTTAGAAGTCTGTTTTAAATTAAGATGGATTAGAAATATTAAATACTGACTTTTTTTTTTAAATAAATGTGAAATAGCAATGAGCTTGTCCAGTAAAAAGATACTGCTACGGCACACATGAAGGATATTGAAAGAAAATATATACCTGCCTTCTGAATATTGTAACTTTGTATTTGTAGACCAAAAACAAAAAAAAAAAAAGATAAATCAACCAACAAAACTTCCATGATCTCTGATCCATGACTTATGGTACAGAAAATGTGAAGGCAATCATCATGATTAGAATGACGATTTTCACACACAGTATTAGTCCAACTTACTTTGTGATAAGTGCAATTTTTCCTGCATCACTGTTAAAAGGGCCAGGGTCAAATTTGACTCTCAAATATTTATTTACAGTCTAGAAATTTTATGCCATAGAATAAATCCAGCTTTATACTTTCCAAAGAACACAAGACTTCTAAGATCTCCTTCAGCAGATTCAACTCCTAAAGACATCAAAATATACTGGTGTGTGAAGAAGGAAATTTTGATGTGATAAATAGTAAGGGCAAACAATTAAGTCTTGGGCTGGTTTTTGTGCCACTTGTAGATGCTATTGAATCTGAGGATGGATCTCCACAAGTTTCATAGTAGGTCACAGAAGTATGTTCCCTGAAATGGTTTCTATAAAAAGTGGTCCAAATATGTCATTTGCTATCACTTAAGAAAGGATCTCTATGTAGAATGATAACTGGTACAGTTTCTATCAGTTTTACTACTTGCACAAGCAGTGTGCTACATGTCTCTCATTTTCTTGAACAAGACAGATGCCTCTGGTGTGAAAAATACAGATGTTGGAGTATGCAGCAGACAACTATGGTTTATCAAAAATACACTACTGGCACTGACTGATGTCAGACTGAATCATTCAGCATCCTAGCGGGAGCGAGTGAATTATTGGGTCTTAGTCATGTGCGGTTTATGTTTAAAAAGTAATACGTCATCTTGTTTCTTCTTTACAGGGGTTGGAAACTATTAAGCAGACAGCAATGCCTGGGGCTGTAGGTAAGAAGCCGAACAGAACGCAGAAATGAAGGTGCATGACAAGGGATATAGGCATGGACAAGTATCCATGCTTCTTCTGAAAGAAATGTCAATGAAGGGCAAGAAAAAATCAGCGTTAGAAAGATTGCATTGAGAGGGGGTGGGGGAATGGAAGAGCCTATGCTTTCTTCATAAAAACATTTTCATATTTAATCTCAACAAAAATATACACAACATAATTTTTTGTTTAAATATATGCACAGTTTAACAAACAGATTCTTAATTTATTCACTGCTTATCATATTTTAGATGATGTTTAAACAACACTACACACACATGTGCACACAAGCACAGACAAGGCTGGTTTGTTAGTCAAGAAGTATTCACCTGTACACAGAAATAATTTTAATCAGACATTTATTTTGAGGACTAAAGTGTCAGGTGCAATGCACTCTCACTTGGGTTTGCCAAAAGGGTCCTCACTTTTTTTTCTTTCCTTTGTATATTCCCCCTTAGCCACAGCACTAAAAGTTTCCCTGAGTAGATCTAAATGAAGATCAAGTGTATCAAAATATACTGAGACAGATCCCTGCTATCTAATGTGCCACAATGGTCAGGGATTGTTTTAAATGGCACACTTAAGAGGCTTTAGGAAACAACTACATTAAGGTACTATTTTTTCAGGGAGGAATAGAAGGAATGGTCTTTTTCTTTAAAGAGGAAAACAACTACCACAAACCTGAATACTTTGAAGTGATCTCTCTTGCAAAGTCAGTCAGTCCCAAAGCCCTTATTTATATGAGCACAGGTGATATCAAGTGTGACAAGTCATTGGAGGTCTTCCCCCATGTGAAGGTTTGCAGGTTATTTCAGTATGTTACATGGGATGGCTATGATCTGCTCACACTTTTAGTACAAAGGCAGAAAAAAGAACTAGATGTGTGACTCATTAGCAGTCAGAGATGGAGTGCATTGCCCAGGAGTCAGGCGTACACCGTTATTGCCAAGAGCCTGTGATTACCCCTCTAGGATCTGGGGAAAGGTGTCAGCTAGATCATAACAAGCAATGCCTTTATCGTTCATACTTTTTTTCTTTTTTCTTTTTTTCATAATTTTCCCATCAAGAAATACAATTTCAGAGTTAATGTTAGTTAGCCAGTTATGGGAAGTCAGGCTGTCATCCAAAATTCATGTGATACATTTTCTTCTGAATTACCTTCCTCTATGAACTTGTGATTAGGTAAACAGCATAATGCACAGAGGAAAAAGTATATTAATCTGACTATTGCTTCTTCTCTCCCATTAACGGTGGATTTAAGTTGCCAGAATCCATAAATGCAACAGCTTCCTTTAAAAGCAGTAAAATAATTTTCCTGTATAAATGGAGACTTTCAGGAGATCATTATTGGGAAACCAACATTATATTCTGCACAGAAATAGGTCTCCTCTGGACTTCAACATGTACCAACTACAAAATGTGAAGTATTTAGTATTTATTTCAGAAGAAATGGCTTACCTCTTAATTAAGGAGCTTTAGTGAGGGGAAGGAAAAAACAACAACAACAAAAATCATTTTCCAGCACTTTCACTGAACTAGTGTTATTGCAGCACTGGGTATTGCAGTGGTTCCTGAGACCACAAGATCTTTGCTCTATGCAATGTGATGTCTAGTCCTGAGTCTTAATCTCACAAGGACACTAATATACAGGTACTCAGGAATCAAGACTTATTGCTTCTCGATGGATCAACCCCAAATATACATAGTCGATGAATGTAGCCCAGAACTCAGTGTAGTGAGTATCTGCAAATCTAGGACCTGTTTTGGCAAACTTTGTACAAAGAAAAAGCATCACTATGAATATAAGTAGATGTCATGGGACCTTCTTGCCTTCTACTTGGGCACCAAAGCCTAGAAAACTAAAAGAAAGTAAATTGCATAGTTTGAAGAGGTAACTATATCCATCTGCAAGCAGTTGACTGATATGCATATCAAAGAAAGCAAGTTTTGGCTTTGTTTTTTGTTTTGTTGAGGTTTTTTTGTTTGTTTGGATTTTGTTTTGGCTTTTTAGGGGCTTCAGGAATAACATATAAAAAATATGAAACTTTGTAGGATATATGATGTTTCATACAGGTCACTAACTGAAAGTTTAGTAAACTTTCATAAACTTCACCTTGAAGTGAAATAAAAAAAAAGAGTTCATGGAGGCTTCCAAGGAAGAACTACTTTGGAAAGAAGGTGAGGAATGGTGAGGAATACAGTCCCTTGGTTTACTTTCCACATACTAATATTTAGATTGACCACGGTTTAGGAAAGAATATAGACCATAAAGTAAATTCTGTGTCATTCTGTGATATGCCCAATCTCACGATACCACTGGCAACGATGCAAAATTTGTCCCCAAATGAAAAAAAAAAAAAAAAAAAACAAAAAAAAAACCCAAAAAAACCCACACACACACAAAAGTTCAAGCTAACATAACAGAAAAAAAAATCTAATTTTTTTCTCTAATTCAACAGAATAGCATCACAAATTTATCTTCCATTTATGAGTGACTCATCATTTACGATTTGTTAATGAAGAGTAAATTGAAAAGTTATTCCTGTATTTCAAGGGACATTTATATAATGTCTTTTTAAATCCAGAGTTAGAGAAGTCTCTTCAAATGGCATTGTCTGCAGTAGACAAAGGGACAGTTTTACAGCAGGAAAAGAGTTGTCTAGAACTAGTGACTGTCCTTAATACTGTGATGATTTCACTCCTTGAGACCCATTATTCAATGACCAGAAAGAATGTCTTGTCATCAAATGGTTTTGACAAAGTTTCATGTATTATTATAATTATTATTATCCTCTGAGTCATGAATTTCTATTACAGACCAAACAAATATCTAAAGTGTGCAATTCATATCTTAGGCTGTATTTGTCTATACAACCATATAGACTTACCATTTTTCACTGACACTGGCAATGGAACATGAGCAGAAAAGGCTTTTCCACTTTGATGAGAAGAACAGGTTGCATATGGAAGTTGATTTTGAGTTCCCTGCCTAGCTGATGCTAACCATGCTGGTAGTGTTCTTTTAGTCTGCCTCACTTCTTCTCATTCTGACACTCCAACAGCATTACCCAAGTCCTTCATCACCTCCTCATGATAGCATTTTATCTAGACTCACCTGGTAAGGTTTTCTAGTTTATAGGGATTACCCCAGGAACATAGGGAGTCAGTGGTGTGCAAGAGGAAGAGCATAAAAATATAAACATGAAAGGGATTGAATTAGGCCATTTTCCTTGGCACACAAATGAATTGCACCTGTAACTCAGATTAATGATTAGGGAAAAGTGTAAAAATGCAGAACTGACGTCCTTCTGTTTGAACAAAAGGTTTCTACATGACAATGAAAACCAACTTTCTGCAGGGGAAAGAAGTGAAGTTACTCAAAGAGAGTCAGGGGTGGCAATGTGGAACTTTTGCTTCATTCTTGACTTTTACAGCATAATAGCATGACCACAGGTATTAGCTTACAAGTGGGAGAAAGAGAGATGGCCAAGGTCTGAGAAGGATGAGGAAGGGGTGCACACATTTCAAAGCAGACTTCATTTAAGTGGGATGAGAATCACTAGTTTTCTCCACATATATTTTAAAGGATTTTCAAAAGAGTAACTTTTGTGAACAAAGTCTATTTCAAAAGTGTGATTCTATTTGGTTACATGAGTGTTAATTAGCACTAACTCCACTAAGTGGTGGTTTCAAACTAGTCCATAAATGGCTTGAGCAAAGTCGACCCTATCTGTAAATACACTGAAGCACTGAATGTGCATGTAGATAATTAAACTATAATTATATTACTTATTCCACTGGCAGAAAAATTTATTACTGTGGTGAAAGGTTACTTAGACTTTTCTTTCCTGTTTTGACATATTACAAAGAAATTTAATGTTCACATTCAAAATACAAATATCACTACCCAAAAAACACCTTTTTCTTAACCGGAAGACACAGAGGTACAGTCAATTGGCAAATAAGCTCCAGAGAACACTTGCACGATAGGAAAATATTCATATGAAATCAGTCTTTGAACTGTACATTTCCATTTAGCCACTTGTTAATCATTGCCATGTAAGTTATTGTTTCACAGTTCTCATTTTGAACATAGAATGGGATTGATTTTACAAATACCTAAGGAAAAAAACCCAAGCAATGAAATAGAGGGCTGTTCTCACTGGTTTAGCTAGCTTCTTAGTCTGATGTGTCCACAGCTACGGATGATACTCACATAGCTGGTTATCACAGGGGCTGTCCAAAGCTGAGCAGAGGTTGCTATTCCCAGCTGTAGAAAAATACTCTTCTTGAGAAACTGTTATCTACAGAGTGTTGTTTTCCAGTCTTTGGAAAGCTGAGCCTTCCTGAGGAAAATAAAACAGGTTCTGTCCCCTTCCATCACAGGATGGTGTGGGGACACTTCAGCTCTGTTGTAGTTTTCAAGGCCCCAGAGAGGAGACACTCCACATCTCTGGGTAGCCTTAAGACAGAGAAACCTTCTTGCAGTCCCTTGATTTGGTACTTTCCCTTCCCCTGTGCACTAGGTCAAATTTTCAAGGTCACTCTTAACGTGTCCTTTCTCTCCCATTCCTTTGTCTTCAATATACATTTTATCATTAGCAATCTATTTGCCACTGTCTTCACTGAAGCCACAGCTTCGATACAGGGGCTCTGTTCACCCGGGGTTGCAGGGTCCACTTTATACTTCTAGAAGCAGCGTGAGGAGGAACGGTAGTGACAGACCACTGGCTCCCGCCCCAGGCTGTGTCTCTACGTTCAAATCTCCCATTGCTTCCAGACTTCCCTATTAGTTACACTAGAGCCTCCAGCCCTCTGAAGTCTTTGAGCTGGCAGGAATGCGGATGGCTGTGGGCTTCCCTGTTAGCAGCGAGCAACAACACTCTCTAGGGCAAAACTAATGGGGGAGGCTCAGAGCAAGCGTGAATTTCAAGATGAGCAGCAGCTGGGCTTTGCTGACAACTTGCCACCTGATCTCCCAACACGGGAGAAGCTGTAGGGCATGAGAAAGAGGAAGCTGGGGGCATGTTTGGAGGGGAGATTGATGTGATCTGATCTGAACCTGAAAAACGGCCAGTTTGGTTGAGACAAGGAGGGTGAAGGGAGGTTTTAATGCATACTAGCCCAAAAATGGCCTGTTTAGATAACATATACTACAAGTTAAGAAGTAATTCAGCCTGGCTAATAGCTTTAGGGATGTATTTGAAAATCGAGGATGCATCACACAAGACAGCTTTCCTGTCAGAAGGAGATACAGCGATTCTCTACGGAGAGGGATAGTTTGCTCCTTGCTTTTTGCCACATAGCCAGGCACTGTGTATTTCACCTGATTCTCAACCTTATGATACAAAACAGGAGCAAAACGCTGAGGACGAGTGTGAAAAAATTACCCCCAAATTTCTTTATGGAACAAAACAAACAACAGTCTGCAAACCTGTCCTTCCTTAACTAGGGGACATGTGGATTGCTGTTCCCATGAAGGAAAAATACGGTTGTAGGCTAACAGATCAGCACGTTGTGGCAATGCCACAAGTTTAACTGGAACCAGACAACTGGGCCCTAGCACGGAATTTCATATTCTACCATCACCACGTACGAGGAGGTACCGTACAAGAGAGATTCCTAAAGGTGTGTGTCCACAAGGACTCAAGAGCTAAGGGTTAGATACTGCCTAATAGAAGGTGCATAAGCCACCCTTTAGACCTTAAGAAAATTAGATTAGAGAGAGCCAAGTCTGCAAGGGTCATTTGATTACTTCAAAACTTGACAGTGACTTTTCTCTCTTTCATTTTCACTACGTTTTCATGACTTTTGACATTCTTACCACGACAAAATTACAGTCATGACATGCGCATCCGGCAGGCACGCAGGTCAGGATATATCTTTGTGGATCTACAGTATCTGTTTGACACTCATATGCCTCTGTTCTACAAACAATCAGGGATGATTTTCTGCCACAAGGAACAGCTGCTAAATCTCCCCTTTGCCTTCACCTCTCCTCAAAGGAAACAACAGAACATACCTTTGCTTTTGCCTCTTGCCCTTGCTCTAGTAGTTCAATGCTTTTTCTTGCTCAGCGTACAGCTTTTCTCTCTAGCTGTAATAACACGGTGTTTTGTTTTTACCTGTTTTATGCGCAATATGCACAGAAAATTGCAGGAATAGCAAATATCCCCTGGAGCTGGAAGACAATAGCCTAGCTGAAATACCAACCTCCCAACCTCAGCATCCTCTACAGATGCCTGGTGCATGTTCCCCTGCTCGTTCAACATTTCCAAGTGGACTATCTGAATGCAACAGACGATGAGAACTCACCTCCCGGTACAGGATTTATTTTTATCACTGATTATGGGCATGTGGTGTTACAATCTGTAGCGGCTGGGATGCAGGGGCAGCAAGGAACAGGAGTATGGTGTGTGTCATCAAGCATTGCTCACTGATCTTGCTCTCCTCTAGGCAACAGGAGGAAAAGTGCAAGGTCACTCACGAGGAAAATTTCCCTTTTAGGTTTGAATTCCTAAGAACGGAGGTTGTACAGGGGTAGGAAATTAATTCCCCATCGGAGCTGCAGGGCTGCGTGGTGCTGGGCAGACCTCAGCCCAGAATGCAAATCTTACTTTCCATTGAAACGTGAGCTGGAAGAGTGGGAAAGTAGGACAGCACACCGCAGTCTGTGGTTCTCTCACCTCTGCCCCACATGAGGTTTGCCATACGTACATTTTTTTTTTAATCTACAGCCAATTCTGCTACTACATAAAGGAGGCTCAGGTATAGCAAGATATCTGTGGATTATTTGTTCGGTTTTGCACATCCACGATATATTGCTTTAAATATTGCACCTGGCCACAGTGCCAAAAAATTGGGGAAGGTAACTAAAAAAAAATCTAATTTTGTTCCAGGAAACAAGAATAATAATGTAAGTTTTTACAGACAGCTGCAAGAATGAGTGGGGTTCATTGTTCCTACTAATTCACAGTGCACTTAACTCCTTAAATGGAACTGACAGAGCACTGTAAGCAACAGAGAGGTGACTTTCATCTTGACAAGAAATATCTCCATAAAAAGACTGTCAAAAAAATAATAGGAAGGATAAAATAACTGAAATAGGCCCAGTCTTTGAGGGGGAGGAAGGGGGCCATCTTCACTTGAAAGAAATATTTTTTAACCTTGACTTATGCTATACCCAGTTTCTCACCAGGACAAAAAAAAAAACCCAAAAGGATATACATTAATTGCCAAAGACCTACCCCTGCCACGAGAGGTACTGTACTGTGTGCCTAACAATACCACGAGGTTGAACATAAAGATTCAACAAGTGACAAGTGTCACCCTGTGCCTTCAGAGGCCAAGCTATAAACCTAAACCAACTTCAGCCTGACCACAGGTACACGGCAGGTACTGGCTGTAATAACACTGTTGTGCTCAACACTGCTTGAATGACATCAGAAGATGATGCTTTTTGCTGCAACTTGGAACACCCTGAAGACATGGATCAAACACATCCTTGTTTTGATCTGTTGGGAGCTCACAGAACAGGAAGGTTACGTGTCTTGTTACATAGAAAAGGGGTGGCAGACCTGAATTTTTGAACTTAGATACTTAAGTCCCACTCTTTTCATTCCCCCCTTCTTGACCTGCAATTCAAACATATATAAGTAAATAAATAAAATAATAATAATGAAAGAAAGGTATTCATTAGTCTAGAAGATATTGAGGAAATAATACATCTGGTCTACAGTGAAGCTAACCATTACAATTAAATCAACTGTAACATAGATCTTTCAGCTACTTAAACCATGTGTGTGCGTGAAGAAAACTCTGCTCTTTTACACAAAAATAGGGTGTTCTTGCTCTAACACCAGAACATCTGTCGTCTAAACAACTTAACATGGGATTTGCCCCTGGATTTCCTGGTTCTACTCTGTCTGTGTGAAGCAATACTGAATGCTGCATCTCAGGAAGATGTTAAGCAATGACAGCCTGTGTAGTATTTTTATTTTCAGAATGGTTTTGTTACGTTCACACATTGCATATCTTCGGATGAGCCCAATCTAATTTTATATCTATTGGACTGCCGTAGGATCTGAAAGAGCTGATCCTGTAGGATTTGAAAGTGAGTCTTTGAACAGAGATCTCAAGAGATAAATGGCAAATACATTAACTTTGCCACCTCATTTTCTTTAGCTTACAACTTAATTGTATTTTTCAGAGACCTCAGCAATCATGTTTTAATTAGGTCCCTTTGTCTGATTTGATAACTTGTTTTGCATCTTTCTTTCTTCAGCCTACCGCTCCACACGGCTAAGCAGATAGTATTATGATCTGGTACTTATTTCTAACATTTACTTTAGATGAATAAGGTACTACAGGAACTTTGGCTTCCCTAAAGCAAAGGACAGAATTACCAAAATTACATCTACATATTGGCAGCCAATACTAAAATAACCCCCTACCTATGCTATGTACGTAAGACAAATGCGAAAAGGGATTTTAGCTCAAGATAACCATCTAGACAACCCGGTCTTACAGATAGTTGCTGTTTCTCCTAAGTGATCCCACATTGGAGGCCAGCAGGTGCCACATTTCAAATCATATGAAATTACAAGTTAGCAAGCAGTCTCTCCCCATGGGCTCAAATACTACTTCTTAAAGGCTCAAAATAGGACATAAGACTGGAGGGGAATTTTATACTCTCTGAAAGGGAATTTCTTTTGTTTGGTTCTGATGACATCCGTGATCTCTTCTCCCCTCAAAATGTCCCCAGAAATCTTTATAATTGAGGACATATCTATGAAATCTGTAGCTCCCTTTCCTGTAACACCATATTCAACATGTACTTCAACTCTGGGAAGAACCAGCAATTCCATGAAACACTCGTTCCGTTTATTGAGAATATACTGATCCTAAATGGCCTAAAATTTTCAATCCTTCTCACGTGCTCATACATTAAAATAACGTTCTAGTCACTAAAATAGTCTGTGGATTGTTTCCAAAACCCATTTAATTTTAAAGACTTTCATAATCTCAAAACTCTTTTTTTTTCTTTTTTTTTTTTTCTCTATAATGTTGATAAATCTTCCTTTGTGATTTAAATTCTATTGCAAACAACATTTTCCAATTCTTTGCATCGGGTTTCTTTATGCTACCTGTTCTTCAATTCTCTTTTGTCCCCGAGAAACCATATTCTAGAATAATCCTGCAAGACTACGGCAATATTTTAGATTTCACATAATAGAACTCAATTTTTGTTTCAGGCAAAGTGTAATTTTGTCTCAATCAGCAGTCAGTAGCCACATTGCCAATTAGACTGAAGTACACTTTACAATAAAATGTGCAAAATTATTGGGGAAAAATATATAACCGAGAGAGTCTCAACTGCGGGTAAAATAAATATAATTGATGCATCCTTCAGTCTGCAGCATTGATTATTATTTATTACAAACTCTTCAAAACAGGATGATTTGATGTCAACATGTTATTTTAGGAAGTGCACAATTGCAGAAAGCATTATTTGCATGGATTGATTCATAAAATATGTTTACTGGGAAGAGATGTGCACTTTTACTTGAAATGATTCTGAATAATAAAGAGAAGTCAAGACAATCTTGAAGCTTTATTGCTGAAAAGAGTATCTAAGTTTTTAAATAAGCTTCAATTAAGAGAAGAGTTTTTGTACAAAGCCAGAATCCACACTTTTTTCTTTTTGTACAGTCTGTCTGTCTAAACTTAAGAAAAGAGTCATGCCAAATCCAGGGTCACTTTTATCCTGTGTCACCCACTGAATTTGGAAAATCCTCAGTCCTATCTCCTCGCATTGATTCTTTCCAAACAGAATACTACCATCCTTTGCTGAGACATACGGGATGAGAAAGAAGTAATAATGGAAATCAATAAGTCTAAATATTCTCCACTTGTAACTCACCTGTTGTTTGCTACGGTTATTTGGGTGTCCAAGAACAAGAGAGAATTGAATGCATTTGCACCTTTTTCATGTCATGTTATTTGTAGCTCTATGCTGCAGCATTGTAAAAAAAAAAAAAAAAGAAAATTAAAAAAGCCACCTGAACTCATGTGGGACTTGGGAACACTCACGCATGTGTGTGTGTATATAGACACATACACACACTTTGTGGGGTTTTTTTTAAACATCCACAGTTCTCACATTATATTATAAAAAGCAGGGCCCTCATTTACTACATTGCTAATGTTACTCAATGTTTGCAAAGAGACTTATCAGAACGTTTGGAGATTCATTTATAGGATTAATTACTGTTATAATCTATGACCCTACAAACCTGTCACTGTCCAGATGGCTCAAAAGAAATCAAACACATGAAAAGAAACCAACTTCAAGCAGTTCGATACCACAAATGGACAGCTAGCACAAAACAAACAGACCCAAATCAGTATAAAGCAGGTGAAGTGGGCACTAAATCCGTGCAGGGAGAGCAGCAAAGCCCATCAGGTAAAGCGGAGGATCAGGATGATTCACACTACCTCACACAAACTCCTGCCATCTCACCTGCTGCTCTAAAACTTTGCTCTGATCAAACTGCAAGATTATCTTGGCTCTTTTGTTACTCAGGCTGAGTATTTCTGTTTAAAGTAAATGACTACCTGTCTTCCCAGGCACTGTTTTTCATTCTGGTTTCAACTACATGACTCTGTGCAACAAACTTGATTTCTTCCACCAAAAATGATTGCACACACACACAAAAAAAAAAAAAAAAAAAAAAAAGAAACCAAATTTGTCAAGAAAAACTGCTCAGATGCAACGGTGGGCAGGATGAGACGGGCAAATTGCTAAATTCATCTGTTTAGTCCTTTCTTTGGTATAAATACCAGTCCTGTCTTCCTGGTTTATCAATAAAGAATGGAAGGTCATTATTTTAAAGTTTCTTCCTGTAAGAGCCCAACTTTCCCGTGGTTTTGTTATCTTTTCAAAACTTTGTTTGGCTGGTTTTTGTACCTGGCAAATACTGGGTTTCATCTCTGGAGTCAGTTTGGGTTTGTGTTGGGTTTGTTTGGGTTTTTTTAAAGGGTTAGTTTTTGCTGTACACAGATGCAGTCCCTAAGCAGTTCAGCCTGCTTCATACAACGCAGAGAACATTTCGGTGATCAGGAAAGCATCAGAAAACGACACTGTCTCATGGCAGAGTTTTAGCACAATATCAGGACATTATTTTCTCTGAAGGTACGTAGGGGGTCCTCTCTGCTGACAACCAGGGTTGGAGTGAGCCATAGCAGAGCTGGGACCGCTGTTACTATGCAGATCCACCAGCGATTTACCCTTTGACAAACAGGCAAAACCACAGAGGAGGGTCTCTGTAGCTCGGAGACTGGAGCCAAGCTGGTCCGTGGCCTGTGCAAGGAAAGGTTTATTCCTTCCCCTGCTCCCTGCAGAGTTCCCCCACATCAAGCCTCTACATTTGGGCTAGGCATGGAGGAAAGGATTTGCTCCTGAATGCCTTCACAACTTCATTTAGAGCATTACAAATCACTACTGTTTGCCAGAGACAAGCTGCAACAATTTACATTCTGTGCAAGCCCACCAGCATCTACTCCTCTCCACTGGGGCTCCAGGAACAACTTGGGAAAACAAACCTGGATCCAAGGTATCTCTGAATTTCACAACAATATAAGGGAACATAAAATCAGCAGACATTCAAGTGCTGTGCTTTTTACCCTGTCAAGAACCAGTGCCGCAGAACGAAAGCCCATTGAGTCACCAGGTCCAGCAGAACTCGTGTTCCCCGAGGTTGTGATAAGCACAGCACACGCTTGTTGCTTCGACAGGCTAATGATGGGAGACACAAGCACGTACTACCGCCTGGGCTTGGAGATCCAGTTCCGAGCTCACCCTGTGCTGGAGGCTCAGGGCAGCTGACACACGTTTGGCAACCGCAGCTCAAGCACGCTAGGTATTTAAAACAAAACACTTTTCCCAGTGTTGAACACTTACTGTAAAAGAGAAAACTGTATTCCTGACCACCCCTTTTATTTTCCCAATGAAACTTTCTTAATGGTAAAATGCAAGACTGGAACATATTAACTTCAAAGACACATAATGGCAATTGTTCCTTGATCTTGAATTCCATGAAATTTCAGGTCACTGTGGGGAAGCCAACAACGAGTTTAGTTAAATGCTTAATGACATAAAAACAGTGATTGATTGCCATAAAAATGGCTCCTAGGGATTACAAAAATGAGAAGACTCACAGAAGTTATTCAGCGATCCCAACTAACCAGAAGAAATATTTGGCTA
>JANVCC010000036.1:9554066-9666616 GCA_025345505.1 Todiramphus chloris collaris
CCAACAACCAAACTCCCAATCTCCCTAAATCGGAGTCTTTTGTCTTAATTTTCGGCAGGGCCGGGGGGGTAGAGGGTCGGGGAGGGGGGAGTGTGTGCCGGCTGCCCGGCTCCTGCATCTCCCCCGGCCCCAGATAGATGGCGGTGCAGCCAAACCAGAGCCCCTGGCTGCCGCTGCCGCTCCCGCCGGGGCTCACTCCTATTAGCCACTTGTAAATTAACCTGTCAATTTATCAATCAACACCAGCTCGATTCAACACCCCCCTCCCCGGCCCAGGCCCGCCGCCCAGCATCGCGCCGGGTTTGCCTCGTAAATAACGGGCGGCCCCGCGTTTGTTAGTATTGTGAATGAGTTTATTATCACTTTGATGACTGCTATGAATCACAAACGCTGCCGAGAGGCTGATAAGGGGGAAGAAGGGGGGGGGAAAAAAAGAAAGACAAAAAAAAAAAAAAAGGAAAAGATTAAAAAATTATATATATATATATAAAAAATTATATATATATAAAAAAGATTAAAAAGTGCATGCACACTAACGCAGTTGAAACTCTCTGGGAGATAACAGATCGAGTTACAGTCATAGCAAATCATTCCGACTGCGGGAGAAATGGCTAAAAAAAAATAATAATAAATAAATAAAAATGTAGCCTTTGCCTTGGAGAAAACTCTTCAAGTATAAAAACAGGAAATAAAGGGGAATCGTATTGTGGCTGAAGCTCAGGGGTATCTTCACTGCTCCATTGCTGGGATACTTCTGCTTGTTCCCTAGAATTTCTCAGGCACTGTGAGATTTTATGCCCTATTTGCAAACGTCAGAAGGGAAGAAATAGCCTTTGAGATGCAACAAGTATTTGTTTATTTTGTCCAGTTTCACACTGCACGGATCTGTAAGTAATTTAAGCGCTGAAAAAGCTGAAGGAATTCAAATTAAAATAAAAGATACTTTTAAAAGAAACTTAAAGAGGAACTGAATATAATCTTATGGAGTAAAAAATGCTAAATTAGTAAAATTCTAATGTGTTTATTGCACAATTTTGTTTCTTCTGATGAAAGTCTTAATGTTTGCTCAAGTGGCTTGACTTTAAACTCAAAAAAAAATCTAACAAACTAATGCTGCTCGCCTCTTTGTGTTTAGCATTTAAATCATATTTAATAGTCTATAAAAACAATACTACGGGAAGCACAACAGTTTTTCAGAAGTCCTTTGAGAAATCAGGGTTCAGTGGTGTATTTGCTCTTGAAGCCAAATGAAACAATTAAATAAAATCTAAATAAATTATAAACTGCATGCTAAAAAAAGCAGATGTTTGTCTATTTTTAAACACAATCAATCTTTTGCCAGGTGTAAAAAACAGTCTACATTTGGCTGAAATACATCTGAAATCTTAAAATACGCCAAACTTTATTTAGAACGTATAAACAATATAATGAAAAAGGTCGAACCTTTTATATGTTTTATCACTGTAATTTTTGAGATATTACAATGGCAGTAAATGGTAAAGTTGAGTTAAAATCTGAACAGAGGTTTATATATAGAATTTAAAAGTCATGGGTCTTATAAAGCAGCCAACGCACATTCCTGCCCTTTTCCCTGCTGGGTTTTTTTTTTTTTTTTTTTTTTGGTGTATTTACTCCTTACCAAAATTTTCCCACATCCTAATTATTACAATGCTTCTAAAAAGTTAGCAGATAACATCACTGAACCTTTTAATGCTTTCAGGCTGACTTACTATAGAAAATATTATCTGAATTCCAAACTACTTTAAAAATTACAAAGTGATGAACAGACTCAATTATTTCATCAGATTTCTTCTGCTACTATCTTCCAAATTCCAGCTAAGATACAGACCACATTCTGCCCTCGGATCCTACATAAATTAATAATCTCTCCAGTTATACATATATTTTAAAACTGAATAATCTAGTTCAAACCAAGCTGCGTGTGTAAAACTGCAAGCTGTGAATTGCAATGCCTGTGGTAGAATAGGACTTAAAAGACAAAGCGAAATAAAATTTATACAACTGTTTTCAGCCTTACTAAAAATCTAAAATATAAAAACAAACACTGTATCTATGGAACAAATGGCAAGCAACACACATGCCCACAGAGAAACAGTTGTCATACAGCAAAATCTCTGGCTCAATTAAAGTAGAGGAACAGGGTGTATACTCAACATTGTTATGCCCAGTATATCATTGGTGGAAAAGTAATGGAAAATGAAATTATTTGTTAGAATGCAATTTAGGGAATCTGATAGGTTGTCCATTTTATTCAATTTATAATTAAGATAGTGTTTAAATTTGAAATGAATTCTATATATGCATGTTCAATAGGCTATAGCACAACAATAAGAATGGAATCACATCTCATTTTATCATAAATTGTGTAATAAGCGATAAGGTAAAAACTAGGGCTAAAATCCTTCCAGCAAAAATGAAAGAGAGCGACCTCAATTGCCCTAATTCATTCTGCCTTTTTTTTTTTTCTTGTTTTTTTTTTTTTTTTTTAAACTCTTCATTTTCCCTCTGTTCACATTATTAGCTTACACATGAGTGCATTATTAGAAAATAACAAAGCCAAACAGGGAAACTTGGAAGAAGAAGGAGATAGGATCCCCTCTACAGCTGAAAGGTATTCTCATTTCATTTGTTAGGAGTTGCAAAAATAGTTTTATTGCCAGGGAAGGACAATGACCTCTCTCTTTCAACAAGCTTGGTGGTTGGTCTTTTGATGGAAAAAACTAGAGGATACAACATCTGGTAATTTGTGTTACTGAGCTTAGCTGAGGTCTTAACGATGTAAGCAGATTATTCCTGAAGAAGAACAAAAAAAATTCCGGAAGACTCAATGAACTATTTAAAGTTATTAGCTGGTGCATTCTGGCACTTCAACACTCTTTTCGGATTCCTTTTCCTTTTAGACATTTGCCTTCTGATCAGATTGTTCTAAAAAAGAGCTCTACCACCTTCCAACCTCACCACGCTTTTCTGGTGGTCCACGCATGTTCTGTCATGCATGCCAAGTTGCTGGCTTTTTTTCTCTCCACTGCAAGGAAGATGATTATTTTTCTGATTAAATTTTCCCCTGCAGAACATTAAGAGCTCATACCACCCCTCCTGAGCTGCTGTGTAGGTCAGGAAGGATGAAAAACACAGAGCAGCAGCCAAACTCAGATTAAGAAAAAAAAAAGGGAACAGAAGAAAAATTGATGGGTGGAGAATAAAGAAAAATTGATGGGTGGAGAATGAAGGAAGAGATAAATTATGTGTACTCTTGACCAGGAATTTCATGCTGAAAACAAATATTCCAAGGAAAACATCCTCTGTTCTTTCTTTGACACCCTTCCCCCTGCTTTAATTAGCTCTGTACAATTTTAGCTGCTATTCCTCTACTCTCTATAGTTCATCCAAACATCGTAATTGCCAACAGTGTAGTGTTTTAAAACATCCGTTGAGTTTCACAGTTCCTTCTATAGGCAACAGACCCTTATTGCCTAATGTACACACACAAGACAACAGTCTGAGTTTAGACCTGTAGTACACTGCCTGGAAAAACAAAGTCATGTTGTTGAATGGCACAAACGACCAAGCTTCTAAGAGAACCGACATCTATTGGATGCAGAAATGGAGCAACATCTCAGACCGAGTTTAAGCTGAAGTCTAATAATGGCCAGGACACTTCCTCATGAAGATTCTTTAATTTTTATGTTCCTTTCTATAAATTTTAGTAGGTAAACTCTGAGTTTGAAAGGTGAAACAAGAATTCCAGCAAATGGAGAAATGTTTCAAGCAAAACCCAGCAAGTTTTCTATCTTTAAAAAGCCCTCTATGCTGTGGATTTTAAGCACGTAAAGCAATGCAGTCCCACAAAACCTCTCCCCCCATGAGCATCCTTTATCCTTTTTTCATAGCTAGCCACTGCATCTTCCAAACTTGTATTTCAACAGACTTGCAGGAACTTTTAGATAAACTTCTACAGAAATATAGAATCTTTGACTACTGTGACCTAGAGCACTTGCAGTTGTAGGTAGCAGCTACCATGGGTTAATAAAATGACAAACACTTCATTCACTTTCATCTAGAGTTGACCATTCTATGAAAGAGCATGATATTCTGGTGCACTGAGCTTTAACAGAGCTTAAAGAACCTTCCAAGATTTTGCCAATGCTTCCTTTAAAACGGTTCTCATAGCACTACCCACTTCCATGGAAACAGAATGTATATTCTGTATTTGTTCACTTTTACACTGAACTCAGTACTTGTTTCCTAATAGAACAAATACAGAATTTGCTCTGTTTATTTTAGGGCATTACTGAATCTCTGGAGGAGTAGTTTTGTTAAATTATATTTTTTAAAGTCCTGTGCTCATAATTAAAAGCCACCTGATGCTAGGGAGTTTTCTAGAGCATAAATTCCCATTGGGGACCTTTGCCCACACAAAAACTGGAGGAATATTTTGTTATATATTATATGTATGGAAATTAGCACTTAAGAGTTTTAGCATTTGACTTAACAACAGAAGTTATGGCCACGGTATGGCCTGGTATGAACTGTAGTAAATCAACCAATACAACTTCAATATCCTACATCTTTATTTTTCCTCTGTAGCTTTAAGCTAAATATTTTATGTAATGTAAACTTAACCAAGCTCTTCACAGAAGGCATTTGCCATTTTCACTAGAGAGTAGTGAAAAAAAAAACATTTAACTCCTGGATGCAGAAATAGCTTCTATTTCTTTCCTTCCTGTATAGATAAATAAATTATGTGATTCCATATAAAACATATATGTTTACTTCTAACATTTGATAGTTTTGCTGGCAATTACCCCAAAACACATATTTTTAACAGGAAACTTTTAATTGACACCTTAACTTTATTCTGACAACAACAGTGCAGCGTACACTGTGGTTCCCTAATACCACGATACACTGATCTAAAAGATGTGATTTTTCTAACCTTGGCCCGGATCAGAAGGCTCACCAATGAAAGAAAGCTTCATGTTCTTACCAGTGTATCAGATGAACTATTTATGCCAATGAAGTTGTATTTTCTGTTTTGATTATTGGTACTGAGGTCTTTGAACATAAGAATCTGGGGGATGTTTCAGGTGTCCCGTGTAATTGGAAGCTCTGAGGTTCTGAAGGACACAGAAGTCTTGTGCCTTTCAAAGTTTTTTCAGTGGATGCAGCTTTATGGCTTTCACCTTTTGGAACTTCCAACTCTGCCACTCGGTTAAGAGCAGTATCACCCCTCATTACACATAGAAGTAACAAGAGGGAACTGCTAGAATTTCATGTTTACTGGCAAGATTTCATGCCTGTTTTCTTTCCTACAGAAATCAGACAAAATCAAAGTACACAATGCACTGTACACATTGTATGCAGCATGTGCTTTGCTTTCAGAGCCAACTGAAGTAGGAGACAAATTAAGAGTTGCAAAGACAGATATAGCACACTCTGTCATCACCAGTTGCCTCTTAGTAAAGTGATTCCTGTTTTTCTAACACCTACTTCTTTGCAAGAGCACTTTATTCCCCATTGTTTACTCTATAGAGCCAGAGGACCCAAAAGTGTGGAATATTTTAATACATGACAAGAAGTTTTACACTAAAGTTTTCCTCTTCCCACACAGAGCAAAAGTTCTAAACCTTTATCATCGCACAGCATCATACTGAACAAAATCAGCATACTGCTATTCCTTCATTGTCAACCTACAGAAAAACATAGTCTGGTAGCTTTCTGTCCAAGGATAAGAACAACACAGGAAGATCTCAGAGGAAATATGACAGATGTGGTTTTGGAATTAGGAGAACAGAAGAAAAGCTCTTAGCCTTTGTGGGACAATTTAGAGTAATCTTAAGAGGAGAGGTAGCCTTCAGGTAGCTTCTTGTTCCCATCATCCCAGAAGTGCTTGTTATGTTAAATAAAAAATTACTGGAAACACTGGTTTGGCATCACAGACTACAACCAATCCATCTGCCTCTCTGCAGATACTGAGCTACCCAGGGGATTCTCTTTGGTTAGATTGTGTAATGCTCTTGCAGGGCAGCTTTCTTTTACAACATGGCAAAAAAATGACAAGCCTTGTGGATGCGATCAGACTTGAAGTGTTAAAGCCAAATTCTGCATTATTTTACACTCTGGGCAATATGAAAGAGCAAAGAGGACTTCAAAAGGTTGTATAGCATACATATAGACCATTTTCTTCTCTGTAAATAAAACTGGTAGAAGTACAGAACAGATAATTAAGACACTGTGGTTCTAAAACTCACACAGAATGAGATTTTTTAGGGCCAAGTTCATCGACAGGGTGGTCAAACAGCAATGTCTTCAAGATGCATGTATGGTCATTACAGTTTCACAAGTGGGTGCTTGTATGCTCTTCGCACTTGCAAATGCAGTATGTTTACATGTGACCACACATTTTTCTAGGCTAACCTAAGCTCTTCAGAATTCACATTTACATGTGAAGCTGCCAGCTTTAGTTGCTGACACAGATGCATCAAGAAAAGACAAAGTATCGCCTTCAAAATGAACCATTTCACCCAGGTCTGATGCGTGCATATGCTGTAAACATGCACAAAAAGTAGAAACCAACTAGTCTGCCTCTTAGGACAAGGTGTGCTCTTTCTTATCTGGCTGAGCCTCTACCAGAGCGGGACAGAAAATAACCGTTGATTCCTAACACTAAAACACCAGTAAAGACCTGTAAGAGAGGCTGAGCACGGATCTGGGAAGTAACAGATGTCATGGCATGTCATATTATTGCATACACAGAAGCATCTTCCTACTCATCTACTTCCATTTATTTCAAGAGGACCACAGTCAGAGCAAAGTAGTACTCAACACAAAGTCACAAAATTTAACAACCGAAAACCCTTAGACATTTGGTGCTAAAAAAGTCTTATATTGTGAGGTTTACAATAAAATAGAAAACAGACAGAGGGATATCAGAAGAGGGGGGGAAAGGGCTTTTAACAGGCTACTTGAAAATATGTTTCAAAGCAAACAACCCCTAAAACGCCCACAAACACTCCTGCCAAGACTGATCCCGCACCGGAATGCGGAACAAGGAAGGGATCAATGTGTATTTAGCCTTAGGAAGCCAAAGCAGTATTATCACTACTACACTTAAGGCATCTAATTGGTACCGTAGTGATGGCTTTTGAGATGGATGGGTAGAGAGCAACTCACTTATGGTGACATTCAAAACACAAGCCTGTGACATACTTTGGAAACAGACCAGCACTATGAAAGATCCCAAATTTACTGCTGCGATATCATCATCAGGTCTTCATCATGAAACATCTATCTAAAATTGGAGAGAATTTCCACCTACCCCTCCGCCCTGATCTGTTAAAAACCATGAGATGAAGTGAGTTATGTCCCATTAATCTTTCTCATAGAAGAATCAGACAGATGGGCTGGATGAAGCGGAGGTGAATGAAGAGAAGCACCTGCTATTTTCAGGGAGTTGAGGGAAATTGGTAAGAAAAAAAAAACAAACCATCACAAGTGGGTGGAGAGGGAACAGTATTGCTCTATTACTGGATACCTTCTGAAAAAATGACTGATAGGCCTTATGCATCTGCGATAATATGTGCTCACATCTCCTGGTGAGGGGAAAAAAACAAACAAACATCTCAAAAAACACGGATGGCACTACAGGTCATGAGTCAAAGAGGCTGATGAGCTGTCAGAAAAAATTACATAGCAGTGTGAAATATATAGGAAAATGTCTAATTGCTGTAAAGAGTATGATGAAAAGGAGTGATGAATGTGTGTTCTTGCAGCAAAGGAAGATAATGCTGTCTGAGAAGTGATCTCTGCTCAGAAAAATCACATTATGTGGCCTCTTCTGATTTGCACCCTGAGAATGGAAGGGGCTTTTATAAGAGAGGTCCTGGAGAAGTTTCTCAATGATTACTTTACAAAACTTAGTATTTTCCTTGCAAGTGCTGGAGGAAACTAAACATAGCTTGCTTAAAAAAAAAACCAAACTACATTTTTACACATTCTCTTCTGTCGTGCTATTGAACAGGAAACTCTAAATGCTTATGCAAAAAGCCAAGCAACAGAACTTCTTGGAGTCCTACATAGTGCTAGATGACAGGAACCACCAAGTTTTATAAAGAAATTAACCTAGCAGATATAGAACTTGTTGGAAAAGTAAAAAAAAACTACTAAATGACCAGTTTCAAGAGACATCTTTGATCAGTCTTTAACATAAGTGTAGCTCTTACTGACAAAACCTGACACACTGTCTCATAAAACTGCAGTGTGGATTTCAGCAGGTGTAGGTCAGCAGACTGGATATTAAAAGTTCTACCTCCATTCAGACTACCCGATGCCCTTGCTCTAGTGAAAGATTCTTATTTATGAAGTTTCCTAGTTAGTTATCTACAAGTAAGGAGGATGAAGTGGGTTGTTTCCATTCATTTCTCATGAATAAAAATCAGCATGCCTTTAAACATCTTGTAATGTAGCTACTACAACTATCTGAAGACCACCACACTTGGAAATAATCTAAATAAACCCCAATGAAAAAGCAAGAGTGACTGGACTTTTTACAAGTATATGGGGAGGGTCGGGGGAAACGCAGTTCTAAAAAGGCTCTGGATACATTTTATGACTTCACAATTTTCAGGTCATAGTGTCTTTATGTTTTTCATTACTGTAAGTCTAAACTCAGTACATTTATATACGCGTTTTAATAATACTCTAAAATCCATTTGTAAGAATTTACTTGTCTTTAAGAGTGCTGTATTTATTCAAGTTTACACTGCATCTGTTTATGTAATGTTGTTTTTCTTTAAATTCCACTAAAAGGTGTTAATTAGAACTGAGTGATTAGTTCATAATGAACAGTTTAAGCAATTAATGCTACCCCTTTTTTGACCCATGAATTGTCTATATGCAAAGAGCAATTTTCTTGAACTTGTTATTCAAAAAAAAAAATACTGAAATGATTTCTTCAGATCTGCAACTCCTTCATAATCAGTCAGCTGTATTTAACAGTCTGAGTGTGAGTTGTATCGGTTATTCATGATTTGACACCATGTCATATGATGTTATTTCTATTCCACCATAGGTGAGAGAGACACTTCCAGAATCAGGTTTCCTACCATGCACACAAGCTTCTGAATATACCAGCTTTGAGATTTCTGCAAATATTCTCAAGCATTAGCTTGAATGTCTTTAACAATTAAGCGAACTAGTTCACTGGAATTTATCCCTGGTAGGAATACAAAAATGAGCAGCCAGAGTCCAAAATTAAGAACTTTTGAGAATCGGAGGGAGGTTTTCTGCTGAGTTCCACAAAGGCCAAATTGGATTATAAATCCAGTGAATTATAAATACTTGAGTAAGAACAGAGAATGTTTGCAACACTTGCCTTACTGTATAAAGTTATATCCACCCCTTTTTGTCTCAGCTCAAACACTAACCAACCCTTCCCCAGTGCTTCGCCACAACGAAGGCATATATAGTTTCAAAATGTTCTCACATCTGAGATTCAAGCTATTACTGTTTCTTATTCATTACTTATTCATTTTTAATAATATATTTAATTTCATTTCAAGGTGATCTCTCTTCTTCTTTCTTCTACCCGCATGGGTTTTTTTTTTTCCTTAATACCTAAGAAAAATAGCTTCAACTTTGAAAATCATCACATCACTTCTATTTTTATTTTTATTTTATTATTTCACCTAGTGGAAAAAAAAGAAAATACCTGGGCAGAACAATAGTGGCACTGATACAGTCTGAGGTCCACAAGTAGGGATGAAGGCTGTGCGATGGTATCTTCCCCAGGCATGTTTGAAATTCGCCTATATGGTTGTGTACAGACATATGTGAAAGAACATAAGGAAAACTGCACCTTTCATGTAACAAAATAATAATACGAGATGGGGGTTTTGGCATACCTTTGACTGTGGCCAGTAGCTGTCTGTTAGCAGCAAGCAAACCAATGGACTGGGATTTTTTAAGACTGCATTGGCCCTGCAAGGAGGACTCTTTCATTTCCCATACTTTGTCACTCGCCATAGAGCTGGCTGACATAATGGACTTTTACAACGAGCTCAGAAGCAATTGGCAATTAAGTGGTTTGAAGGGGTGCTTTTGGGCTGCCGTGAAAGGCTTCAGGTGTGAAACGCTTGTTTTCAAGAGCACTAAGCAAAATGTATAGTTGCTTTCAGGGGCCCCCTTGTCCTTCTGAGGGAAGGGGGAGAGATGGGGGAAGCAAGGACACTCAAGAGCAATTTGCTATTCAGTGCCTGAATGCTGTGTGCTTTTTCTCTCCCCCCTCCCCATCCTTGTGTGGCTGGTAAGGAGGGCAGATTGCGATGGCACAAACAGCTTTCGGCACAATGGCAGATCAAGAGAGAGGCAGGGAAAATGAGGCAGGGAGAGAATGGGAGCCTGAATGAAGTAAGGATGGTTTGATTGTTAATTGTGGGTAAATGTGTTGCAAGAGTGAAAAGGGTTCATGGACTACTTTAAAACTATACCCAAGCAATAAGTACAGAGTGTGGGGAAATAAGGAGATGTTCCTGACCCTTTTAAGAGCTATAGTACTGCATCTGGCCCACTTGAAAAGTAAATTGAGAACTGTTAAAAAGATAGGCAAATACATTTGTGTGCATTATATACTTCCATTTCTAAAGGAACCCTGACCAGCAAATGCACTGGGATGGCACACACGCAATATTCTTTTCTCCAAGGATTACTTCACCCACAGGACAAAAACAAACCAAGCTAAAACGTGAACATGCCCTAATAGACAAATATTTAAAATACAGATTTCTAAAGGTGAATAAAAAAAATATGTTTCTATTCTAGGACAAAATATGTTTGTTCTAAGGCTAGCACAAGGGTAAAGAAAACTTCAAACAGAACTAAGGGAACAACATCCTTCATGAAGACTGTTTCATGTCACTTTTCCTTGTATGACCTTTACTTCTAACATATTGATTTTTTCCTAACCCAGCCTTGCTTTGCAGAAAAAAGGGGTATTGAGTCTTTGAGCTGCTTACATATCACTATTGTACATGCATTCTTAAAGGTGAAGGATCCCCTTTCAGAAGATGACTATCTGACTGACAATATGATTAGAATTGTCTGAGGACTTTTCATTTTAAATGCACTGAGCCACATATATCAGCTTGGAGCAAGGGGAGGGGATGTGAAATAGCTTGGATGGTGCTAAGTTGATACAGCGTTTGCGCAAGAAATGTGCTCAGTTATGGCCTTCTGTGTTTTGGCAAGGCAGGTGAGATTGCAGGGGAAACCAGAAACGTGTCTCACGCACCCCAGCAAGAAACTGCTTTTTGTCTCTCGATCTGCAGCCTTCCCTAGGTCTCTGCTAAAAGGTTTCACGCTGTTCCTTCTGCAACATGCCAAACAGGCCCACAACCTCAACACACGTGGAACTGCATCAGAGAAACCCAAGGAGCCCATTTACATCCCTGCAAAAAAACCCAGTAAGAAACATTAAGAAATGGTAAATGTAGAGCTACCGTCTATTTAAAGCGGAGAAGAGTGGTTCTGGATTAAAAATATTCTAACAAAATAACGCTTGTTCGACAAAATGAGGCTACATCTACAGTCACCCTTAAACCATGATACTCCTTCCTCACATTTCTGTGAATCAGAAGCAACACCATTCACTGAGCGAGCCCTTGTGAAGCCAGCACAAAGAGAAGGAAGATCACGCCTCTTGCCAGCCTTTCCTTTACTCGTCATGAGAGAAATGTCATTTTTGCTTGCAAGAAAACACAGCAAATTCTAACAGCGAAACAGAGCAGCTTTGATTCGTGCTCGCCCGCGTTGAAAATGCAGGTGCACAAACCCTCTAAAGTTTAGGAAAGGAGCCATCGCTCAGATGTCAGCGGGAACCTCTCCGTTGGTTTCAGGAGAAGCAAAGACTCTCTTGTAAATTTTTTCAGGCACAATTATCAAGTAATAGTGCTCAAAAAGTGCGCACACAAGGGGCTGCGCTTAGCAACCTACACATGCAAGTGCAAGCCAAGTCACAGCACCTTTGGAACCAGGGCTTTTCAGATGCAAATAAACTCACACTGGACTGGTTTTACCAGCTGTGGGGTTCAATGCACTCAACCCCCCCACCCAGGAGTGAGAATGGCACAGAAAGCTGTAAACCAACTGGTGCTCAGCTGCAAGTGTGTTGTGCTTGCGCAGACTGTTGCATAAACAAAAGAATTTATTCACAGTGTGATGGACATGAATTTATGCATGTAACCTCTGCCTCCTGGAGATGAATCCAGCTCCTTTGGCTGTTGTTTTCTGCATCACTATTTAAACTTTAGAAACCTGAAATGCGTACAGGTAACATGGAGAGTCAGATGGAAAATTAAAAATAAATCCATAAGGAAAAAAAAGAAATCCAAGAAATCAAAACATTTCCTTTCAGTTAAAGCCTTCTGTGTTTCAGTTAATATTTCATTCTGGAAAAATAGACGATGAATGAAAGAAAATTTTAAAAAATTCTAACAAAGCGTGATGAAAAGCAGGAAAATGAGAGAGAAAATGTTTTAGCACATCCCACTGTAGATGCAGCTACACTGACATCTTTGAATGAAAATTTTTAACTACCTGTAAAAACAGGACATTTTCTTTTGGCACAGCAGAGTGCTTTCTCCGTGGAATACAGCAGCTCGTTTACAGAAAAACCTCAAAAAATGCAAATTTTTTACACAAGTGCTTGTAGAAGAAAAGACTAAATTGATACCTGCACAGCACCTACTGACTGCACTCAAACATCCAACCAAGTCAGTGTTAATTACCACAGAGGAGAGGGGATTTAATCCCCTGCTACCGAGTTGTGGCACAAGTAGACCCTGCTTGCTTACAGCAGAACGAGGGGAAGGTAACAGGGCACACACACAGAAAAAGCACGTGCTGCCTGCAGCTATTTTAATGCAAGGGCCAGATAGATTGAGTTTCCCTGATCAGATTACGCTCAAACTCCAGCAGAGTTGTCAGACTTTCTACTGCTCTTATTCTTCTGATTCTTTCCCACCACAATATGGGCATGCTGTAGCGTCTCTCATCTAAGAGAGAAAACATACACACTCTAGCCTACTCCTGTCTCTCCAATCACTGCTTCCTCTCATTTTCATTGTACAAGCTGTTCATAGCTGCTGTCAGCTCTCCTTCCATTTTGTCCTAAACTGTTCCTAATCTAATTTCTGCCCATTACACTCAATTGACACAGTTCTCACCAGACTCTTCGGTGACCTCTTCTTAGTCAAACCTCCAACCATACCCTTCTCATTATGCCAAGGTCCTTTTAACACAGTTTTCCATGATGTTCTTCATTAAAGTTTGCTATTCTTTGACTGTCGTGACACTGACCTTTCATGGTCTCCTCTCACCTTCTAGCTGATCCTGACACTGCTCAGCTTTCCATGAAGGTTTTGCCTTTGCAGTTGGACCCGTTTTTCTCTTCCTACCCTCATCTCTGGGCCAGTTCAGCTGAGAAATTCAATTATCATCTTTATACTGATGACTCATAGTTCTTTATTTACTCCAGATGTGCCTCGTGTCCAAAGTTAAATCTCTTCTCAGCACTTCTGCACAGAAATTTAAAAAACAGCTCAAGCTCAGTGAAACAAACAGAGCAACAAGTGTCCTCCTCAGCTCCCCAGCACTACCTCTTGTCTAGTCACCATGGAGATCACCACTACCCTGCCTATTCCTCAGACCTATAACCCAGCCTTTACCTTTGAAGACGAGCTTGCCCTAAGTACTTGTCAAAAATACAGCCCTGTCTATTCTGGCTAAAACCATTGTCATCTGGCGTCACGAGTAACAAAAACATCTTTCTCCTCAGCTTTGACAAATGCAACCTTGCCTCACTCGTATCCTTTCAGAATATTTCCATAAAGATCGTTTTTCCTAGCCCATTGCTTTGACCACGTCACCTCTGCATCCCTCCGCTGCCCTCCCCCGCCAAACTGCATCAAACACAAGCTACTTGTCTTCACTTTCAAGGCCCTTCAGAGATTATACCTATACTACCAATCATCTCTTTTTCTTTGTCAGGATGCAGAACCTCATCTCCAAGGAGCCAGTAATGCCAGCTTCCATTGCAGAGTTGTTATATTTTTCAAACAAGCACCTTTCCACCGTCACACATTCTGCCCTTCACTCTTGGGAGAAAACATCTACAGAGACACCTCATTAAATGGCTTCAAATCCTTCTTAAATTTTTTTCCTTTTTTATTCTGAGGTCTGTAAAAACCCTGAGAACTGTCCGGCTGCTGCTAGGATAAGACCACTGCCAAAGATGCTAACTGGTATTAAGCTATTAATTCTAAATCCTTTTTGTGTGCAGGTATCACCTCCCCTACAACACGTAAGTTGTAAGCTCTTTGGGGTATGGATTGTCTTTTTGATTTGTGTTTGCACAGTGTGTAGCACAACAGAGTCTTGACCCTTACCATATTCTATGGAAGTTAAAAAAAAAAAAGAAAGTGGCAAATAGGACGTGAGAGAAAGGGTTAATCTGTTTACATCAATTAGTTGGTAACCAGATACCTTTCTAGGACAAATTACAAGCTAATTAGACTGTCGTAATGATGTCATGTTTCCATCTTGCACTTTACTTCTTAAGACCGTTGCAGTGCCCTGCTGAAAAAAGCGTGTGGGTGGAACTCCTGTAAAACTGATCTTTCCTCCCTTCCCAGTTTTGAAATTTTCATTACATTTTTCCTTGTCAATTCTCTACCTTTCACAAAAATGACAGATCAAAGAATTTTCTAATTCAGGTGATTATAAAATCTAAATAATATTCTTGACAATTGGTTTTCTACTAGTCCAATTCTGAATTTGCCTTTTAGGCTTATGGATTCTTTTCGATTGTGATTATATAACTACATTCTGTTCCTTCTGGGGGGTTGGGGTTTTGTGTTTGTCTGGGGGTTTTTTGTTTGGTTTGTTTTCTTTCAAGCCAAGAATAATTCTTCATACTTGTTCCCACCAATTTCTACAGTTAGTAATCCAAAAAACCTCAGCAGAAGTAAATGCAGTTACCCATTTGAGGACAAACAAGTTACTCCTTCAGAAAGGTAAACTTTAATTGTATTCTTTTCTCACTGATGCTATTTAATAATTACAAGCAATGTCTAATAATAATACAGTCAATAATCAGCAATGAATTGAATAATTATCAACAGTTGTTAGCAAAGAAAAATACTCTACATGTTGAAACTTCACTGTAAAGTCAAGTGGTATTTCAAACTATGCTGGTATTTAAGAAGAAATTTATCTGTATTGTTATATTCACAAGCTTTCATTTCTCTTTGGATGGTATGTGGCTGTGATTTGTGTAACATTCCCTATATTTGGAGCAAAATACTACACAGAATTTGAATGTGCAAAGACACAAGTACAGGTAAGAGAAGCTGTATTTAATGCTGTATTTCACTACTTAATATATGAATTCCCTTTTGAAACTGCTTTTCAAAACAATGAAGAGCTGTGGATTGCCAATGAACCATTCCCACCAGAAATTCTCAGAAACTAAGTCCCTCTTGCCTAAGCAGAGAAATTTCCTAGCAGGAAATCAACTGCTAAATCCTTTGCCCTTCATTGACAGAAGTTCAGCAGAGTTAGTAAACATGCATCCCTACAGGGATCCCTTTCATGACCACAGGGTACCTCAAAACTTACTACCTATCTTGTCCTCCTTGCATCTTGCATTTCATCTGCGTTAGCTACTTTGAAGCTTATATACCCAAGCTTAGACTTTGCCATGGGTGCTCTTCAGAAAGTACCAGTCAGGCATATGCTCATCACTTTTCATACATTAATACGAAAACCAATGAAAGTACTGAAAATACAATACTACTAAACAAGAATTTAAAGTCTTAAGTTCCTCTTCTGCCACAGGGCTTTCAATGGGTTACTAATACTGAAGGAAAGGTAACAGGGATTTCTCTTTTGTCTCTATTTTCTTTTCAAAGTTTAGTGGGTTTTTTCCCCTGGGGGATTGTTTATATAAATAGTGCTATTTTGTTGCAAGCTTGGTTTCTTTCATAGTACATCAGAATACTCTCCCAGGGCTCAGGGGTCCAAATACCACAGCAGAGAGGACACCAGTGGCACCCCAGTACATTTTGGTATGTGGGCTGAGCCATGGTAACTGTTCACACACGCTCCAGGGTCCAGGCAAAAGCAGAGAAATTCTAGTTGGAGTGATTTCAGGAAATGTGCCTAACCTAGTTTAAATATTTAGCATTTACCCCAGAGCACCAGCATGCACATGCCTTGATGCCACAGAGCAGCTACCGATGCCGCTTTTTCTGCAGCCCAACTCTAAATAACTTACTTCTTCCTTATAAAAATGATTTCATTAAGTCAAATTATCCTATTGTTTCAACACTATCTTCCATAAACCCATTTAAGTACCAGTTTAAAACCTAACACCAAGCAGTTATTTCTGCTGTTACCATCTGTTGCATATAATCCCTGTTAGACTTCTGCAAAGAATTTACATACAGTCTGTCCAAAAGTGAAAAGGGCAAGACAAAACCAAAAAAAATCCGTAATCCTATATCACCCCAGAGATCTTACAATTGGCTTGTTCAAGCTGCATTCAACTGGAACTATCATCAGTTTTTCAGGAAAAACTCATTTCATGACATTCCCCAAAGGTTCATTGACATACTCTTTTCTGGTCAGAAAAAAAATGGTGGAAAAAAGTGGGGGTTTTGCGAGGATTTCTGTGGCTATTTAGTTGGGAGTTTTTTTCCCCTTATTTTGACTCTCAGTGAAAGTCAAGTATTTGTGCTAATTCTTCAGAGTCAAACCGATAAAATTAGAAAGTTGACAGGTACAACTACCAATGTTATCACCATGCTAAACTTAAATACTTGGATATTTAAGTGATTTACAATGCAGTCCTACCTTAGCCACAATTTCCACCATACCACGTTAAGAATAGTAGGCTAATGAATACGTAGTGAGAAATTCTTTGCCCTGAATAAACTTGATCTCTGTGGAAATGGCAGACAAGAGGAAAGGCACAGAGATGAGAAACTACTCTCAAAGCAGATAAAAGTCAAAGCATGAGTAGAACTGAAATTTACCCTGTCTCTCCCTAAATAGGACCTAACACATCCGCAAACACATTAGGTTAAATTCATGACTTGCTGAAGTGTTTTCAGAGAGTAGTTACTGTACTTGGTGGGTCATAATTCAAACATAAAAGTCTCATCTGTACTTCAAATTCATTAAGAAGTCATCCAAAGACTTGTATTTGTAAACAAATATGCTTGAATACACACATAGATGTTTCTTATAGCAACTATGTGAAATAAAATGCATCTCAGTTTATTAAGTGGACTCTATTTCAGTAAATAAAATTTAAAGGAAAACAAAAATATCACTCTTTTGCTCAAGAACTGAATACCAGCATAGACAGATAGTTCTGTTGAGCTGTTTTCTATTAATGAAAAAGTTCAGACTATATCAAGAATTGCACACTTTCATTGTACATGGTTGCCTACAGAAGTCCTTCTCAGTGGGCTGTACTGAATTGGGGATTCAAAATGCAGGGCAAATCTAGGATAAAGTCTCAGTGATACAACTTAATCCTAATCATTTTCTCAAGCTGCGTCCAGTTAATCAGTACTAGCCATATTAACTAACTAAATAAACAAACATACACATCAAGATTAATATCTGAATCAATGATTCAGGACCTGAACGAGGTCTTCTGACTGCAGCTTTGTTTCGTGGGTGATGGGAGGAGGAAGAGGGCTACTAGTTCTGCCAGTACAATGCCCCAACACTTACAGCAACTGCAGTACAGCTTCAAAAGGGCTACAAAGCTGCCGCTTCGCAGCAGTGTCCCATTCTTAATTAACATTTTTGGAAACACTGCAATTCAGCTGTACGGCCATTCCATCTCAATTGATAGCTGACTGGAAGTGGTTTTCACAGCTGGGCTGCCGATCCAATGCCCAGGGAGGCTGCAATATCCCTAATTTTGCAGCGCTGTTTACAGCCGTAATTAATATCTCTGGAACTACTGCATGGCAGCTCAGTGGCCACGCTCTATCACTTGATAGCCAGTTGGATCCGGCGTTAGAAGCGAGCTCTAAACCCAGTGCACGTGCCAGCACAAAGATCTGATGCTGCCACAAGTCACAGTTTTGACATCTCCTGCAGATCACGGCCAGAATATCACAGTTGCTTTACAGTTAATGGCAAGCCTTCAAAACCAGGCATTCTTAGCAGAGCCTTATCCATGAAGCAAAGATTTATGGAAAAGTCTCCTCTGTGCCTATGATACTGCAATAGCAGTGGCAAGTTCTCCATGTCTGGAGATTCTAGTGTTCCCATTGACTTTGGTGGAAACAGAGCCAGTTTCTCAGCAGCGTGGTATATATACCCTTTGCACCTCAGCTTCCAGAAGAGAGGTTTTAAGAGTTCCAATAACTCATAACTAGGACAGTAAGAGCCCTCTGTGTAAACATGTCTGTACAGATATAAAGGATATATTATCCGTTCATTTAGAAAAGCAGACTTGTTTTCACACAAAGATATTAATAACATTCATCTGACAGAATCTGCATGGGAGTTTAAAATGCTGAAATATGTTACAATAATTTTTGACTCTGGCATCTTTCTGCTGCATCATCTTATTGAGTATGGGACACGAGACAGTGGAACTTTAAACTAAATGCATTTATATATATATATATATAAAATGTATTTTTACGTTCCTGCCAAAGAATTAATCTAAGGACCCTCATCACCCTCTTAGACAAACTTTAAGAAAAGAAAAAACTTTTGGCTTTGGTGATACAACCTGAAACATAACGCTGATTAAACAGTATAAGCTCAAAGCAAAGTTTGTGTAGGTGCTAATACATGTCACATTTGAAAGCTATGCACTAATACTGAAAGCAAATCAGGTAAAACTGTTAGATTACTTCCCACCTAGACTGCTGAAGTTCAGCCATCCTACACGGCAAACAAGTTAAGTGAAACCTCACAAAAAGGCAGAAAAATAGAAGTCAGCTGTGGCCCAAGTTGTGCATTTCTCATTCGATGTTTTTTTTGTTGGTTGTTTCCTCCCTGCACAATTTGCAAAGGACATATTTGATGACAGGGATTACCCACGTGCTTAATGCTTTCCCAGGCAAATTGCGGAGCGGAGGAATTTGTTCTATGCACATTCTGCTTTGTAACGAATATTCCCTTGCTTACTTTATATCTCTTGTCATATTAATCTTGTTCCCCTGAAATGAAAACGTGCCTGGGAGTGAGATGGGGGATTGATTATTTGTTTGTTTTACTTCTAACTGCCAACCAAAACCAAAAGCGTTAAAAGTGCCCAATGAGGGGAATGAGAGAAGATCACAAAGTCAGGCTGCTAAACAAAACAAAAGTGTGTGTGTATGGGGGGGAGGGAGGAGATTAATCTTATTAGGATCGTATATCATGAGGTTGTCAGGTGTGAAAGCAAACGAATGGCCTCTGTTTATCTGAGCTAAACCGTGTGGTTCACCAAAAGACTCACTCCAAGCAGGGCGGGTTTTTTTTTACCCTTAATAAATTGGCTAAGTCGGTGCAGAATGTTGATAATGAAGTATGTGCAAGGGAGGTCTGAGCTCTTACCTTCCAGTGTTTAGATGCAACTAAGCTTTCCGCATACCCCCCTCCCTTTTTTTATCACAGCTGATTCAGAAAGCCCTTTGGAAAGATGAAGTAGGTAGAAATCAAAATAAATGGATTCTATTAAAACCAGCAATGCATCAACTGCTTGATAAAGTGATTAATAAACAGCTTAGGATGGTGATTGATTAAACTCTTTAATCAAAGTGCTAAACTGACTTAATATGGATAGTTTCAACATGTTCAAAGTATACATTTTCTCAGCCGAGGGTTCAGAGTTGTTTATGTAACTTTTCTGAAGTGTATCCCATAGGTCTAACCTGCAGATAGCTAGGATTGTGGAATGTGTAAGTATTATGAAGTGCTATATATATCGCATTAGTCACTGAAAGTTTGGAAGCAAATTATTCTGTTTTCACTGGACAGTATTTCTCCCACCGAATTTCAGGTGCAGCACTAGATTATATTATAATAGGACCCATGAAAGAGCACGGGACAAAAAAAAAAATTAAAAATCGGCTTTTTAACTATTCCATTGAGCACCATAGGGCCAAACAGAAATGCATGTGGAATCTAAACATAGCAGTGGCAAAGAGGATTATACGTATTTACTGCCAAAGTGCATGTTTTATTTGCTTCAGTATCTGATGTCATTTTTAACATAGTCAGTCATCAGTTGGGTTCATAGGCTTAATTCACTCTTCTAGTTAACATAGGAGGGTCTGCATGTGCCCAGCATCACCAGTTCTCAAACTTCTTGTCATCTGACTACAGTAGCGCATCAGCTGTCATTCAGAATTATAAAATAAAAGTTTTGAAGGATGACCTGAATAAATCAAAAAGCTAAAAACAACCCTAAAACAAAATGCCAAAACCAACTGCAGAAAACTAAAGTCTGTCTTGCTTTTTATGCCAGCATCGGGGGAGGGTGGGGAGGGAGGAATCCTGACTCACAAGCTTTCAAGGCTGCCTAACAGTTTTGAACATTGAGATCTAGAAAGTTTTAAAATCCCTATCCATTTATTTTTAGAATTGAAGAACTTTGAAGACTTTGCTCCTTTGGGTTTTTTTTTTGTTTGTTTTCAACTAACTGGTGGTTATTAAAAATAAAGCATAAGTTACCTCTTAAACTGGGTATTTCACCCAGTAAAAACAAGTGCAAAGAGGAACATAAGAGGAAGGGCACCCACTGTGCCTGCTTCACTCTGAAGACTTGTCATAGCTCCGGAAGCCAAGTCTGTAATCTAAATGTCTGTAGCCTTGTAAAAAGTAATAAACGTTAGTATACTTTTAATGCACCATAACAATTTTTAAACTCAACCTATCAATCACTGTTACACAGAGCCCTCTTCCTGTACACATGCCAAAGTGTTTCAGGTAGCAATATAATTATCCTGTTATGAGCATATATAAAACAAACACCCCGTATAAGACCTTGCAATAGCAAGGTGCTTCACATTCAGAACCCCTGGAGGAGGGGCAATTTCTCAAGAGAAAACCAGTAATGTGTAATGGTCTGAGTGAATCTGCCCAGGGATTTTCAATAGTCTCGTCACTGTAAAATATATGGGACAAACAAATCACTTAAATAGCTTGGAAAGTGGCTGTGCACTGTTTTATAAACAATCAATAAAGCTTTAAAATCAATATCCAGATGAACCGCCAGCCATTGGAGGTTATTAAGCAGAGTGACTTCTCTATAGGAATATGCAATTGGAACAGCTATTTGAGAACAGATTTAAGCCTATCCAGCTCCACCTCCTACTTCCACCATTAAAGTAATCCAGATATCTATAGGAAAAGCACCATGCCATACACACATCATGAGCACAGTACTCTGTACTGGAGCAATTTCTTCCAAACTGCACAGTCACCTCAGCCCTGAACTACAAAGACTTTCTGTTAGAATTCTAAATTCTGCAAGTATTAGGTACTCAGTTTCCTCAATTTGTTTATGGTGCTTTTATTCAGATTGCAGAAAAGATGGAACAGGAATTAAATTTATACAGAGCCTGTTGCAACTGCAGGCTTATTACTGAAGCAGTAATAGACAAATGTGTATTTATTATGTAATAACTCCAGTGAATAGAAGTAGGGGCTTCACTCCCCAACAACAGCAATGCAGAAGAGATTTGCCCAGAGTTGAAACCAAATACAAACAGAAGTAATATGTGAAAAGAGGATAGAAGCTGACCCTATAGAAGGCAATTCTGAAATGTAAAAAGCTGGACTTTAGAAAGAATGCAGAATTGCCTCATATAAAGCTATCAGCACCATGCAAAGCATAAAAAAATAATTTTAAAAAAGTAATATAAAAAAAAGAGATGGTTTGATAGGTAAAAATAAAAGGCCAAAAAGACTCTCACATTGGCAACATTTTTTATTTCTACAGTCTAAGTGCTCGATACCCTCCACACTCAAGTCTCTTGATGAGCTGTACTGAGCTGACAAACAATTCACAGCACCACCTATCAAATGCAGTTTTATAAAAGACACAAATTAGGTAACTGTACGCACAGTTCTGGGAGTCACATATGCTACTTCTTGCTACTCTCTTCAAAATAAGTCTGTATTTTAGACAACGTTATAATGCGATCAATATTGAGTAGTTGTAATTCTGTAACATTATTTCTTCAATGTCTAAATTTAATAAGGGAGCCACCATCCAGCGTTTTCCCTCTACTGACCTCTTCTAGAAATCTGTATCTCATTTCAATTTGCATGTGTTGCAAGACTGATTCCTTTTAATTCCTTGTGTTATGGCACATTTTGACAAGTAGGTGATACTCAGAGCACAACTTAAGACCTAGAGGGCCATGAAGAAAAGAAGATTCTTTCTCTTAATTCTTTTGTTACGCTTATTCCTACCATATCTGTCCACCTCTAATTACTCAGTGTGGAATTTATAGATAGATGCATGCATATCTGCAAAAACTCCTTTTCACTGAATAAGGAGAAAAGGTCAGACATACAGCAGTGTAAAGAGATTATGGCCATTCTCAGTCCCAGTGAGATTCCCCAGAACGCTTTCTATGAGCACAGACATGGGACCAGATTTGCAAATGACAGTACTGTGAACCCAGCTTACGTTCTGAATGCTATCAATTATCATAACAATACAAAAACAACTGCTTAACTAGGGGGAATTTAATCAAACATCCTCAATTTATGCAACTAACTGTTCTGTCACATACAAATTCCGGGAATAAAGAATACTTTGGGCAAAAATCGTAAGCACTGGTATAGCACAGGAAAGCAACTGGTCTTGCAACGTTTACAGCACCATTCAAAACAGCACCAGAAAGTAAGAGTCACCTTTGTCAGCAGCCTCCTGCAATACCAAAGTATTTGGATTCACGCAGAACTTTCAAGTGAAATGCCTCCAGTACCAGTTGCAGCAGCCTGCAGCTGGTCCTAACAGGAGGTTTGTAACTTTTTTTTTTCTTCTACAGTTGATGCATGAGAGCTGAGAGTTTCAAAAGTGGATTTGGAGGATTTTGAACACAGAAGAGTCTTTCCTCCTTACTGTGTCCTCCATAAAGCTAAGCACTTCCCATGTTCTTACTGGCTGCTGCTGCGAGAGTAACGGCAGTCACACTTCAGCTTCCAACTTCAGCAAAATATAATTTTTAGGATCTAAACCAAAGGATATGAAAGTCAGAAGGAACCCTTCCACCTCACACACATTAAATACACCGGGAGGACTTCACACGGTTGCTAACTCTCTTGCAACACACTCAACATTCAGCATCATCAGATTCGGGCACACTTCAAAGTCACGTATGCTGGATTTCAGACAAACATTTTGATCAATCCACCTCTGTCTACACATTCAAAGTTCTACCAGACCAGGTTTTCTTTGCTGTTATGTGAGAAAGGTGAGATTTATCCTTTCGCTTTCTAGAAAAGTGGATCTTAGTATAGACGTCTAGGACTCCATTCAGGCAACAGCAAAGAAAGGCAGCGTTTACCTTCTGTCATCTCTAAACTACTCAGCATAACAAAGTTCAAAGAAGGACTTTATCGCATTAATTTTCCTTTCAGGGAAAACTAATGATTCCAATACCACCAAACTATGAATCCCTCTTTATAAATATGTTGTATAAAGGAAACACGGGGAGACTTTTTGGTTTTTTTAAGAGGAAACAATACTTCTGCATGTAGATGGTCATGGCTAACGAGCAACACCATCTGCAAGGCTGGAATATTTTCACACTCCTTTCTATTATACAAAACAATAACCCCTCTCCAGCTGATTTCTCTCATTGTAGAATGCAAATTGCCTATAAAAGACCTCAGGGTGTGAGAAGACACTTATCAAACAGATATTACACGTGCTCTCATACCAACTATGCTATCAAGCATGCAATTTTAAATATATTAAGGATAAAAAGGTACCAACAAACCTGCTTTTTGTGGTTATAATAATCACAATCTGAAGCACCTCTGTTTGTCAAGCCATTGTTTAGGATACTGATCTTTCTCACTTTAGGTCTAAGATAGCATCTGCTTCATGCTAGGTACAGCAGTAAATATTCATTAAAGGAGCTGAAAACGAATTTAACTCATTTTTAACATGTAAAAATGGAGTATTTTCACCTTGGTGCAACAGATACTACAGCAGAACACTGAAAAACTACATTTGATATAAAAGTTTAGTGTATAAAGGTAAACACACTATTAAAGAAACCGAGTTTATTAACATTTTGATGCAGTCAAACTTCCAAAAATTACATTAATTCATGGGGTGCACTCACAGAGTAACTGGTTTCCACGAAGGAACTGGTTTCCTGCGTTTGATTGCACAACTGCAAGATATTCCCTACTCAAGTGATTCTTGAAATTAGGTGCAGAACTTTAAATAAATAGGTAGATTAAAGCCCTCATGAAGTAACAGGCTTAACAGAACAAATCAGGCTAGTGTCATCAGCCTGAACTGCTCAAGCACCATCAAGTCACCAATTTTGGTAGTACGGGTTAGTTTTATTTCAATTACTTTGCTTTTAAAGCATACCAGTTAAAAGTCACAGAAAAGACTAACTGTGGAGTTCTCTACAACCTGAAATTCAACTTCCTTGTTCTTACAGGAAAGCAATTAAGATCCAATCATTTTTAATGCTTCATAAATAATCTTCACACTTGCTGTTAAGTTAATTAATATAATCAGTAATGCCAAACGCATCAAAATGAAACTTATTTTGCAAACATGCAAAATGTTCTGCCTCATTGCCCCTCTATCAAAATTAAATGTCATTTTGCTAACAACTTTTGCAAAGTTTTAATTTCAATCCCTTTTGATCACAAATCTTACCAAAAAAAAAAAATGATACAACTCATCCAAAGTATAGTTGTTTTTTTCTGAGAGTCCAAGTGTCATGGGAACACTACTTGAGCACTTACAGCCTGATTCTGCAAAAAGTTCTGAGGTCAAGTTACTTAAGTGTTTAATATCAAAGTATTGGGGATGATTCGTTGACCTTCACTGAATTGCCAGAAATTGCTTTTATGTGAAATGGGAGTATGTGGGTAAATTGTTCATTACTATCAATGCATGCAAAAAACCTAAGTAATTATCTATAATAATTACAAAGAAAAAAAAAAAACCCTGTAATGGTAAAGAAGTGAAACCTCACTTTTGGAATAGAAAGTTCATCTCTGTTTTGATGACCATGTACCTGCAGCTTTCTCATTCTGTGCACAACGTTCACACATTCATATAATTGCTCAAAATCAAGAGATACGGAGAATTGCAGGGTTTATTTTGTGGTCCTGTACACGCTGGGAAATCTAAGCACGGAGAGGTTCAAAGCTGAGAGGCACCACTGCGCTGCTGTCAACTAAACCAGGGGTACATTGCATCTATATGTCTCATACATTGCCAACATTCAGCGGGTCCAGTCCAACCTCTTTCAGACCCTCCACAAAAAGGGGTTACAGTCTCTCCTCCTGGACAGCTGCCTGGAAGTTTGCAGAGTTTTATACCTACCTGCAAAGAGCTGAGTTCCTACAAATGCTACGCTACTCACTGACTACTTTCCTGCACTGCACCAACAGCTAACATACATATGATGTGTCACTAAGTGATATTCAGGATCCTGCCAGAGAGATAAAATAAGACTCACCACCTAACAACTGAATGTTGTTTGCACTCATTAGAGGATGGGGAGATTTTTTTTAATAGATATTCTACATGCTGATACAATTAGGCTTGTAGGAAACTTCTACAGCCAGACCCTCATTGTATTGACTAGGAAAACAAGTATGACAGTGAAGAAGGTAAGAAAGCTGCAAGAGTGGCAATGCATGCTCCTCCACGGGCTACCAGCTGACACATTTTGGGTAGTTCCTGTGTACCTCATGCTTGGTTCTTCCAAGACATTAAAATAATTAGTAAAACCATTATAAAAAACCATACTGAGCACTGTTTAAGTTCCTCTTTTTGTGGAATATCTGTGTACACATCAGAGGTTTTAACAATTTAATTACAGATCTTCAAATAAATTTGCTAGCTGATACACTAAATTAGTTGTTCCTCAGTGCAATCAAAAGTTCAGAGCTGAACTGTGATATTTACTGCTGTCACAAGTCTGTTTCACTGAACAGAAAAGAGAATCTGCCTCCTTCAATGTAAATGAAAGTTTCCTTTCAGACTTTTTAACACTGCTGTCGACCACCAGTGCATCTAATACAAAACCAACAATAAAATTTCTAGTTGCCTGCATGAATTCAGGCTTCTTCTGTGTTTTGAAGGGGGAAAAGAAAAAGAAAAGTCACTCCATATACAATAATTTAAGATCCATTTAATTTACTCCTGCACACAAACAAAAATCCAGAGTGAAACAAAGACAGAGCCCAAAGTGATTTTAATAGTTCCTAAGTTCTACATCATAAATTTATTTATCATCAATGAATTCTGCATCTTTCAAAAAGGCTTTATAAAAATATTTTTAAAAATTAAATTAAAATTACTGTTCATGGCCATTTCTTTGAACTCCACTTATGCAAATGTTCAGGAACCAAGACCAAAGGGAAATGAACAGATCTAAACAAAACCCCAATTGCTTCTAACTTACAATCAAGTTTTTCTCTATTTAGGCAAGACCCATGTCTCAATTCTTCAGTGACCTTCCCAGAATGACAAGGAAGAAAATCATCCAGGTTTGAGCTCATAGGGAGAGCAAGACCAAGTCAATGCTGACACTAATAGTATTGTTGGGTGTGAATTCATTTTTATTTATTAAATACCACAAAATCCTGAGCAAAAACCATCCAATTAAACCTAAATCATAATATTTCCTAGAAATAAATCATGTTTTTAAATTAAAAGTTGCTTGCCCATTAGCTGCAAATCCTACAGCAGATGATCCCAACAGTAAGTTAACTCAAACAGCAGGCAGCAGACAGTACATCACACTGCTTGCACATCAGAGCTGTTTCCAGCAGCCTTTTCATTACTGGGTGGGTTTTGTGTTGTTTTATTTAATGCTTGGTGTTTCTTCCCCCCTAAAGTCACTTTCACATCAGAAACAATTTGCCTCTAGCCAGGTTTTAAAATAGTGATTTCCTGTCAGTGCACATTTTCTTTTAAGTTATTACTCTATTTTAAATACATGCAATTCATATAAGTAAGATGAAGGATATGAACTGAAGCTGAAGTTTTTAAGAGAACACACAATCCACAGAGCGTATCTTCAGAGCACACCAGCACGTTATGCACCTTTGCTGCAACCTTTTATTTTTATACAACAACAACAGCAACAAAAAAAGGACCGAACTCACCCATGGTTCCAGAATCCAACTCAGTTCTCCCAATAACACCTTCCCTCCAGGAAGACCCCATTTCCACTTCTGTAACTAGGAAAGTACAGACAGACCTGAACTTCATAATGCTGTCCCACCTCTCCTTCCAGGGAGGTAACGTACCTTCCCCCTATGGCAGATTGTGCTGGGCCAAGCACAGGTTTAAGCTGAGGGATCTGGGCATTGCAAACACCTGAAAAAAACCTGAGGTGAAGAGTGAGAAGGCGCAGAGCAAGTGTGCTCACTGCTTAGTCTCTACTACCCATAAACATGGGGAACGGACAGTCTTTGAGGACAAGTAGGGCTGCAGTAACTGGAAGAAAGGTCAAGAAAAAAAATAGTTCAGGGAAGCTTCATCAGATGGTTCTCAGAAAGCCAGTCTCCTGATATGAGCACAGATATGGCAGGAGAGATGCCCCTGGCACTACTTCTCCTGTTGAGACAGTGATAATCAGAACCAGCACAAAGCCCACCATCTTGACTTCAGGAAAGGTAGATGTAGCCTATCTGCTTCTGCCTTCTCAGTAGGCCTGACCGAAGGTTGGAATAAGAGCTCCTGGATTTATTGGAGGCCGGGGAATAAATTCATCCCAAATAGGATAAACCCTGGACACCCAATCACTCAGAATTGAGAAGCAGCTCATGAATTTCAGCTCTGACAAATACACTCTCTCATGCTTCTTCAGCGAGTGAAGGAAAAAAAAAAAGTTAACGCTGCTTTAAATTCCAAATACACAGAGGCCAAGACACCCATTGACTTCTTGCAGGAACAGAATCTGGCCCAGATACATGAAACATTTCAAAAGAAGCCTTGACTTGCAACAAGGATCAGCCGAGACAAAAGCATTTGAGTCAGGGCATTGCTAGACAATCTTGCTGGTTGTCAGATCTGCAGTGTAATGACATGTCAATTTGATTCCTTTTGTGCGTGAGCTTGGAGCCTATCTTTGGGCCTGAATTCTTCTGTACTTTCGTTTTTCTTTTGTTCCAGTGGCACTTCTCCCAACGTTACTTGACAATGAGTGATGCTCCACAACCCTGATCTTTCACACCCTGTTGGTGACCTATAACTTTTCATGCATAACCTTTGACCCAGGTCCTGACAGTTTGATTTATTGTCCAGTGTTATGATTTATGAGTATCTTCTCAGAATAATTAACGGACAACAGGTGGCAGCATAATAATTTTGATTACCCAGCGGTTCATGAAACCACTACAAAGGTGACTTCATTTACTGAATAAGAAAGGACAACAATTAAAAATTACACAAAGCGATCCTTTTATGCCTTTTTGTTTTTCACCCTTTGTCTGCTGAACAGAAGACTTTATTTAGGCTCGTTGCCTCCCTTCTCAACTAGCCGGAACTCAAATTCTGTGCAGAAGACAATGCTTGGCAAATCACGGTGCTGGTAGAATTATTTTGCCGTCACAAAACACCTCAATTTCACGTTGTCAGTTTCTATAAAACCCATGAGTTACTTTAAAACCTGTTTGCAGAGCTGTACAATGTGGGCCAAAGTTCATCCCCAAGAGTGGGGTTTTGTTAACTTACAATTTTGCAGAACTGCTAAAGCATTGCGTCTTGACTTCTCCTCCTCTGAGGTTAGCTCCCCAGTCAAAAGTATTTCCACAGTTCACCTCTTATGTATGCAGAGCTTCTCTCTAAAGGTTTTTTCCCCCCATCTCTAGTGAACATAGAATGAAAGGAAAATTTGCTCCTAAGTGTCTCAAATAATTGCTTAAGTTTAGGTTAAAGGGCAAGTGCTCACTACCCTGGTTTCAGGCCCCAAGCTCAGACAAATCTAGTTTAACTCAATCCGCAATATCTTCCAAATACCTAACTTCACCCTTTCATCACAACCACCTCTCCCGTACTCATTTGGGCTACACACAGGAGCAGCAGTCAGAATAAAGAGTGTGTTCTCCACACTCTGCAGGCTAATGGCTTACGACGACACATGCATACAATACCAGGAAAGAAAAGTCAAGAGTGGCACAGAGCGGTCTATTACTATTTCTGAAATACAGGCTTCAGAAAATCCGTATTTAGAACTTGTTCAAATTTCTGTATTCTATGCAATCCACATAACTTTTTCTCCCAGAAACTTCACACCGCTCTGATGTATTCTTTCTCATCACTATTCTACATGCTGCCCTCCCCCTTATTTCAGTCAAACACAATTCCTTAGCACTTTTGATAGACATATGTTGATATGGAAGAGGACATAATGATATCATCCATATGGACAGTGGGAACCACGGCCAGATTTTCAGAGCTAATCAATAAGACTTTCAGTGAAGTCAGTTGGAGTTGTGTGTAGAACTTCCAGAAATTGAACTGATGGTGACTAAAGAACAGAGCTGCTGCGTGTTTGCTCACAGGATATACCTTACACTGCAGAACAAAGGCATACTTTAAATGACGTGACACATTCTTCTTCGATATGCTTTTAAATATTGATTAAAATAAGTGGGATAGGGTGTGGTTTCTTAATCTTTATTAAAAGATTGAGTCCAACACCTAGCAGAATTTGGTGCACTAATGCCAACAGACCATTGCCAGCATGCAGCAGCTTGGACACTGGAACAGTGCATCCTTCTCTTCCCCACGCACCCAAAAAACCTAAAAATCAAAAAAGCAAACAAACAAAAACCCCACCCCAAACTAAACGCAATCTAATGAAATTCAACAGAAAAAAATGGTCCCAATTTGTCTGCATGCCCAAGGGAGCATAAGCAAAATGAATTTTTATACTGTATCACAAGGACAATATCATAGGCTTATTTTGAATCGACTTTATGACTTGTAAAAATATTCCAGCAATCCTGCTTTACATTAATTCTGTAACAATTAAACACACAGCTATGAAATATGCATTCCTGTTACTTCAAATTTTAAAATATCTGATGGAGAGCCTGGCTAATACATAAAGCGGAGCTCCCAGAATATTAAAAACACTCAAGCTTTTGCAAGGATCCTTGGTGGAAAAATAAATAAATTACTGCTTTTGAGATCAAACTTGTTTTATTCCCCTCCTTTCCCCTGAGAACTCAAAGACACCCCTACAACCAAACGCTATTATAATGAAGCCAATTTTGTCCTTAGTAGTTTTATCAAACCTTTAATACCACATTAGCTGCTTAATATACAGTGAAAGTAGCAACAGAAAAGCACTAGCACCCAACTGCATTCTCAGAAGAGATGAAGGAAAAATTTGCAACAAATCATTTATCAGATTAATGCAGCTGCTTTTGCTACTCGTGAAATAGCCACAAGCTTTCTACAAATGGAATAATAATAATAGTCACAAAAAAATAGACCATGTGTGCCACGGTTTGTTCTAATTAATGTTTTAATTTGGGACAGTGTCTCAGTGGTGATGTGTCCGGTATATCACATGACACCATTTTTGTCTTTGATTGGGTGTTGCAAAGGTATTCGTGGTGCAAGGTTTACATGCAAACCTTAAAGGGACAATTACAAATATAAATGAACACGACTGTTTTTCCCACTACACCTCAGTTATGTAAATGCTGACACGCATTTCACCAGAGCAACTCATTTCACCATCAAAGGGTTTGAATATTTTCTAATTGCTTCCAACTTCCACTCCGCATCAGCTATAAAAATCAAATTAATAAAATTTTGAGAAAGTGAAAGCTCCTACAATGAAGTTTCACCAGATTTACACAGATAAATGATGAATGCACAAAGATCCTGCATGCTCCATGCCATTGACTCTAGCTTTTCTGGTTTGATTCTCACATGGGAAGTGGCAAGCTTTAAAATGGTATATGCGCTCAAATCATGATGTGATTTTAGTACTTTGTTTCCCATCAATTTTTAAATTAATTATCTGGAAGCAAGCAGCGGTTCATTTTTGGTCATAGACTTTTTGATTAGAAGCTGTGACCCTTTATGCCTTTTTGGCATGCTCTATACAACACCAATGACATGCAGCATGACCTCTGACACCTGATTCAACAAAAAGTAACTCCCGGACAGATCTTTCATATTCAGCAATCTCTTTGTTACACCGGGACACTTACCCAGTTCCATCCCTTAAAAATCCACTATGTCCCCCCATTTTCTCCCCTACCCCTTCCTACTCAGAAACTTATTCGGTAGCAACATTTCTGTCCTTCCATTTGTGTCTCTCCTTCTGTTTTTACAAACTTTACACTATACCATCGTCCCATATGTTTGTGCAGCACACAAGGAGGTTTCTTTAGAAAGCACTGATGCTAATTATAAATTTAATTTGCATTTTAATTAGAATGGTAGCAAATTAAAAGCGTGGCAGCTGGAGAATTTTGAACGCTTTGCAGAGATTTGGTGTCAGTATCTCCCTGCTTCTGACTTCGCTCTCTTTTCATTTTTCCCCTCACTATCTTTCATTCACACAAACATATTGGCAATTTTTCTCCTCTCTTGTTTCTTTTTTTTTTTTTGTCTATTTTTTTATTTCTCCATTTTCCCCCCAAGGATCAAGTTATAAATTATTTCTTTTTTGTACTGATAAACAGTATACTCTTGTCTTGTGCCAGTACACCATGTACTGTAGTGATAGTACTGCTTTTAAGTGAGCTTTTGTGAGGCTCTGTCAGTGCTGCCCTATTTTGCTATTTATATCTGCAGTTTATTTACAGGTAGGAATCTATTCTATACCCCCTTGACTAATTTCAAATTCCAGACCACAGCAGCAAACTCTAGCCTAGCCCTAGACATTTCATTTTTTTTACATGCTACAAATTTGCAGTAAGTCTGTAGAACCTTTAACAAAAGCCATTCAGAATGCACCGGGGACTGCTCAACTTTATTCTTTACTTAGCAAATGCAGCATTCAATGTGCCGTTGGACAAAAGGCTGAAGTAATCTGTCAGTCTTTCGGTCCATATAATGGCATATACCCTGGCCCTGGTGTCTCCTGGTGCTGTCTTTCATTTGCTATGTGGGCATGTCTGGTTTCAGTACTCACGTGAGCACATTTAGTCAGTTCTGTCATTTTCCCTATGTTGCATCTCCATGGTCATTTTCATTCCTTCTGTTCGCTTCCCCCACGGTGTCCTTGCTCAATAATTTTCATTAATTGATTGACAGCTCTGATAGACCCAACTAACCTCTATCTCACTCTCATGTCGGTTTTTAAATAAGTACTTGTACGTCCAATGACCTTGTCGCCTCATCAGGTATCAGAAAATGAGCATGCAGATATGGAGGAAGCTGATTAGCAAAATAAGGAAGATCTCACTTCTGGCGTAAGTCCATAATAAGCTCTGACAACCAACTTTAGAGATAGGCATTTAAAACAAAAGGGACCTAAAAAAGTGGAATAAATGGACCCTAACCAGTTTAAGTACTGGCTGTCGTAAAAGAAAGATTTAGAACGCCAGTAACATAAGAGCCTTTCTAGAAAGATAGGAAATATACGTTGGAAATACTCAGACTTATTGTACTATTTATAATTCTATTTTCTATTATGTGTACAGCTCCCAAAATCCATCTATGGAAAGGAAGTGAATATATAAATAAAGTTAAATTGTATTTCATTTTCTTTATCATACAGCTAAATTATTCACAGAATACTAATAATCGTTTCTTTGGTAAAATTAACAGAACCTCAAAAATTCTGGGTTTTGTTATTCACATACATCTAAATCATCAGATTAACATATACTGGGTGTTGTAGGTGTCTTCATTAGAAATTGTCCTTGTAGAAAATATCAGGCTTTAAATAGACAAAACCACCAAAACATTTCTCTTTATTTTAAAGATGGGAAGCTGAGGCATAGTGACCCACACAAAACTCTTGCAGATCAGAAATTAATCCAGCTCAATTGAGTCCCAGTCTGTCACCTTTTTCCACATGGCCACCATTTTTATTTCAGTTCACTGCAGCATTGCAAGTCCTTTTTTTTTTTTTTTTTTTTTAATATAGATAGGGCTTTATCTAGTTGTATTTATGGTTTTTGATATAATGCAATGATGTCAAATAACAGTCTCGCTTAATATGCTTAAATGAGCTGGATTAACAAAACAATTTAGCAAACTGTAAAGCCAAACCAAAGTTTGGAGCAGCTATTTGAGTTGCAAATCTATGAAGACTGGATGATACGACAGAATATATTCCACTGGCAAAGGAAGAACAAGCCTGTTGGATTTTCAACTCTCCTTTTTTCTGTGCAGTAATCATTGGTTTTATTTTTTTTTTTTTTTAACCTGATTCTGGTGGCTACAAAAGCTATCAAACACCTAACCACTCAGATCATATACCTCAGCATAGCATTCACAGCACAAGCACCACCATACCATGTTCAAGGCTACATTCTGTATAAACTGTTGCAGCAACCACAACTCCTTACTCCAAATCAACTGGAAAAACTAGTCTGAGATACGAAGTTTTGATTCCTAACTATGGAAGTTGCATGATGAAAGCTCATTGAGGTATTTTACTTACACCCTTGAGTAAGATTAGAAAGTCAGTGAAATTCCCTTTCAAGAAGCAGAACTGGTAGGCTCATGGATTCAGAATACAACAGTTTGACCATGCTTAGCTGAAAGCCTAACTGAAGTTTCAGAATTTAAGTAAAGACTTATTCTGATCACGTGCCCGTTTCTCACACCAGCACAGTTCCAGCTGCTTTCATAACGTTGTTTCTTATCCAACTAATAGGAGAAACAAGAGTATGAGGCCTTGAAACCGAAAAGGACTGAAACTGAGCCTAACATTATCCTCAAATACAGAAGCACCTTATTTCTCTCACTAATTTGACTGTTGCACAGGTGGAAGACACTTGCTTTCTGTAAGATTAATTATTCTGTTGACTACCACTGGACTGATGGGCAAGGCAGGAAGATGGAATAGTAAACAAGTCCAAAAGTTGTCTCAAAAGGCCTAGCTGAACATCAAGAACTAAGGACAATGAAGAAAATAAAACCCTTCCTAGTATTAGCATAAATAGGGTAGGCATGTTCTAGTATTTATACTCCAGTATTTTATGGCTTATTAAAATGACAACATTTTTTGGTGTGGCAATATACCTTGACTTTCAGAAAGCACGATGACTGGGATGGATTGAGTCTGGATTTACATACAGCCAGCGTGATAGAAAACAGAAAACAAGTGTGCATTTTCATGTAATCAGTCTACCTTGGCACATCGCTAATAAGAACATCAAGAGCAAAATGTGATAAATTACCTTCAAAAAACAAAAAACGTATGTGACAGAAAGTACTGAAAATGATCTATAACTTGTAAGATTTTAAAACATAAAACCTTGCAGTGAAGGTCAAGTGTCTTTCAAGAAATGCCATGTTTTTACAGATGCAATTTAAAAACTAAAAAATAATAATAAAAAAAAAAATCTTCCCTCCAATTTGCAATTTCTATCTGTACAAGATTCAAATCTCAGTGCCAGGGGAGTTGAAAGTAGAAGCCTATTTATGAAAGTTCTCTTACATGAAGAATTTTGCTTGGGTAAACACTTCCGTTAATTTCAAAGCCTTCTGGGCTACCAACAAAAATTCAGTGAACTCAGTGAATGTAAACACATGAGTTTAGACTCACTATTTATACAAATAAAGCTTTGCAGAATCTAAATCAACTAAATTATCTTCAAGATCTAACTTCTGCGAGCAGTAAGTAATAGTAGGCAAAGTTTGGCTACCCTAATTAACCTTGCATTTTAATCATATTATTGCACAGTAAAGTTCTAATTTCTATTCCATTGTTATATGCCCTGGAATACCCTTCTCCTCTGAAACATAAACAAATAAATCAAAACAAGTTCATCTGTTGGGTAAGCTCTGGTCAATGGAATTTCTGTTAATAATTTTTTATTCTGAAATTGTCCATGGGGTACAGAACATTCTCCAAATTACAAGTCTTCTACCTTAGCACTTTGGAAAGGCTTGGATTTTATTTCATGTAAGTTTTTGCAGCTGTACAAAATACTTTCATTAACCCAAGAATGGATTATTTGGAGTGCTAATTAATTGATTCTTCAAAATGCCAATTGACATACTCCTAGGGAAAACCTGATCTAAGCAACTATGTTAATCAAGCTATTGTACTTATGGTTCTGTCTGAATATCAGACCATCTGAAATGAGGAGAACTTTGCCATTACTATCCTGGACCTCTTGTGGGCAGCTAATTAATATGAGTAGACTATGACAGTTGCACTTGTACATTCACTGTACTGCCTGACAATAACTCTATAAAATTACATTTCAGCTAAAGAATGGAAACAGTGTTAAATACCATTATTTGCCTTCCTTTGATGTCTGAGAGTCATTATGAAAGCAATTACAGCAGTTTCTCTGTCTGTATGTCTACAGGGTATTTATCTGTATCTGTCTGAGTCCTTTGCCAGGTGGAGAATATATGGCATATTAAAGACAAGGGAATTCAGCCTCAATTATCAGACTACGAACAGAAGAAGAAACAAAATCAGAGTTTTGCAGATGATCCTGCCAGAAAACAGTAATTTAATATTAAAGGCAGGTAATCTGGGGAAAACTTGCCCAGTGCAGAGCCTTTTTATTTTAATATTATTGAATTCCCCCCCCCTCCTTCCATTGTCCTATTTTGTTTTCTATTCTTTTAGCTTCCATGTTTCCTAATACCTCTGCTCACTTTAAATAAGCTCATGCTAGGTTTGAGAGTCTCATGAGCGTGAGACTTTTTTGTAAACCCTACTTTTTGTTTCTTAATTACATGCAGATATTCTGCCATCTAAGAACCTCTCAGAGGAAACAACAGATTCTGAGTGGGGTACAGCCATATGAGGCAACATGCTGACAGAAGACTTAGGAGCTTTGTACTATCTACAGAAGACTACATTTTTCATTCTGCCTGTGCCTAATTATTATTTTACTGGCCCCCATGGTAGTATGACTAGGTCCACAGGTTGGCAGATGGGTGGAAAAGAGTACTCACTTTACACACAGAAGGGCCAAAGACAATTTTTTTCCCTTGGATTCCTTCAGCTATGTTCCCACAGCAGGCTAATGGACAAACAAAGACAATCCTCCAATTGCTTTTCTATGCCACTGAGTTTGGAACGGACAAAGAAATGTTCTGCCAAAAGTCCTTGAGGAATACTAATTCTTCAACCAAACATAGGCAGAAAGCATGAGCGACCTTGCTTTTTCACCTAAAAAACGCATCAGTTCTAATCCTCTGTTTTCTGTGTACAGAAGGTATCCATTCACAAGCAGCTTCACAGTTTCTTCACAACTCACAAACAAGGATATTTTACCATCTTGTCCCTCTAGTGTTCTATAGTAACCCCAGTTCTGTAATAATTAACCTTACCACAGATCTCAAAACACCTGCTCCATCAAAAATTAGGACTTATAGTACTATCGGTAAAGTCTTGTGATGAGATTTAGTAACTGTTGTCTGCACCTGAAAACATGATAGAATGCTATAATTTGGGCACACGGAAGACGTGCCTTGGTACCTCCAAATGGATTACACAGTTGGACCATAGACACAGAGGAAAGTAATACAGACCTGAATGAAAGCTGGTTTGCCCTGCTATTCAGGGCTGACAGGATGCTAATTTATCTTAGTTGCCTGCTATCCATCATCATTTGACAGTCTAGTGAATGTATCTATAAAAGCCAAAGATTCTCTTCTTTTGGTAACCTAAGATTTCTGATGCTTTATGCTGTCTTTTGTTTTAAATAGAAAGGCAAGAACATTATCAAAATGTCACACTGCTCATCAAGCATAATGTTTGTTCTGAAACTTGGGTAGTATTTCTACAAGTCTTTAGTGTGTTGTTGAAAAAGTCTCTTGATATTACCCCAAAAAAAAACCCCAAACATAAATATATATATATACACACGTATACTTTATTAGGGATAAGATACAGTAGAGTTTGCCTATGTAAGTTACCATCAGATGCAGGCTGGCCTGGTCTTGAAGAAGTCTCTCAGACTTGCAGATCTCATTCCTGAGCCATCAGCACAATCATTCGACTTGGGAAAAAAGGTGAGCAAAGGAAGGGTGGGGGAGAAGAATCGAAATCCAACAGATAGAACTATGCCACCATTTTCTTTATTTTCTGCATAATCGCAGGGAGGCACTGGACAAAAGAAAGCTAGGGCCTTAGCTTGCCATAGGTGTGTTAAGAAACTCAGAAGCCCCTCCACGCACGTTCTGTTTCATGGCATTAGCGCTGTCACTCAAGCGCCTAACACAGCACTTAGCCACGCAAAACACAACGGTGCTTCCTTGGCTTTAAGGCTTATGCCACCAAGGCCACAGAGATGATACACCAAGATGTCCTCAGTAACGAGTCCAAATTATCCATTACACACCAACTCCTTATGTTAGAGCTTTTAATGCTTTTTGACTATTAGATATCATGTGCATCTTCCTCAAAATCCCCAGAATCTTTCCCAGCTGCACATTCTTTTTGTTTAACTTTTCCAGAGAGCAACTGTTAGACAAGAGACATTTCCTTCTCCTCTTTTTAGACATTCTCATGTCTAAATCTCATGTTACAATGCCATTTCCATCCTCTAAGGGCATGCTCTGACAGCAGATATTAGAAATCTTGCAAAATTAGGATGTTTACTATAAGTTTTTGTGTGTGTATATATACACACATTTATATATAAGCTACAAGAACTTTATTTAAAAAGACAAATGAATGACGTAAGACATGAAGACCTTAATACCTTCTGAGCAGAGAGACTGTATGGCAAAGAAGGAGGAAAGAAACTAATGATATATTTGACGTTTTACAGTATAAATATATTCTTGATTAATTAAATCTGTGTAGTCTATTATCTTACCCTGAGGAAACTATGATATTCAACAACGTTTTTTTAATAAGAAAAAAAAAAATCCAAATAACTTGCTTTTGATATTTAACCTAAGAGAAAAGATGTAGAGAAAAAATATTTCATCAACTTATATAAACAAAGAAATTTAATTCTTTCCTTTAATTAAAAAGAAACAATGCAACTTGCAAGAAACACACTTATTTTCTTCAAAAAAGGAAGATTAATACAGGTTAAAAAGCCTTTCTAGTTTTACAAAATTAATACTGTGTTTAATTATAAAAGATTAAAATTTCATTATACATTATACTTTAATTGGTATAGAAGGGGCCAGAGGTTAAAACCTTTGCACGAGTTACCTTTTGTGCTATTGCAATATCTAATAACATAGCAGTTTTAAATTATAAACCCTGACAACATTTAACAAGTTTCTTACATGTTTTAATTTTACCCTAGTAATCTTTTATGTGGAGCACTAGTGTTCCTGAGGTCATAATCCTCTACGATGAAACAAGCAGAGACAGAAATCATTACAAAACCAAAGTGGCTGGACATTATTGGATTATGGTAAAGGTGCTACCTGGACTCCAGCTATCAACTACAGGTTTAGACATAGCTGCTTTACAACAGGCACATGCTGTGATGGTTGAACCACACCGTGTGGGGCTGCTTTCTGCCTCCTAAACAAGCAGTTATACCTTCAAAACCACTGGGAATTTCTTCTCAGGAAAAGATAAAAGAAATCTGGAGGGTCCTTCTAACAAATGAGAAAAGTGGCCTTGAACTGTTTAAACCACTGATGCTATGTCCTACAAGTGGATTTTTCCAAGGACTCCAAGGGGTTTAAGGCATACAAAGCCTTTTGACCTCCAATGGAATTAGGAGACCTATTCCAGAGGTGTTTGGAAAACCCAGCACCACTTAGAAAAACGTTTTCCAAACATAAACAAGAAGAGGCAACTGTTTCAAGGACAAAGATGCTTGCATTTTAGAAATGAAGCAAGCCATTTGATTTATATGTATGGTTTGCTGGTAAGTTAATGCCATTCCCACCCTACCTTCCCCCCTGTAAGGAGCCTCTAGTAGACAGGGTTAGTGAACCTAGGTGGTTCTGAAGACTTAGATCTTGGTCTAAAAATGCTGATGTGCAACAACATGCACATGAATAGATAAGACTCTTAAAAGTTATCACAAGTTATTTATTCTTGCTACAACTGATCATCTGAACAGCCCTTATTCCTGACAAACACAAGGAAAAAAAAAAAAAAAGAAATCGCAGTGGGATAAATCTGAGAAATTCCTGTCTGGTTCATCCAGAACAGAGAAGATAGAAAAACTTCTTTTAGGCCATCAGTATTAACTTCTACCACTATGAGGACCCGAGAGGCTAGCTATTACTAATGAATTCAGCAATTATTGATAACTCTTCAGTATTGACAAAGTCATTGTGTATACGGCTTACCTGCCATATAAACGCCCTTCAGGGGAATTTCAGATTTGGAACAACAAGAAGCCACAAAACAACTTTCTAAAGCTTATTTTGCTCTTTGTTGCCATCCCGTACATCTAAGCATGTGCCTCCTGGAAATTAAAACCAACTGCAGCTTTGTACAGCAAATCCTGGCAGGGCAGCATCAACGTCATGCAAACAAGTCTCTTGTTCAGCACTACCCCAAAGTGACCTGTAGAAAAGGGGTGTTTGCTCATCTTGTTGAACTGAGGTGAGAACAGAATTCTAATTACCTGTTTGGTTTTTTTTTTTTCCTGCAGTAGTTTACAGTTGAACCTCATTATTGGATAACTGTTTAATCAACTCTAAAAAAAATACAGTATAATTAGTACTGCAGCACTATAGATACACTAGGAGGCAAAGAGTTCCAGGAATGGCAGAAGCCTTTGCAATATTTCTTGACTATCTTATTTGAAACAAAATTCAGGCACTGAAAAATACACATTTGTATGCTTTTAAAATATTGAACAATCTTACCCTACATCTTTAGATGCTACAACAGTTGTTCAGAGTCCAATTTGAAGTAAATTAACATAACTTCATTTAAATCAACAGAGATGTACTGATTTGCCCAGTATGAGACTTTGACCCATGCTCTTTTTTAGTAGCATACCAACTCTGGGCTTGGTAGTATCCTCACTGAAAAACAACACTCCAAAGGGATTTGTGTGTGCTTAATGAAATTCAGGATGAGGCCTTCTGCAAGTAGCTACAGTGAATAATTTCAAAATATCTGCCTCATTAATAGGAGAAACTTTCAGAGCCAGCAAATGAAATTTTGTAATTAAAACATGTTTGTTTAAAAAAAAAAAAGAAAGAAAAAAACCCAACCTGGAGAGGTCTTGGACAGTGAAATAATATCCTTTAGATTAGTATTTAATTGAAAACAGTATTTACTGCTCTAGTGCATTTGATAGAGCTCTTTACTGTGTTTCTTTATGTATAATTGTGTTTTGCAACCAATTTAAAGTAACTAGATGAGTGCAGTCCTTATAGAAGGTGAAGATGAGTCCTTGCAAGGATATCAGTGTCTACAGGGGTTTCTTTCTAACAGATATGAAAAAGTAATTTCCATTCTGCTACTTTTGTGTGATCCTTTCTGCATATAAAATGCCTTTCACATACACTCATAAGTCTCCTCACCTGAGAAGAGTATTTCCCAATATTTTGTCTAATATTCTCTGCATCTTTAAGGAAAAGTCATAATAATAGCAGCTTTTTTCCTTTAAAAGTATAATTTGATGCTTTTATACCTATAGGCTTATAATTGTAGTATTCACATTTTAATAACCAAAAAAAAAAAATAGGTACAATTCCAACTTGACTACAGTACATATAAATAGACTAGATTTCCAAATTGCAAGTTTAGGGTTAGTGACACTTTTCCCAGACCTATTCCCTGCCTTACAGGTATCACTGGTTTTACCAGATTTTAAATTCCAAAGCTGTTTGACCTGCTCTTACAAAAAGCCTGAGAACTAAAAATCTGGCCGTATCACTGCAAGTATTAATCATCCAAAACAAAGCTCATTATCCAGACTGCTTCCTCATCCCACTGACAATTCGTCTCGTTGCAGCTTTGACCAAGTTTAGTTTAGACACACTCAGTTCAATGACCTTGCCTTTCTTCGCGCTCATAAAAAATAAGTTTAATATGATGCTATTGAAACAGTAATAACAATGCCCTGCCAGGCTGGGAGAAACTCTCTTACACTGGAGCATTTCGTGATAAATATACTACATCTTTAACGGTGTTTTTAAGACTAGGGAGAGGACCTCAGTATGACTTATTTGCATGTGAGTGAGTCAAGCTCTTTCCATAGCCTGATGGCATTTAGCTTATTGGCCTATTGTTATAGACAAGAGAATGTCCAACTCTCCCAAGGTTAATTGACCGCTGTTCTTTGAAATATACATGAGAAACTTTATTGACTATCTCACATCCGACCTCACCTGTCATGCAGGAGGAGAACAGTAACAGGGGAAAGGACTCCACAAAAGGACAAGAAGGACAAAGGTGAAATGCAGAGGGCTGCACTGAATTTTGCCAAAAATCCTTTTTCTCTTCTTGTCCTGGGTATTTTCTAAATCAGCTTTTTGTGCTTTGAAAGAGTCTATCATTTTAAGAACGTATTTCTCCTTAAAATTAACCAGATTAAGTAGTTCTAGTGCTACAGGATGTCCAGGCAACTAAAACTAACAAAGAGGAACGTTTGATGGTGAAGGATTCATTTGCCAAATTAACATTTGTAGGTTTTAAGCCCTTCCTAAAAGTGGTAATTTCTTCACATATGGAAATACTTCCACAGCATTGTAAGAGTCTACATTGATATAAACTTTAATAAACGATTACTTTATCTCAGATATTACAATTGCAGGACCTGAATCACAGAAGGATAAAACAACAAATTTATGTTGGCATGGACACATTTCTGACAGAGTCCTGTAAGGAGAAGAAATTAGACCATCTCTTCATCCCTGAAGTGATTCTTATCACTTCCTTATCTCTTTTACCTAAAATTTCAGACGTGCAATGTTAAAACAGAACATGCAACTATATCTGCAAAAAAGTTATCTACAAGAGTGCTGTGAGGGAAACAGTGCTTCCCTCTGTGCCTGTTACATGTAGTCTGCATACATGGAACTCAGAAGTGTAGCATCTCCTGGAGGTATCTCAGAAAAAACAGTATCACCCAGGAACTGACATTTTAAATTGCAGTCTTTCCAGGCTCACATCTTAAAGAGACAGAATTAAATTTGGCTTAAATATCATACAACTTTTTCTGTTTTGAATGTTCTGACATCAGAAGAACAACTGTACTTGTTAAACCTCAGCCCACCTTGAAAATAATACCACATAAAACTGGAACAAAAGGTTCTTTCAAATAAAAGCAAGTATCATTTTGTACAACACCCTTACATGTCACTTCACACAACAGCAATTATTGTTATGTTCAAATGGGAAAAAGGGTTTACCTTAGATAGCTGACACAGCCCTGCCCACACAGCACATCCCCCCTGAAGAGTGTATAGAAGCCAAACACACATCTAATTTTTAGCACATTCCATGACTTAAGTCTCCACAATGACAAGCCTGCACAAGACATATTTTTGATGATAACAAGATAAGCCCTTGTAATGCCTCCACCATGATAACTGGATTTTTTGCTAAGCTTTCCATGACCAAATTACAGCCATAATGATGACACACTGCACACCACTGCCAAGCAGCATAAAGTGACACCTGCATACAACAGCTTGAAATGGAAACATGCCAATATGACCAGAAACATTACCAATAACTAAGGGACTGTTTTCCCTAAGCCTTACTCATATTGGATAGTACCTGCTGAGCTCGGCAGCCAGAACCAGAACCTGGCTTTTACACTACTGAGAAACTGTTGAGACCAAAGACACATTGTCTTATGTTGTTGATGGAACAAAAAAAAGCTCACTATCTCCATCATACAAAGGAGTACCAACCAGTAACACAGATCCAGTTAAACCTCTCTGGACTGCATTCAACCTCCACCTAGACTTCATACTACAGAAAACCCAAACACTCCATCTGAGTAAAAGCCAGAGGTAGAATATTCTCCTTACTCAGTTCAGCACTAGGAGGTTAAAAATGCCAGTGTCCTATTCCCTTTAAAATTCTCTCATCTCCTACCCCCTACCTGCCAGCTGTATAGAGTATTTCCCTCGCCACTAATTCTGATAGCATGCCCTAATTAACTCATTTTATCTTTTGGTATAAATCAATTACAATTAAAATATAGTTTGTCAAACCTCAGAGGAGTATTGTTTCATGTTAAAAACATTTTTACTCATGAGAGAAAGTGTGATTAACTTCAATAGAAAGCTTAAAGTTCAACTTACTATGAGCAGAGGGAATCAAGCACGATGCTTCCTTTGCAGAACATTTCAAGCTTTATCTTGATGCAAGGAAATTAACTGAGTGGAGGGTTTTACACTGGTCATTCAGATCGTTAGCATGCAGCAGGATCTAGGAAAAACATTAAAAAGTCTTAATATGGGTTTGTTTGTTTGCTTTTAAAAACAGGTAGTGAATATAATCATGAAAGAACGACCAACAGCTGAAAGGACGAAAAAAAGCTTTTTAGGCATCATACTCTTTGAACCATATTTGAAATGTGAAGTATTACTGTATTTTAATTCCGTATGGTAGATAAAAACATAACAAGTCTGGTGTTCCACTAGAGATAAGGGATTCAGTTTCCTTGGCCATGATTTAGTAGGCTAAGGAGGCACAGGAGGACACAGAGGAAGAAGGGCCTTTTGAAGAAAACAAGGGAGAATCAGGGAGGGGGAACCATGGTTGAGGACACAGACAGAGGTGCACCATGCCTGAGGGGGGATCTCTGAGAGGACAACTGCTCATGGAGGACCCCATGCTATAGTACACATCCCTGGGACATTACAGCCTATGAGCAACCCATGGTGATGCAGCAACATTCCCGAGGAACCACGCCATGGAATATCAGCAGCCCACCCCAAACTACCAATTTTGTCAAGAAAAACAAGAACAAACGTGTTTTGTAAAGATGGCCTTCAGACTATGAACTGATGCCACTATTATTTGCAGCCTGTGCATAATCTGTGAGACTGCACCATATAAATTGACCTGTGTTGGAGCAGCATTTTGAGGACAAATATCCTTAACTGTACCAGAAAATACATTTTATGGTTTAAAACTTCATAGCATGTATGATATACAGAATATAAGAGCATAATACATTTTTCCAAGAGCCTCCTTATTGTTTCTGGTTTATGCCAAGATCTCATGGCTTTGTTCTTTGCTGTACAGATCTAATTCTATACAATAACACAGCTGCCCAGCCTGCTCCACCCTGGGTTTTCTGGCAGGTGCAATGCTGTTCAGCATCCTCAAAAGCAGCACCTGAAATCCAGGTGACCATACTAAAAGTCAAAGTGTTTATTCCCACCACGGAAACCACACTGCAATAAAAAGGGGGCCTCATTTAACAAATGGATTTCTGATGTACATTTACATTGTAATGAATAAGGTCACTGTATTTACCATTAGCTGGGAAGTTGTGATGAGTGCTGCTATCAGAAGCTTGAAACATTTCCTTTATGTTTTTATCCTGTAAGATTCCATGGGTATTTTACTGCACATTTGTAACAAGCATGGCTCTAGATTAGCAAACCACGGTTTTGTTTGACCCCAGCTACCATGTAAGCTTCTAGTTTTCTCTAAAGTACACTGAAGTATTTTTCTGCTTTCCTGCAGTTTTTAAGTAGATAATAAGTCCCAAACTTCACCAGCCTTTAGCTGAAAGAAGCTTGTCACGGTGGTTGGTAGCTAATGAAGATCCTTTTAGTTTATCTTCATCAATTGTCAAATATTTGAGTCCATGAAGTGGTGTGATGAGGTACAAAGACAGATATTTGAAGGGATTTTAACTCATTTGAGCAATTACATGCTTAACTGCCCTGCGATAATCTGTCAGTCTGAGTCTTTTCTACACAGCAGAAGTGGGGAGTATTAGAATAGCTGGATTTAGAACATAAAGGCCTGGCCTGAATGGAAGAAAGGCACCAGAGAAATTAATTGCCAGTAACAAACAGCAGGACTGCTTGCAAGTTATATATCACATAGTTACCTACCAGCAGCGGTAGAAGCCAGCTGTAAAATAACGTACTAAATTGTGACAAAATAGTCACTGCTATGAAATCTGTGAATGCCTTGAAGAATTTAAACTAACGTTGGCTAATCAAGTGCATTATATTACTTAAAATTATATAGATAACAGAGATAAAAATCTTGTCTTATATAAAGATTTGCTGAATGTAATTTTCAATAAAATAAGCATGGTTTTAATTATAAGAGTTTTAAGAAGTGATCTGATAATTTTTACTTATTCACATTTTTATTTATGGACATTTTTCTGCCGTACTTGGAATATAACACTTGTGTAGATTCAGTAATGGAACAAGGAGTAAAAGAAAAAAAAAATAGAAAAAAAAAGGATTATTCCTTTACACGTTGTTCTTTAATTCTGAAATATTAAAATTAGAGTCAGATTATTAGGAAGCTTTGACTGATGATGTATATCAACTATAATGGTATAGTTAGGACTACCTTGGGACCCATAAGTGCTAAGGGGAGCCAAGAGACAGCTATTATAGGGGATACATCTCACTGCAGACCAGGCTCAGTGCTGCTCCGGGCCACTGTTTCCAGAAACCTGGCTTACTGTCCTTTTTCTTTTCCTTCCTCTTCCCATCAGGTCCCTGATGCCATCTTCTTGCTCCATAGGTTGCCTCACCCTTTATACAGCATCTCTGTCCACCACTGTATGGCCCAGGAAGGTCTCTTCAGGTAGGAGTCGGGGGCAGGAGTCTGCCAGTGACTACAGCCACAGCACAGTCATCACCAGGAATCCTACTCCACAACACCTTCTTCCCATGCTCAGAATCCTGTCTAACTCAGTAACACTCTGGGATTTTCCACAATGGGAAAACATCAGCCTCAATTACAGTCTTTTTACACCAGAAACTAAACAGTCTTCAACTTTTACACACTGGTGGCTTGGTGGGGTTTTTTTATTTGTTTGGGGTTTTTTACTCTTCTTCAGAATTACACCATGAAACCAGAGTGAGGACTATGGACCTGAGACTACAACTAACATAAGAAATGTGAAAACACACATACTGAAGTCTCTTTTTGCCTCCCTAGTAACACTGACCATAACTGAAAAAGTGTGTTTCTACATGGAGAGGGACACTTCATTCACATTACTCATCTTAGTTATGATGCTTTATTTCAGATTTGCTGTCTCCCTAAGGTGCCAGCTCTGAGGAGCTAGTTAGCATGGTAACATTAGGTATGAAGCAGAAGCCCCTCACCTCAGGGACTGTGCTTCAGTTTTGACCTAAGGTCAGAAAGGAAATAAGATAGGTAATCTCAGCTCTGTCCCTAATGACCAGTATTCCACATCACAATGCTACACATGGCTGTCCGCTTCTGCTGAGAAGAGGCCCGGGACACAGCCAGCATGGAGAACTAATTACCCTCCCATCCCAGGGAACAAATGGGCAGCCCAGCTCAGCAGGCTGAGATCACTGGTGAGGTACAGCAGCAGGCTAATAAAGTGGAGGAGTGTCACATGCATGGCTGTGGCATGCAGTTCATGAGGCGCTTTATTTTTCCTTCATTAGTGAGGATTTTATTTTAGGCTCACTGTATTGTATTAACATATTAAAAAAAAAAAAAAAAGAAAAAAAAAAGGAGAAAAAAACCCAACAGAGCTGATTTATTCAGTCAGCCTGGTGTTGCAAACATCACCTGCCTTTTGTTTTTACAGGCCTAATTCACATGGGCCAAATTAAGTCCAGACTTTTATGAGTGGGGCATAAAGGGCACAAAGACCTGCTTTTCCACCATCAGTGGAAGAAGGAACCATAAATTGGTTGCTTACACTGGAGAATCCAGAGGTAGAAATTCATGCAGTGCCAGCAGCATTAGTTGGGTCAGATAGGCCACCTCTGAGCTGGATGGACTAGGATGTGTTCTCACTCTCTCCCAACAATAAAGCAGGGGAACCAGTAAGGAAGCAATGTCTTTCGCAGAGCTGATGCTCAGAGCTCTCCTCTTGCACCCCTGGAGCAACCACCACCCCTGGGTATCACTGCTCACAGTGCACAAAAGGGGCTCTCCCTCCATGAGGGATCTGAAACTAATTAGCTCACAACCTAATATTTATTGGGATGCAACAGCTTACGGTAATTACAGTGTTCAGTAACTGCCTAGACCAAGGGACAGAAATACCTGGCACCAGAAGCACCGGTCACTGCCAGGACCCGCACACACAGGAGCTCACCACTCCATTCCAACCACCACTGACACTGGGAGAGCCAGCAGGACACTTCCTATGTCTTACTACAGCACACAACACACACACAAACTTCCAGCAACACACTGAGTGGTGAGCACAAAGGAAAGGGATATCTTAAAAAGCTTCTGGTTTTACGGCTGTTATAATAGCACAAGTGTTAATTAAAAAAAAAAAAACATCCCCAAGGAAGCAATTAAGACACTGAGAGGGGGGAAAAAAAAAACCAGCAGAGGTAATAATTGCCAGCAAGTTACCTTCACGTAGAAGCACTGGAGCCACACTTTCTGCCTGTGTACCAACAACATCCAGCAACCCACCAGCCCAAACCACCTCCAGCAGACCCCGAGGCAGCCATGTGAGAGCATTTACACCTGGGAGGAGACGGCCCCTCTGCCTCCACCCCAGGCTGGCCTGGGAAATGTAGTCTGCCAGCTGGCCTGCCTTTGACTGCATTAAATAACTTTAAAGGAATTTTTTTTTTAGTATTTATATGAGTAGGTGGGATGACGGGCTCTTTCTTGATTTAAAAAAAAAACCAAACAAATCTGAATTTTTTCAGGCGCTGGGAATTAGAAACAAATCTTTCAAAATCACACTGGTCTGAATAGGGCAAAACTAGGCTGTGTATACCTTGAGCTGACTCAGATTCAGCAGTGTAAGCTTGAGAAGTTTGCCTTTTTACTGAATTTTGGTCTGCCAAAGTAGCACAGCTGTATGCCACAGTAGCCACATGCCCTTCTCAGAAACAAATTTAGGAGTAAAGGAGGGGGTCATTAAAACACACCATCCAATGCAAATATGTCAATTTATTGTCTGTTCACCTCTTTCCATGAGAAAAGGGTTACTATATCCCTTGTGGGTGGATATTCTCCTTCCCTGTATGGACCAAGAATCTAATTTAAAAAAAAAAACAAACCAAACTCCCTATATTCTCAATGAGAAAGGATGCCCTGGTTCAAAATATGATTTCCTAAGGGTGTTTTCCCTTGAGTTGCTATGACACCTGAAAGGGGCATGGTATAGGAAAGGAACCACTTCATGGTAAGAGTAGGCCACCAACTTTGTCTCTAGATTTCTTGGCTATCATCTCCTAGCAGCAGCAGCATGACAAAAACGTCTGTAAGCTTCAGTGGTAGTCAAAGAAAACAAATCACACTGTTCCCACCCTTTCCAAAGAAATAAATCACTTGCAACTTGTGCAGAGCTTTCCTTCAAACTATTTGTCACATAAAAATGTCAAATCAGCTGGGGATTAGATCTAAAATCAGGCTGGAGTCTGTTTCACTGGAAAACAATCAGCAGGAGCAGCCTTCTTATAGGTGTGAGGAAATCTATGCAGACAGACTACTAGACCAAAGAAGACAGGCAATGCACCCTCCAGGATTCTGTGTGTGTTGGGAAGAGCGTGTGCCTCCACCAGAAATACTCAACTACTTCCTAGGCCTTGAATGAAGCTTAAACATTCATTTTTCTTTCTGCAAAGTCATTAAGCCTCAAAGAAATACAGGAAGTTCCCAAACTGAATCACTCCTTGTTGAATTCAGTCCTGGCAGATGCTCGTGTTCTTGTGGATGAGAAGCAAAACTGGCAGGATGAGGCACAGGCTGGACTTTGCATCTCTGCACCCAGTAAGCAGAACTGAGCTGGCATATTTAGAAATAAACAGCGATGAGGCACAGATCCAACACGAGGATGCCCTGGTTCATAGTATCCCTCCCTGGACCATAACACAGAGCAGTGATCCTTACATAGGTCAAATCATAATTACATGCGTTACCACACTGTGGTCATATTTTGATAGGGAAATAGGATAGTGGAAGGTATGTCAGTAAAACCAGATTTATTCCATAACTTTTGTTTAGGTAACTGTAAATAAGCTTTGCAAACATGGGTGGTGAATGGATTTTTGCCATTGAATTTAGTAAGGCTTTCACCCCATACCTTCTTAGTTTACTAGTCCTACAAGCTGAATTTGCTAACATGCTGAAGAAAGAAGGACTAAATTAGCATTTGTACGCTCATTGTTTTAATTCATCTAGTGAGTCCTAGTGTAATAGAGATTTTATACTACAGCCAAGCTTTCCTGACAGAGGCAAACGCATCTTGCAGTAACACTAAAAATTATCACTTTCATTATCATAGCACATGGGAGCCTTAGCTGATGCCTAGAACCTATCATAGATATACATGAAAGGCAAAGCAAGAAAGGAGTTTTCAGAATACAGCATCTTTTCCTTCAAAAGTGACAGATAGCCCTCTAAATATTAAATCCGCAAGAAGTGTGAGAGACAGAAGTTTTGCCTGAGATCTGTTTCGTATTCTTATTAACATCATTCCCCAGGGGCAAGTAATTTTGAGTGCAATACAAAGTTGATAATATGCTGAGTATAATTATAATGAGGATTGATTAAGTTGGTAGCCAAAGTACAGTAGCTTTATATCTGAGAGAGCATCATAAAAGAAAACCACATTAAAAGTTTGGGAAAAAAACTATACACAGGGATTGACAACTAGCTCCCTAGTGAAATAACATCAAAGCTGATATATATTGTATGCAAAACAACCCACAAACAGAGAAATTATTCTAATTCTTTTAAGGTTTCCATGTCAAAAACTTAAAATCTGAATACATCAGATGCTGCAAAAGAGAATAAAGTATTGACAGGTGTAGCTATTCCATGCAATTAAGCTCAACGTGCCCCCTTTTTCAGTGGCTGTTGAACAACTATGTTTGCCTTTAGAATTTTCTTCTCAGTTTCACAGGAACATTTGGCAACTGAAACAATTTTTGAAGAAATCATTTCAGGAACTGATTCATCCCTGATTCCAGAGGAATTACAAGAGCTAACTGGTATAAGGGCTCATTAAGCCAGTACACTGTTTTAAAGTATTTCCTCCTTTTGTTTTCTGTTTTCATGTCACATTTACCTGCAGTTGTGCTCTAGGTCTGACATCTGAATGTGTTTTGAATTTTTAACAGTGAATCAAGCTGGCTGAAGTCAGACAAAATCTAAACATTTCACATCCTCAGGTTCTTCTTCTCTGACAGGTAAAACTCATGGATACAACTTCTTAGTTATTATTTGTAGGTCATCCTCACTTAAACTACCAAAGAAACAGAATATTATATGTACCAAACATTGTAAAGCAGAATAACCACAAAGACTTTTGAGTGTAATTCTCTGATGGGCTGAAATACTGCCCCCAAAATAGCAATGAACTTTTTATGTGTCTCCCTTTGTAGACAATTTTTCCAGTACGGACAATTCTGGATGCCAGAATTAATGGAATGAGTAAAATGCTGCATTGAAAGCATCTGCTTTGGAAGACCAGCATTTTCAAACCAGCATGTTCCAAGGCCAATGCCATTCTAGTCTAAAGTATTGAATATATTTGTTTTCTTTCCATTTTAACTGTATAGAAGTTATGGTACCGACTGTGAAAATACAGCACTTTTTTGGAACCTAATACCTTCTAGTTCAGCAAAGTCACGTCCCAGTTACTGAAGGCAACTGCATCATAAAAAATAATTTGAAAGTAGTTCACATCCCTTCTTACGCTACCAAAGCATTTTACCCCTATTGCTTGACTACTCCAGCAGTTGCTCTTCTGATTTTCAGCCTCAGCATATTTGTAGCTTATCATATCCACTCTGTCCAACTGTTCTTTCCCTGTTCTAATACTATCCTGTAGGAAATTTGTAGGATAGTATTTGGATAGTTCCTGTATTATGAAAACCTTGGATAGCATCTAGATTTTTTTAAGAAATATGCAAGAATATACCTCCATGGTTTATCCAAAAATGCAGAGCCTTTAATGAACAGGATATAGCCACATAAAAAAAAAAAAAAATTAAAAAGTCCATGGGCCAGAAGGGATGCTAAGTATCACTGAACTGGATATTGCTATGTTGATGTATAAATGCACCATAAAAGAGGGTAATGTTGGCTTGTGCAGCAAAATGATATTGACACAATTAGTTCGATGCTGTTTTTAGAGTTTACAGAATATGACCTCTGGATTTTTCATCTTCAAAGGTTACTTCTAATTAGCATCCAGTGATAACATGCTAGAGATGCTTCTTTAAAAGATATCACAGCTCTAGCAATGAGTACTGACATGGTATCTATCAAAGTCTCATGGTGCCTGCTATTCTGACAAAAGGCACTCCAAAGGACTGGCACGTATCACCTTATTTGCATTTTTGCATTTCATTATGCTCATAATTGCATACCACCACAGCAATTCTTCCCCACTATCTCTGAAAACATTATCAGCGACGTCTGAAATAAATGCTTAAATGTCAACAATTGACGAGCAAGAAAAGCTGACCTTTGCAGGATCTCATTCTTTTGAGAATTGCCCTGGTATGACTTACTCCTTAACTTTCTGTTTGTGTTTGATAACACCAAAAGAACATAGTTTCTGTATGGATTGGGTTTGTGTATTAGAAACAGAGAGGGAGTCAAAGAGCTGTAAAAATACAATCCATTTAGACTAGCTAGCTGGGATTGACTGAACATATGTAATGACAGTTCTTAAAGTCACCACAACATTAAAGTAAGTGGACATTAACATTAAGCTACAGTGGAATTTCCATGGAATTATATGTTACACCCACATTGGAATTAAAGTGAATTTATCCATGATTAATGTTATGACACTGACCACAACAACCTTTCTTCGACAAACACACTATCAGTTTTACACATTGTAAGAACCATTTGACAATTACAAATCTCTGATCTAAACCCAAGGAAAACTATTCACAGTCATCTTACATCTACTGCAATATTGACTGGCCTTCACTGGATTGAGCTAACATCTGACTCTAGCTGGTGTTTCTACCATCACTTCATGGCTCCATTTACCTTAATTTGCATAGTAATTCTGGTACGCATTTAAGAAAAAAAAAAAATTCAAACCACTAATCAATTTTAGCTTAAAATAAATTATACCACCACAGAAATTGCTGCCACTGTCCAAAAATGCTAATCAATTTTGAAAATCTACATCATGGCTTTCATCCCAGATTTTTTCCATCCAATCCACATCAAAACAAAATGATAGAAAATTATGTTAACATGTTTGACTGCTTGTTTGCTTGTTTTAGTTGAGGCATTGGTTATGCTTCAATGGCAAACTAATCGCTTGTTTGGAATCTCATCCAGTCTGTGTTACTTTTTTTTTTTTTTTGGAGATGCTGCAGAAGATTTCAGTGTGGTCCATAGTGAAAGTTTTAGATTCTCTAACAGATGCAATTTTTTTAAATCCTTTTCACAGTTATTTATAAAAAGAAAATTAAACTGGTTTGACCAGTATTACATTTTTCTATGGAAGGACTTCATTTCCCTGGATTAGGGTTTGTTCTAATGAGGCAAAGATTACAACAGATCAATCTAAAAAAAAAACCAAAAACAACCCACCCTCTGAGAAGTGTCATTTTTTCAAGGCCTATAAAAGATCATTAGTGGGGTTTTTTAATGTTTCAAAAGAAACAATTATTTTAAGCCAGTATTTTCATCCACTTCAGTTCTTTGGTTCACTCGCAACTTTCAGTAGGGATGGGGTCCCTTTTCACACAGGTTCACACTTTCTCCTAATTGTTATCTGTTATGGCAACAAGCCTACCTGCACCTCAGTCCCAAAATTGCTTGTCTGGTGGCTACACCTTTTGTGAACATATAGGGAACTTTTTTCCCCTTACAATATAACGATATAGTTCACTATCCTGTAGAACCAGCTGAGCTACTTCAAGATTAATTAACCTTAGTGAATATATGCTAACAGAGCTATTGAGCTTCGGGTACTGCAGCTAATCTCCATTTCATGGGTGCATTGCTTCTAAGTGAAACAGGGTATAGATAAAGTAAGCACCAAAGGAAAGATGAGCCCAACAGTATCCACAGACCTAGAAAGAAGAAAAAAAATTAACCTCTTGTTCTCTGCAATTAAAAACGTCTTACAGAGATTCATTTTCAAGGCCGGTGCTGTGGTTCAGCCTATTAACTGGTCAATCCCTGTTTTGAGAAGCATTAAACAGCATTAGTGTGGCAGTGTTCCTACATCGGGGTGTGCTGACTTGACTTTCAGGGACCAGGTTATCATCCAAGATGACTAAGGACCTAAAGGGATTAGACTTGCAGATAGATTACTTTCTGAGGTTTTCCTGCATGCCCTTACCTTTAGAAATGGAAAGTAAAGGGCACATAGGAGAAAATCCAAGATAGCTAACAAAAATATGTATTAAGATTTCATTTAAAAGTCCTAGTTTGCACATTCTACAGCACATGAAAGGGAATTATTCTTCCAAAGCAAACCATTGTGTTGCATCAAGCCCTGAGGAGCTTCCTAATTCATTGACTCACCTTGTTTGAACCACACATCTTTGCTATTGTTGTAATAAATTACACAATGTCCGGACCTCTGTTAAGATGGCTCATGTGAAATAAGGATGCACAAGCACTATATATTGCATCACCATCTCCTTGTTTAAATAGAAAAAAAGTAAAAAATAAAAATGTGGGGGAACAATAGCAATAGACTTGGGTCCACCAACTATATCCATCATCCTTATGCAGTATGAATACTCCAGACCTTGACAAATTTCAGTACAAAAATTTTCTACAAAAATATGTCTTAGTTTCCCTAGTTTCAACATTTAAAACATCACTTCTATAAAGCACTTCAACATGATTTCCATTTTAAAATCTCCTAGACCTCATTAAGATCATATTCTTTGTTTCTGCCTATTAAGAGAACTCGAGTAAAGCTGAAACTCCTCATTATAAAATATTCTGCAACATGATTTAAAACAAGGCATGAAAAAACGATCTACAAAAATAACTTCCCACATGTATATGATTAACAACCAAGATGGAAGCATTTCTTGTTGTCAATAACAACTTCCAGTAATGATTGCGACGGGCCATTATACATGAGGAAAAACAAACAAACAAACAAAACCCAAAACAGCAAGCATTCCCCACATTAAAAAAAAAAAAAGTATATATAAATAATAATAATAATAAAAAACCCCAATATTTTATGTGAAAAATAGCACTGGAATTATTTGAAGCAATTCTTAGCTTCATGTCCTTTTTGTCCAAAGTTGAAAAATGAATCATGTTTTTAGTTATAGTGTGTTTACTATAAAAACATTTGTCACTGTTCTTCATTGAGAGATAAAATGCTGGAAATACACAGTGCACTTATTGGACAATTTAACATGCTAGGGTCAGGCACTCTGAGACTTCAGAGTAGCACAACAAGAACAGATATTGAAGATGCTCAAAATCCAGATTATGGCTTTCAGAAGACATGGTGTATTGTTCACCCAGGTTGAAAGCAGATGTATGTTTATATACTTTAATCTTGGCTCAGATGTGAGCTACCATGTTAACAATTTTGTTGCCCAGGCTGCCCTGGCTTGGGATTTAAATAAAAACAAATTACAGGTCTTAACAGTGATAGATGGACTTCTCTTACATTTGTGTAGAGTATTTTTGCCTTAAGATTAAAGGCTTACGCATTTATCTGCATAAACTAACCCCTGGAGTAGGGTACTGCTGACATTTTCCAAGAAAAATGAATATCCTAACTTATTCCAAAGAGAAGACTTGGTATTTGTATGGCCAGAGTGACCTTTGCAAGTGCCCTTTCAGATTAGGTGCACTACATGGAAAATTGTGCTCTTACAGTACTCCATAAATCATACCTACCAATTTTCTTTAAAGGGGTATGTAAATATCAGTGTACCAGGTGGGTAAACAACACTAACCTCGTACAAATGGCTTGAAAATTGAAGAAAAGCACCTTATTTTGCTGCTGAAATTGCTTTTGAAGCCCAGCATCGTGGCTTGGGTTGTAGAATGCATGAAATGATTTGTGCACTGGGAATAGAAAATGGGTTGATGATAACCACACTCGACACAGTTCCTATGTTTCTGAGTTCTTTCGATGATCAAAGATATCATTGCTGTATATTACTTTTCTTTGCAGATCCCAAATGCATGTGAATTTCAAGTGACACACACATTATCTGCATGTTTCCAAAATGGACAGACAGCTTTTTAGTTTGTATTTCTCATTTGAGCTAGTTAATGTTTCTGGTCCAGTTTTAGTCTGAGGCTCCTTGCAAGAGTTATGCAGTATTTCCATTTAATAAAAACAAAGCAGAGAAGTTCATGTGCTAAGGAAGAAAAAAATATATGAAGCTACAGCCTTTGAAACTGTCCAAGGTGTTATTTGAATAAGTAGTGACTGGGCAAGTGAGGAGATGTGTTAATTGTTGCAAAGCTAGAACAGATAACGGAAAATATTCTGCATCAAGGAAAAAGCCCTGGGTTTAGACACAGCAGAAGAGTAATAAATACAACATGGATATCAAAGCACCTTGGTGAAACTGAAGAACCGGTTTCAGGTGTGATCCACACAGGATGATTTCAGTTTAACTTTTATCATTTGTAGCTTTTATTAATTCTGAAGGTCTCATTTCTACAAATGTATTGTTGTCACTGTGTTGCTTATCCCACAACATTCCACAGAGTTTGGCATAAACATCTACAGAAAACATTGGTAATGCATTTTGTAATAGATATTGTAAAAACAGAATTATAATGTTCTCAGCCGAGGTCTATAATCCCAACCTTACCTGTAAGTACCTGAAGAGACCAAATGCAGCTATCTGATATATTGATGAATTGCCTTGATGACCAGGAAGCAGAGTTTATATAAAACTGAAGATGTGACTTTTATTTGAAAAATTTCTATGTCCTAAGAGCCAAGATTATAGTGAGGCACCAAAGTGTCAACCTAAAATCAGTCATCCCAAATACTTTATTAATAACTTTTTAGTCCCAGTTCACCTATGTCAATAAAATTATTTGGGATCCTTCTTTGGCATGGCAAATGGGAACAGCAGGAATGTACAAATTATGTTTTCAGAAATTTCCAGTGATTTTGGCTTTATTTTTACTATAGAGATGGAGAGACTCTTAGAAGTCCTGGGCTCACTCAGCTTCAGCTGCATTTATTGATGCTCAAACCCTCTGAGGACCAGGTTGCGTGTGTCAACATGGGTACCAAAACTCCTGGATAGTTCTGAAGTATGGACCTCAGTGCTGTGATCATAATCATAGTATAAGTAGTAGAAGCTGGGAACAGAAACAGGATGTACTTTTCTTGTTCTTACCCACTACAGGATGTCTAAATAAACAGATGAAAATTCTAATAAGCCATTTGGAAAGATGAAGTGTGCGTAAAGAATAAAAGCCATAATCCATTTTTAGCATATGCTTAAGAAGGTGCCTTAGAGTTACAGTGTATATCAACATTTCCAGTGTCCTCCTTCAAAATCCTTAAATCAGCTCAGCTCAGAGTGCCTTTGGGGCATAAGACAGAAGACAGAATTGCTCACAAGGAAGTATTTGAAGCATTTCTGAAAACAGATTTATTTTTCACACAGGGAAATAAACCCAACAACAGAGGGATATCATCTACCTCCCAAAGAAAAACAGCACTGGAGGGAGAAAAGAGCTGCAAATGCTGTAAAATCAAGCCTGAGGCATTTCTGGTAAATTTGTTCTCAGTGAAAAGGGAAAAAAAATCATGGAGGGGATGAGAGTAGTGTCTGAGGACATCCCCAGCCTACAGACCTCTGAAAAACTCAGTATCTACCTCCCAGAGATTCCTCCCTGCCAGCAGAAGATCACTCAAGTCATTTTACCACTGGTCCATCCAACAACTTCTTCAGCAGGACAAGTTTACAGAGGAGATCCAACAATAAATCCAACATGTTTAAGAAAAGATTTAGAAGCAGCTTGAAACACTCATAATGTTTCAAGTCACAGAAGGCCACACAAACACCCCAGAGATACAAACTGCCTTGTTGGGGATGTGCCACATGTTTATCAGCTGTTCTTATCTCCTCGCAACCTCTGACTCAATGTGCTCAGCAGCACTCTGGACTTCCAAGAGCTTGCAGTTAGTCTGGAGAAACAGCAGTACTGGACTTCTGCTCTCTACAGCCAGTATCTAAAACCACTTTGCTCCCTGAGGATACACTGTGGGGTTTTTTTCTATCCCTCTTTAGATTGCATTAGATAGAGTTAAAATGCTCTGAGAAGAAATTACAGCATAATTAATGCACTGCATGGGAAAACTTTGGGAACAATTCCACCGTTTTGGGATTAACAAACAGAGGAGTTGCCATAAATTAGATCCGCCAGTCTATCGAGAATATAAGGATGTAGAATTTCCTTCATTTAAGGTTAAATCAAACGTATTTCAACACAGCCCTATTTTGCTATGATAAAAACATGATATATTTAAAGAAATTGTTTAATCCTCAGAACCTTTTGTAAATGGAAGTCTCAGTTCTCATCTGTGTTTTGCACTGAGCCTGATTCAGCACCAGACCAGAAATTATTCAATTCCAAAGACACATATTAGTATCTGAAAACTTGCACCATTTCAGCTAGCTCCAAAAGGCATCATTGGAACAGAGCAGTGAATTACCCTTGACTTGAGAAGTCATGAGGAAACACCTGAGATAAACTCCACGTTGTAGGGAAAGGAATAGTTTGGGGCTTTTTTCAGAAGTGCCTATGTGAGTTAGGTAGTGTGGGGGCTTATTAGGAAACACTGATGTTTGTACGCCTGAGCAACTGAGGTGTTTTTGAAAATTCCCACTTTTTACAAATATGTCGTGTGAGTAATGTTCAAAGGGGCTTGTGGATTTTACAGAGATGTGTTCAGTTATTGGCAGAGTTGGATTTACTCACAGGCTGTTGAGAGTTCAATGCGATTACTCTGAGGTATAAAAAGTAAGCGAGTACACACACATTTATAGGCTCAAAGCTGAAAACAACCCAGGGCTTGGAGGTAGGTAGAACACGAGTATTTTCAAGGTGACTTCTTCATGCTAGAAGCATTTTTTGAAGACAGCACAATGTTGCATACAGCTTAATGTTGGAGAGGCCGTTAGAAAGCATGTTATTTAATTTTATTATTAGTTGGCCATTTAAGAGTCTTTGGGCTTAGGAGGAGCTGCATTATGCCAAGCTTTACAAACTTACTCTATCTCCAATCTCCCCAGGTCTCATTCTTTATCCTAAGGCCTAATCCAGTTCTTAGAGAAGTCACTGATTTTACCATACCTTAAGAATGCAGCTGAAACCTGCATCTAGCTTTCACTAAATCACCAATTAAAACAGAATGTCTGCTGGCAAAAATACCATCTTAAAACATCTATTCCACAAATACCTTGATAAGGTATAACTCATTTTCTGTTTACTGAAACCTCAAAACATCACATGACCTTGCATCTACTTGCACAACAGAGAAAAAAAAAAAAAGAATTGTATTTGACAGGCACTGCTAATAATGAAAATGTTTTTAAATGTAAGCTCTAGCTGTGTACCAATCACTGCCTAATCAGGGTTATGCTTTTCAAATTATATTGTGTCTTCTTTCACCTCCTGCCTATTATGTGAAATAAAAAGAGAAGCGCTTAGGCAAATCCTTGATCTGTTCACATATATTTTTAATATTAATATGTCAGAGCAGTGGCAATAATGATATTAGGCAAATGACGGAATTCTCCCCCCAGCTGGACATGTTAATTGAGAAGCCAAATTTTAGAGGCAAAGTTCACGTCTGTGCAGATGGCAGGACAATGCCGGATGGCAGGCCTAGGTCAGTGTCAATCCCAAACCGTACTTTAATGGCTCACTTCTCTGCTTTTTCAACGTCAGCTGGTCCCTGTGGGGTGTATAAGTTGGGGAAGTCTGTCTCTGCGTTTTTTTCTGCCCTTGACTCTGGTGCACTAATTTCATGCAGAGAAGATGCCCCTATGTGTGATAATGAAAAGAAAAAAAAAAAAAAAACCAAGAGGGGGGAAATTTACACTTAGAAGCTCAAATACGTGAGATGGTTCCAGTGTTTCCTTTAGAGCTGATGTAGCTGCATTAAAACCAGTACCACACATACTGGTGCATACCATACGTACCTGCTCTGGCAGGGCTTTGTCCAAACTTTGCTAGCATCAAGAGGAATGTCTTCCCCGTTCAAATCCAAGCACATGATATTTCCATAGTTCAATATTATTCTTTGAAGGGTGGTGTTATTGTCTTTAGTTGCATTTATACTGAGGCCACTTAACATTTTGGCTAAACTGGTCAGATTTTAAGGTGCTTTATTCTGCTGCAAGCATATAAAGGTATTTTGCCCTTTGTCAAAAGGTCCAGAATATTGTTCACATTAATCTAAGGAGTATATTATGTTCTTTATTGTGATCTGTGAATCAAAAGCTGAATGTATATACTTACATATTTAGAGAGATATATAGCTATACAGCATCACAAAAAGACTTTAATAGTTTCAGTTTCCTAAGTGATATAATTATTTATTATCTCTAATTAAAATGCAGAGCTTGGCTTTCTGCGTGAGACTAGATGAAAAGCCTTTTTAATGAAAAGAGCAACTATGAGCTCTAAATTTTTTTATGGAAGAGATAACTTATGTAATCACTGGTAACCTTTTTCAAGAATATTATCTCGCTATTTATAAAACAATACCTTCTTTACTTTAGAAATTCCCATTTACATATGAAAAAGAGCTTTATTTATTGATGCCTTTGACTGGTGTGCATTTCTCTTTCAGGAATACCCTCTTTTTCCAGTCTTACATATGCCAGAGCAGCTACTTTCATTTTGATGTCACCTGCAGTGATATTTTAAAATAGTTCTCTGCTTGAATTATCAATAAGCAAAAAATTAGTTAATTCTTCGGATAAAATATTGTTATACCTTCCCTGTTTTATAATGTTATATTTAAAATGCTTTCTGTAAAAGGATGCAACCTCTAACCACTAGGAGCGGGTATGAACAAAGGGAAAAACATTTTTATTTTTCTTTCTTATTGTAAGAAAACCTGGCTTGAACACATCCCCCAACACACACACACATTTTTTCTGCTTTTATAAATTTAACTACTTTATGCATCAGAAGGAAATAAGCAACAAAGTACTGAAAAAACAAGCCACAAAAACTTGCCCACATCTACTTTAAAAATGAGTAATAAACTCATATATTAACATGACTTCTTTAAATTTTATATTGATAAATTCTCCCTTTTATTTCTAAGCAGAGGGGTTCCTATCATTTACAGAAAGAATATTAAAATAGTTAAAAGATTTATGGACTAGCATTTTTCTCATATTTGTATAACTTCCAACACAACCTACAATGCCAATCTGACCCATCTTAAGCACTGCTGACATTGTTTTCTGCTAAACATACACCAAAAATGGGAAGTGAACTAGTTTTATATTAATAAAATGCAAGTATGCAGTACATCGTAGTACAGATTGCTGTGTGGCCAAATGTCTTACAGATACTTCACAACCATATAAGGTTAGATTCAAAGCTTATTGTAGTCAAAGGAAAGACTTACACTGATTCTAACGGACTTTCAGACAAGCTCTTGATTATGTTTATTTCTTCATGAAATGAAAAATTCATCATCTGTGGAATTGCCTGGTATGACTGAGGGCAGCAAATGAGTTCAGTGATGTGGTGCTTGTGTAAATCTGGGCAAAATTTGACCTAGTGTACTGATAGATAGGAAAAGAAGCAGGCAAAGTGTTTAAACATCTCTGTTGTGATGTAATCATCTGGTCTTGTGTTTCACTAATTAATGGCTGTGTAAAGTGAGAGCATTCAAATAAATAAACAACATTTTAAAATCCATTTACTCTTTACAGGGCTTGCTTTGTAACTTTTTACTGAATATTGATTATCTTTTAACTTATCCCCTCCTCCCATATCAATACCCCACCATAAGTAATTCCATTTCTTTTCTCCGGAAAAGAAACCACAATTTTGCTTAAGGACAGAGCACTAACCAGTGCAAATTTTATGCAACAGACTCCAAGTTGTCGCGCTAATATTTTTCTGGACCTTCTGTAAAGCTTCTGTAGATCTCTCTGAGTGTGAATACCTATATATAAGCGAAGTATGTATGTTTTCAAGTATATATGTGCATATACTTCATGACATTATTTAGACAATTGCATCAGGTTTAATCTAGTCAGGGAACAGAAAATAATAATCTATGTAAATCAGTTTCAACTTAGTTGAACTGAATAATGCTGTACACAAGAAACAGTATGCAGTGATCAAACATTTTACAGGCAGAAGAAGGGTTTATATTAAGTTGCCTTTAATTTCATTCACTGCATTGTTAGCTAGATTTTATTCTGCTAATGAAAATATAACCCTATATCTTCAGGAAGGACAACCAATATCCTGGAAAACAGATCAAAGGAGCACAGAGTAATGTAGAAAGGGAGACATTCAAGTGAACAGAAAATAAATACAGATACTATTTAATTTTGGAAGTATTATTTAGATCAGTGCTATTTTTATTTCTTCTCCACATGGTTAAAAAAACATGTAAGTGTATATTCTAAGTTAGTTGTGGGGGATGGAGTTTTTCACTAGTCATTCTGCATTCATGGCAAAAGACAGACCTGATACAATTCCCCAGCAGTCAAAAAAAAGCCTCTAACTTTAGTGGGCTTTATATTGGTACTAAAACTACTTGACTTTCCACATGTGTAACTTGTAACTGATGCATTTACTTAGCGTTGTACTTCTTTCAAAGGTTTTTATCAGGTAGCATCCACTACCTCCAAGCAGCTTCGCTTCAATTGTTCTTAATATTATAACCAAACCTCACCCAATTCATCTCATTTTCCTCTCCTATTAGCAGCACTAAAGGTTAAATCCATCCCCTACAACAATAAACTGTCTTCATCATTCTCTTTAAAGACGAGAGGGAAAAAATGGACTTTGCATAGGACCATTACACTTACATTTGCAAATGCCTGGCTCACCCACGCAGATTGCCTCCATGAGCAGACCCAGGGTTAGCGCATGCATACGTTGTCAGATAGCATATAGAAGCAGCTATGAGTGAGCACGTGTTCATAATTGTGTTCACTTCAACTGAAAAAATCTCTATTCAGTAAATTACGCTCCTCTGTTATGGGTCTGCTATTATTGTATAATAATTCAGTTTCCACTTCTTTTTATGATTAAAGGTTTAAGAATTATATAATTCACAGTCCATTTATTTAAGAAGAAACCATATGCTAGAACTACTCAGGTTTGAGTTAATCTCAGATGATGCAGATTTATAAAATCACACTGCAAGACCCAAAACAGGAACAGGCAAAACAAGGAAATCTGGTGAAATTCAGACTGTTCTTTCCATTTGTAATTCAGATAATATTATGCAGGTTTAGTATTTGACATCATCAGGTATTTTTCCACCTTTTTTTCTCTTCCAGTTACTCTTAGCAACTGCGTTGAACACTAATGCAGTTTGTGCGTTATTACCAATGGGAAATCCCTGGCATCAAAGGATTAATTTTAGTCTTTGTCTTGCTTTAGTAATAGGAAATAAATTTTACCTAGTCATTGTTCTAGTCAAGTCAAATAAAGAAACTGTATCTGCTGACGAGCCGTTATTATCACAGTCAAAGAGATTAGCATTGATTTACTGTAGGTAAGAGCTGTTGAAGGGTCTGTTCTGTACGTGCTCTGTAGCAGCATGATTATTTACTGTAAGCCTACCCTCTGATTTTCTCCTTAGGCTGGTATTGTTATTATTAAAGCTAATTCACATGAAATTATGGTAGCTCTCCTGGTCTACAGTCTTTGGTCAGAGACCTAAGCAGGTGTTTGCTTAATAATTTGGTCAAAGATCAGTGAGTTAAAGGTTAGGCCATAGAGGGGAAGAATGGAGAGGTCAGAGCACTTGCAGGAGGGGTCTGAGACTTGATCTTCCTGAGTCTGGAACGGTCGAACCTCAAGGTCACCCATTAGTGATCCTGCTTTAACAGACTATGAGATGCCGACCATAAATTCACCATGCCAGCACCTTTAACCCTATTAATACTTCGACTACTGGAAATAAAAGCAAGGACCCAGAAGAAACCAGCCCATGGAGAATTATTCACAAAATGTCTATGAGATTAAATTTATCTAATAAAGCTTAGAACTCTCTCAATAAAGCTCTCCAAGGCAAAAAACTTTTCTTCATTTTACCCTCTTATAGAGATTCATTACATTATTTATGAAGATGACAGGTGAATTAAGACCTTTCACACACATCCACATACACATGATAGTGTCTAAATAAATATAAACATGCATTTTACAACATAAGATTTTCTCAGATAATAGAAGTAGAAATTAATGAAAGTAGAAACAAAATTCAGCCACCTCCTGTTCCTCAAAACTGTACCTGTCCATGTAGGTATAGTCAAAATTCTATAATAACCGTCCAGAATTAGAAGCTAACATACTGAGCAGCCACCTGCCTGTCAGAAGCAGACATGTTTTCTCCTTCTTTGAGTCAATAACTATGTTTTGAAGGTCAAGTATTTTCGCACATACAAGTGTGGGATCACCAAACTGTAACTGTCAATTGGGGAAAATGATACGGTCTACTTAGGAGTTTGACCTTGAAAAGAACTTCTTTCCTTTCACTCTCCAACTCCACTTCAAAGTAGTTTGTGCTTGCTGAATCCATTTTGAGTTGTAGGGATTCCAATATTTTTATCTTAGAATAAAACAATTTAGCCTAGTTCAGAGTTTCAAACAATTTCAGATCAAATATATGTGAAGCTGCTTAGTATTGCCATACACCACAGTTTCTTTGGGGGCATCTCACATCTGCAGACCCTGGGAGAGTCATCTTTTGCTGTGTTTGGGATCTTATGGACTGCCTGTGACCAGAATGCATTTATATTATTAATAGAAATTGTGCTATATATGTGCACATAGCACTCTTCAAATAAATGTCTAGAAGAGATTACAATCTAGATTTGAGACAGAACAGTGTTCTGGGGCTGTTCATATAGAGATCCAAAGGTAGGGCTGATAGAGGGATTTCTCAGCTATTTAAAAAAACCAGGTTATTTGACCAACAAAAGGAGCAACATCACAGGCCAGGTTAGGAAAATATTTACTGCTGTTATGACTAGGATGTCCATGGGACAATGAGACAAAGACAATGAACTCCTTCCTGAGAAAGTTCCCAGGGATTCCTGGCAAGCCGCTCCTGCCATTGCAGGATGAGGACAGAAGAACTTACAGTTATCAAAGTACCATGAAAGGGAGCAGAAGGGTAGGAAGGATGAGGCATAAAGGAAACATCCACTTGAGATAAATGAAGACATCACCACAGAGTAAAAAGAGATAACAACAGACAGTTAGGTGCAGAGTGCTAATTGGGAGTCTGAACTGAATCAGTGGCCCCAGCCCAGCATTAATGAAATATTCATAGACGGCCACACAACACACTGTCAGGAAAGGACAGGTTGCTTTGCCTTTTAGCGAGGAGAATTTTACTGTATCACTGTCCTCTTGTTTTCCCTACCCTCACAACTCTGAGACAATAGGAAACAAAGGCATGCAATTGTTGCAGAGTGTGTTTTCTCTGCGAAAATTTCCTACGGGGTACCTTGGCTGTCCAGGAATAAAACCAATTAATTTTATTGACCATAAAGACCAACCACATAGGAAACCGAAACATCCTGAAACTTCAGAGATATCTTTCTTTAACTTTTAGCCGTCTTTTCTTTGACTTTCAGCAGATTTTAGTTTCCATGTCTTTTTATCCCATGAAACCTCTGCAAACATCCAAACAGAAAGAGTTTTCCATATGTGTGCAGGGAAAGAGCATGGTGTTTCAATAGAAAAGTAGCTCTCCTATTGATAAAAATTCATAGGTATTTCAAACTGAGAAACTGAACCTGACAGAGGCTGTCATCTCTTCTATGGTATAAAGTGCCCACATATCCCACAAAGATCAACAGGTTCTGGGCTCCATCCAAAGCCCCTCAGAACTGAGCCCTTCATCCAGACTACTTGGCTTCAATTCATATCACTTGAACTCAGATTGTTCAGATGAGCTTAAATCTTTACATAAACTGTTTGCTCAATTGCACTGCATACCGTGCACGCTGCTGTGTGCACCTGTTTGTTTTGATAGCAAGCACAATAGGATATTTTGTGGATTGAAGTCAGCCATTGTAACAAAACAGTCTTTTTTTAATTAAAAACAATTCTGGAAATGAAGACACAATAAGAATATGCACACAAAAAAAATCATTTTATAATGATTGAAAAGTAAAATGTGTCAAAATATTACTAGAACCTCGCAAGTATTTTGGTGACACAAAGTCAGTTTTACAGAGAGCAGTTTTCTTTTTAATGGGCATAAGCTTCTGTCTTTTAAATGATCCCTAAGAGATATTCTAAGTGAATCATTACAGTATCTTGTTTTAAAAATAAAGATAAAATCATTATTAAAGGAAACTCTGTATTTACTGTGCTCCATGTTGTGCTTGCTAATTAGGAAGAAAATGCACTTTTTAAAAATCTTATCAGGAAATAAGATTTCTAGACTACTTAATCAGTATGGGCTAGAATCCATTCACAGAAAGCCATATCTCATAATACTTCTGCATGTTGAGCTTTCATTAATTAGAAGAGGAATAACTTATACAAAACCTCTAAGACAGACTGACCATATTCATCTTTAACATGAAGTCTTGTACTCTGGGGGTTGTGTTTGTAGCTGCCTGAAAGTAAACAGTATCTTGAGCCCCAGATCTTGCAGAAAACTCTATGATATATGAGGTCAAAATACAAAGTATTGTAAGCTAATGATAATCATGAATAGGTATTTTTTAGGAACAGTTTAGTGCACTTTGAAACACTGTACATTTGAACATGAATTAACGTGGAAAACAGATAAAATTATTCAGGTAGCACATTGATGCAATAGGTCACCTCATCCTATTCAGCGACAGCAGAAGAGTCATTCAAACACTGTTGCATGTGGCGAGCTTCTGAAACAAATACACCTTTACAGGCATGGAGTTATAAGGAAGCATTACTATTTAATCTCTAGATTATAGGCTAGACAAACATAATGATCTAAGAAACCTTTGAAATGACACAGAGAAATTATTCTGATGTTCTTAATAGTCACCACAAAGGGAAAATTAATCCAAGCTTGGAAAAGGACAGCTGAAGATCTTGCACAGTGCAGGACAGCCACAGAGAGAAATTTCAATCCCAGCGATGTGTCAATCGCGAGGTAAATTCCTGGCTCTGTAGGACAGAACTATTGGCACAATGTAACCTCTCGCTCCATCAGAAAGGTGGATTAGCCATAAACCAGAATAGATGTTGCTTTCTTTAGAGTAGAGACCAGTGTTGTCTTCCAGAAATCAGTTCACTGCCCAGCACAAAAGCTTTGCCCTTTTGTCCCCTTTGCACGCAGAGAGAGGGATGCTAACGCGGTAAAATTCACTCCTGGGCAAGAGGCCAGCACATGGCCTATGTACTATTAAGCCTTCAAAATAGGGTTTAAGTGGGACTTAAGTGGTGCATGAGCCTTTTGTTGGCTTTCTGCCCAGAAGTGAACTTTACCCACAGAGAATATTACATGTTGTCCATGCATTGTCTGCCATATATGGGTGCAATGTAATTCGCCTTTGTCACTCTGACAAAATGCCCAGCATTGCTTCAACTGAGTTGTTCTAAATGGTCCAGAAGAAATTATGCCTGCTGCACGTAATACAACCAAGTCCTACTAACATAGGAAGAAAGTACGTCTTAATGGCGAAGGAAATCAAATTTTCTCAGGGCTGCCATGCCAACATGGTAAACAGTATGTGCCCTATTATAGGAAGATGTGGTTTCTGGCCTTTGCTTGTACAAGACAGCATATAGATTTTCCACAGGCCCTTATTTTGAATTCACAAACTAAGCAGAATCTCATACTTTTATGCTTATGAAGCATTCTTCATATTAAAATGCAGCTTGAAGTATTCCCACATTCTTCAGTGTGCTTAATTTTATGCACATGAGTAGATTTTCAGATGCGCTAGAATTTCAGAGGCAGTAGAAATAAATTAAAACCTACTGTATATCTTTAAAGGAGCATGGCCCAAAGGTGTACCTGCATTCCTGAAATGAAAGCTTTTCCCGTTTTGTTTCTATTTCTACTTTTTTTTTTTCCCCCCTTTGGCACTGGGACTGTCTCCTGATTAACTTGTTTTCCTTTGAGAGTTGTTTAGATAGGTTACTAAGAAGGCTAGAAAAGACAAGAAACAAAGGTTTAATGACTTGCAGAAAGATGCACAGTAAAGAGAAATACGCACATCCTGGGCATTTCCCAGCCTGATACAGTCTTAGCTGAAAAAAGTATGATGGGGAGGGAAGTAGGATTGGGAAAAGAACCATCAGATATTCTTGAAGGAATAATAAATCATAATTTGCTATTGTAAATTCTACTGGCAGCTCTTAAAAGTGACCACGAGTAGTCTTTCCGATATATAGTAAAGGGATCCAGAACTGCTGACAAGTTTGTGTATATCAAGCAGATGAACACTTTATATTACAGAGATGATTATTAGTATCTTTGAATTTGAGTTCCTACATTACCCTTACTTCGAAGGAAGCAGCTGTAATTTTTTTTTTCTGATGTTGCTTTCTGTAAATGGTATGTGGAACCTGATGACTGTCATTCATTTTTATTTAGTTAACAGATGGCTTCCAGCAGCAATTCCTTAAAAATTTCCTTATTTATAAAATATGAAGTGGCTGACCTAAGTTAAACCAATTAGTAACTTTCCTTTATCATTTTTCCAGGTGCTTTCTTCATTAGGAGATATCAATCAATGGCAGGTCAGTAAACATGCTAGTTCTGGTATTTCTGGAATGCTCAGATCATCAATTGAAGTACACGCAGTTCAAATCTGAAATATTAGCAGTTCAAAAATCCATTAAGATCAGTATCAGATGAGTTGTTATAATACGCATATTGAAATGTGTTGCACAGAATCAGCATGTGACACCTTGGAACTGAAAGAAAATATTTCCTGTTACTACAATGTTCATACAAAAACTCTATATTGCATTCAGTGGGCAAGATAAAATGTTTTTCACCTGGGAAATATTCCCTTTTAGTAATACCATCTTCATTAAAAACATTCAGATTAGTTTCTTCAGCTGTTCTGTATCTCCAGCTACAGAGAAGGCAGAGAAAATGCTTCAGCATGAAAGTATCCTTATGCAATATAACTGAAAAGTGATTCTTCTGTTTCTTAAAAACAGACAAACATTTTACCTTATTTCTACAACAAGAATCTTTCAAGAAGATACCAGTTTTAGTTTCAGATAAACAAAGCCACATTATTTGAAATCATGTACGTGACTCAGACTTTTACCCATCACAATTAGTCACCCCCGATGTGATTCTATCCGTATTTCTCCACAACTGTATCACATACCTTTACAGTCTGAAAAGTTCAACTATCTTTCCAGTAACACTGGAGTAGAAAGCAATTGCTAGATTTTATATCAAGTAGAAAAGAAAATAACCTGTGTATTTTCTGAATTGAGGAATATTAGAAAAGATTTTTGTAAATCTACATGAGGAGGTAAAGCTTCAATTCACATGAGTGCGATCCTGGCAGGATCAGGCCAGCCACTCACCCTAAATGTTGATGTGATAAATTTGTGTTTTGGAAAAGGCAGGTTAAAATGATAAATGCCAAATATTAGTAGTTCTTTTTAAAAAGGCATCTCCCCTGACACTTCACCCTCATCCCTTGCTCTCCCCTCCACAGATGGCAATGAGGTGCACAGTAAAAGAAATTAAGATGATAGTGTGTTGACAGGAGCAAGGACACTCCAGTTTTCATCCCTGCAGACAACAGAAATGACATCACGTCTCCTCAAACTGACACATTAATAAATTGGGTATCACCTGAACTTTTCTGGAAAACAGAGCCTTTTACATCAGCAAGTTATCTGGTGTCAGTAATAATAGGATTCTGTATCATATTCTGCTCCATATATGATGGCAGAATTACCTTTTGGGCCCTAACAAGTTGACAGGGGTTCATTTTGCTTCCTCTTCTAATGACATCTTCTTTGCAGGTGAACTGCAGATGTAATGACTTCCTCTTTTGCTTCTGAATACTCCCAAAATGTCATCATGACCCAAGACATCTCAATCTGGCTTAATGCAAACGGGAAGCAAAGGGTTTTTAAAGGTGAAACTGATCTTGCTAATGAAGAAGTATCACTCTTTATCTGGACAGGGAGCACAAAGCTTGTTACATCGAGCTAGGTGAATGTCACAGGTTAGAGTTCAAGCATAACACAGAATTATGACTAAAGATGTTATCTTCTATTTGTGTGGAGATACACAATCAAAACAATGTAATATATGTCTAAATCTAAGTATTTTGGAATGACCCAGCAAGATATGAAATAAACATTTGCTAGAGAAGTCAGTATTTTGAGGACCTTAATGATGAAAAGTTAAAATATTTTAGAAAGACAACAGTAAACACAGAAAATACATTAAAAAAAAAAAAAACAGAAAAAGAATAAACAGCAAATGGAGGATAATGCATGCTAGTGTAGCCCATTCATTGCTCTGAGCTGGAGAATTAATGCTAAAGTATCTCATTTGCACATTTAGCTACAGCATTTCAGATGGTAAAAGTACTTCATATTTGCCACTAAGTTGGATTATTCCCAAAAGTATATACATATATATTCGTAATGCACAAGAGAGCCAATTAGGAGGCTTAAGTAATGTGAGGGCTGTTTTTCCATGCAAGTGGAGAAGCAGTTTGCTCTTCAGAAAGTTCCCTGAAGCCATTGGAAGCTTCTGGGGGAAAAAAAAAAAAAAAAAAAAAAAAGCAAAAACAAAACCAAAACCATACACAAGTACCCAACACATTCCGATTACTTTTGCTGACTGAAGGCAGACCTACCCATACTGCCTGTTCAGTGTAACTTTTGTGGGAGGTGGTTGTCCTCTTGTTGAGAAGTCCGATTCGCTGTGGGAAACATTAACTTTCAAAGCCTTTTCTGACTGTGTAGAAATAGTCACAGTAACAAAATTTAGCTCTCTTCTTTGCAGATGTTTCTTACGTGTTTAATTCACTTAATAATGTTTTGTTTACAGTCCTGGACCTGGTGGTACTCTTCTATTTAAAGCAGCCCACTGTTTTCAGGATTGCAGGATGTCTCAGATGGACACATTGTGTGAATGGGCCCAGATTGAAGCTAATGCAGAAATTGTTCAATGATTCACCAGGAGAAAATAAAAAACAAAATCCTACTCAATTCAAACGCTTGTTTGATTCAGGGAACATTTTAAAAACACCACATGAATATTTTAAGTGCCAAATGTAAAATGGAGATTTGAAAATAAGGGCTCAGATTTTCAAAGGAATGTTTTCACCATTCAGGTAATATTCCTGTTTGCTTGAATAAAGGTATTATTTTTAAGGTAAAGGTATATTTGAGATGGTCTGATTTAAATTTTTGATCAGTTTTTCGTAGAAAAAGCAGAATGTGTTTACAATATATTTTGTTTCAGACACACTGACTTAGGAGAGTTTTTCCTTATTTACTCTTGCTTTCCCTAAGATGCTTAGTGGAATTTACTAATGAGGAATATACAATCAAATAGGAGGTGATTAAAAAAAAAAAACAAAAAAAAGGTTGATAGTTTTTAAAAACAATTTCTATGACTAAATGTGCTGAGCTCAGACCCTGACTGGAATCCATGACGATCTGTAGACAGAAATTACACTACATCATAGCAAATTTTACCCAAAACAACGAAATCAGTGTTTACATTAAAAATAAAAAATTCATTGTGTATTAAATCTTAATACTAAAGAACTCAGATGAACAAAATGGAACAACTAGAAGTTATACTCCATAGCAGTGGGTCAACTTTGCAAAAACTATTCAGCAAAGTTCCCTAGAGGTCACCATAAAAAAAAACGACAGAGGTGAAAGAACAGTGGGTTCAAGAATCAAACCTCTATTATGGAGCCCAGAAATCTGCTGGTTGGCTTCTCCATGCCATCTAGATATGAAATGGCTTAAAATACTTCAGAACCTCACACGAGCACTGTAGTTCCTTATTACACAACTGGAAACAAAGAACAGCTTTTATGCAACAGCGAAAACTTCCAGGCCATACATCATGCAGTGGATTGATGCTAAGATTGTTTGCTGGAGAACAGCCTTTATTCATTCTACATCAATGAGTGCTATAGAATGGATGATAAACTTGCATGCCAAACTCTTAAAGTTGCTATTCAAGTTGCCTTACAGAAAAAAAAAAAAAAAAGTGGTTGAAACTAAGGTTTGATTATCTAATACCCAATACAACTGAGAAAATGCACTACCTTCTTTCTAGCTTATATGAGGTAGGGAAATTGGCTAATGAGTTTAATCCACTTACCCTGAAAGAAAAAGTAAATTATTTGCAAATAAGTTTAAATTAATTTTCAATTAAAAAAAATTATGAGTCATGGCCTCTGTGTTATTTTAGGAAAAACAAGCAATTACACTTAGTTCTAACAGGTGGAATAATGACTTTTCACCTGTCAACTGACAGCTTAAAATTCCCACACATGTAGACCAGTTCTGTTTCATCTTTTCTTTGAATTTCAGCTGCTTTGCTTTTCAATGCCTGTGCTTTGCTGGTGTCTCCTTTGTGTCTGAAACTCTCACACTGAGTTCCGCCTCTCTGGTGCTGGGCTTTCTTTTCACTGTGACATTTCAACATAAACAGTCAATATTCATTACCTCAAAGGAGACTTCCCTCCTATTGCTGACCAATTAAATACCAGCTGAGTTAGGCAGACAAAGGTAAAGAAGCTGTAACACAAGACTGGCTTGGAGTATACTACCTCTTCCCTTAATGGAAAAAAAAAAAAAAGTATTCAAAACAAAGAATTGATGATATTGGGAAAATCCAAAGCAGAGCAAAAACATTTCTTCAGAAGTTATGCTCCTCCTCTTTATCTCGCACGGTCCTTTCCTAGTGTTATTCAGTCTGTAGACAGGAACAGAAAAGATGCATATTGTATCACAACAACAAAGACAGATCACAGGTATTCCCCTACGATCCCAACTTTGATGAAATTACAAGAATGTAACAAAAAATAACATCTAATGTTTGATGCCAAGAAAAAGAGCTTTCCCCTTTGCATTTCTGAGATGTGAATAAGATTCAGATGTGGTTTGAATGTTGTTGTATTACATACAGTTCAACAAAGACTGCTTCATTTTGTATTACGTAAGGTTCAACTCAGAGAATGAAAATGCCACCTAAAAAGATCAGGCACAGGGGTGAAGAGGTACACTAAACTTATGGCTGATGAGAACAGCCTGCTGACAGGCTGCCTGGAGGCTGGTAAACCTCCTTCTCTTCCACAGAGTGGGAGGGGGTGGGCATCAATATCATTCACTGTCTCCAAAACGTAGTCACAGCCTTTAGGGGAAGGAACGGTTCCTTCTACCCATGGCAATGCAATTCAAGCATTCACATAGTTTCACCTGCAAAGCGCAGGAGCACTGAATCATAAAAATACCAAGCTGAAAAGGACTCAGAGAGATCATCTCTACTGCATACCTGCCTCAAGGCAGTATCAGATACCTGAACTATTCCTGACAAAGGTTTGTCCGACCTCTTCTTGAAAACCTCCAGCAGCAGAGACTCTACACCTCCCTTGCAATCCCTGCCAGTGCCTAACTGTGCTGCCTTCTTACTGGCTAAACTAGATCCTTTTTTTTTGCTATCAATTAAGCCTGCATAAAACAAAATTTGCACATGCCCAAATGGAATCCAGAGAGACCACCAGTGGTGTTTTGGCCCATAATGTTTTTCAAAGATGTTAAGCGTATGCAGTCGGTGTTGGATGATGAAAATGTTCAGAGAACAAATTTTTTCTAAAACTGCAGTAATGATTTACAACCTGAAACAATGCAGAAACTTAATTATTTGTCTAAAGATGTATAGTAGAATAACAGCGCAAAGAGACTGAAACAGTTTGGAACACGAGGGTACAAAGACAGGCAGCAAATGTGATGCTAACAAAAACAAGTCTGAAATCAAAGGACTTAATGATGGCTCAGTACAAGATCTGGATGAATTGTCACAGTCTGAAATAACGTGTTTAATGATATGAAATAGTTCTTGCATTATTACATGAACATATAAGGACTTTTTTTTTTCCCCCCCCTTCTTGTGAAACAGAGAGAGATTTCTATAGCACAAAAGGGCCCAATCCCACAGCCAACCCTCAGTGGGAGGTTTCCTTAGCCAAGAAATGCAATGTCAGGCTTTCTCAGAGGATAAAAACAATACAAAGAATTGGTGTAGATGCTTTATGTAAAGGTAACAGCTTGAATCCCTGAAAGCATCCAAATGATTTTTACTTAAATGGATGTGACATTGCCAAGAAAGAAACTTTATCCTCATGAGAGATCTTTATTAGCCAGGGTACTTAACCCTAAAGATGAGGAGAATTTAATAATCACAGGGTTGTTTTCTCCCTCTTTCTTTCATTTGTGCAACCAGCAGCTAGAGGGCACAAAAGAATGCTTTTACTTTATGATCCATCATAGAAAAGAGCTCTACAGGCTGAATAAACAAAAAAAAAGAAATCAGTGCTAATATCATAATGTATTACATATTTTGTTTAGAATCTTAATCTGTATTCTGTTCCACAAGAATCAGTGGCAATTCAGAGAGACAATGTCATGACAATGCAGGAGAGTAGGGAAAGACCTTTATCCCACTAAGAATATGTATATAAACCCCAGAACATAGCAGGCATTTCACACTGCATACACTCTCTATGAATATGGTCATCATTACTTGCCTTAACTGTTTTGCAAAGCTCTCTGTTTAAAACTAATATAAACACGTATTTAACCTCCTTCATTCTTACATCTTAAATATTAATGCTGGCTGTGATTCTGCATTAATAACAGCTATTATTTTTGCATTAATAAGGAGCTTACAAGAATAAACATGGAAGTCATAGTGCAGTCTTCCTGTCAATTAAAAAGAGAGTCAGTTGTAGTTGCAGAGTGCTTTATCTTATCATTTCAGTCAGGACATTCCCAGGTTCATGGATCTGATCTGAACAGCTCGAGTGATAATAAACATGTAAGTACACAAAAAAACAACACAGCAAGAAAGCCACAAAGGAGGTTATCAGTGAGTTGCCAATTTTGGAATCCCACACTTTGGAAAGAACGTTATCACCATAAACGAGGTCATTTAAGTGGACAGTGTGGGCATAGAGCTTGACATTTTTCCACCAGAAATCCTAATAACCTCAGGAGGGGTTACATCTGTTGCTGCACTGTAAATGGAATGGACCTAACGTGTGTATATGTGTATATATGTACATATAGTTAAAAAGCAAAGCAAAACAAAGACCCTTTCCCTTCACCCCTAATGAACTGCACCAACCCCTTAGGCTGAAACGACTTGGATCTGGATAGAGTGCCATTTGCCAAATTGTAAATTGCCTACATTTATTTTGGGAGTGCACTAAACAGAGTGCTAATTGCCTTGTTTAGCACTTTCCCTTCTTTCATTTGCACTGGTGTAAAATCTTAGTAAATTAACTCTGGATTTTATTATGTAGGTAGCATTTGAACAACTGAATCAGTGAGAAAGCAGCATCAAAGGACTGATAAAAGAGGAGTTGACTCTACCCAGAATGCCATTTATATATCCCTTGAATTAAAAAGGATGAAATTAACTTTTAATCCTTTTCCTTTTCATATAGCTGATCTTAACATAACATGTATTACTCAGTCATTTTATTTGCATTTACTCGTTTTAAAATGTTAATAACTGTGGTTGCAAGCTTACTGTATGGGAATGTGCAATTGCTTGTATTCATATACATAAGTGTGTAGGATTCCTTAGTAATTTTTTTGAACTGCAGCCAAACACAGACTTGAGGCTTCTGTTTATTGTCAAAGAGAACACCCTGAAGAGCAATTCCCATCTAACTGTTCAGTGGGCTATGCAAAATTAGCTGGTGGTCTCACACTTGTCCACAGCACCAATGGTATGTTATTTTTACATGAAGTCCAAAGAGAATATGGGGGTGGAGTGAGGGGGAGGGTGGGGGGAGGGAAATGATCACCATATTCTCACCTCTACAATAATCCTCTTTCCCACAGGGAAATGAGAAATATATCATTTATTCTGGGAACAAATTCAATGACATTATATATAAAGAGGGTGTTTTAGATTGAAATCTCACACCAGCAAAATTTCCCCTTAAAAGCCATAGGCTGAGGATTTTGCTGTGGTAGAGCTTGTGAACACAACTTCATCACACAAAAACACGGATTGAAGACCACAGACTCCGTACCTGGTAGATCTGGGTCCTGTTCTGAACAGAGCTGCGGGACAATCGTTGTCCTTAAGTGATGCATATCAGCAGTGAGGAAGTATTTGGGGTGTTCTACTGACAGACCCTTAATTTTCATAAATTCAGAAAAGCCAGAACTTTTGTCTTCAAATGCAGCCAAAAGCCTCATGGGTACAGAAATGATAGAGAAAAGCCTGTTTGTCGCTGTCAGTAAAACACTGTGCTTGCCAAAATTTGATTTACTCTCTTTTTCTTTCAGTTTACTGTCCTTTCAAAACACGTATTTGCATACATGAGCTCAGAATCATAAGTATAAAAATTGATTTATTAATGGTAGAATGAATTTAAGAAACTATTAAAAAGCAATAAGATATGTTTGCTTAGTTTCTGAAAGATTTTTCAAAGGCTGCTTTGCCAATTATTTTTCCCCTCAGTACTTGTGAATGTAACGGGAACAGGAAACACAAACCAATTTAGTATCAAAAAGTCAGCAAGTCCTGAATCCTGAATTTCATATGTACCTTTGAGGAAGTAACACATAATTATTTACAGGTACCCAAACCTCTACACCTTAAAGTACCCTACAAAAAAAAAAAAAAAAAAAAAAAGAGAGATTGCTCTTCAAAGCAGCTTTTTTAGGTTTTTTGGTTTTTGGTTTTTTTTAGTTCAGCTTCCAGACCAGCACTGTTTGGGAAGGTTCCAGGTAAATACCTGAACTTTTGGACGCTTCTCCCAACTGAATCGCCAAGCCATTTGATTTAACTCTACTATTATTTAACACCTGGCTGCACTGCTGTTAAGTGCTCTGGGAATAAAATAAGATATGATTTAGTGCACACTAGCAACCATTTGCCAGCCAAACAAAAGTTTTCTAATGATTCTCTGTATATCAACCTATAAAGAACCTACTCTTTACATTAGCAGGAAACGATGCCATGTTTCTGTGACAGCACATCCAGACACACTATTTGGGACCACATCTTCTTGCTGCAAGTTAGTGAGTAGGAAATAAGTAGGTTAGAGACTTATTTTTATCTGTGCAAGAATATCATGGTTAATTAGGATGTGATATCCCTGTTCCTGCTATTTTTTACATTACAGATAGCACATAGTACTCATTCAAGCACAAGAACTCCATGAAGTTCCCTGCTGGTAACATATGCAATGAAAATTTAAACTCTACATCCGGAAGTTTTTCATTGTAATCTGAAAGTGTTGAATTTAAAATACTGAAAAACAGACAAAACAGGCACCAGAAGGAAAGTAGGAATACTTTGGTTTTACCCAGTCACCAATATTTGACCACTTTGGCCTTACAGTTTCAGGAATATGTTTTTAATGAATTAACCTAATACTGAAAAAGAAATGGAACCAAACAACTTTCAAGTCCTTTGTACTTGGGTAATTAATCACAAAAAACAAAAACAAACAAACTAAAAAAATTCAAAGCAGCAGAAATAATACACAAACGGTAACTTCTTTATGTATATAGTGCAAAGCTTTTTAGGTTCTAATATAGTCCCTGATATCAGACAAATTGAATATGTTAAAGAATCTCCATGAAAGACTGTCATGAAGCAGAGCTGGCCACCATTAATGTTTCAAGCAAATGCTGCCCAGCTCCACTTAGTAACAGAAGACCATTAATAAATAATATATATTATTACAGCTAGAAAATACAAAGAGCTTTATAAATCTATCAATATAGTGCCTTCTCTGCAATATTTTTTTAATATTACCAATAGGATTTTCTCAAAAGACATAGTCTTCAAAATAGAAACAATCGAATTATGATGTTTAATATAAAAAAAATTAACATCTAATAATATAAAAGTAACCCTATCCAGGTATCCTACAGAAGCCAGTTTTGATAATCCCTCCTAGTTCAACAGGCACATTTGTGTTGGTAAGTTAATTTTCAGAATCTATTCTAGGATTAGTGCTTCCTCCATTGCCATTTCTAAGCAAACATGCTGCTGGAGTACAAGGTATTTCTTTTCATAAAGGAATTTTAGAAGTTGATTTATGGAACAGAAGTGAATAAATAGGTATGAACTTGAGGATTTTCTCAAGATCCGTTATTAGTTATCTTTTATATGTACATCTTTCATAGACGCATCTCTAGCAACTATCACTACATATCCCTAGTCAAGTATCTACCTACACATATAAGCATGCATGTGTATGCAAAAAAAAATTAAGTTAGTGGAGTGGGATTTACACAGTGTCAGAATTGTGGGTGACATTTCCCTTTCCTGTGAAGGATTCATGCTAGTTTTTAAGTACCGATGACATAGTACTTTTGGCATGATCACTATCTCAGTCATGGTGAAATCTTCTACAATAATACGGCTAAAAGAGGTTCTGCATGTCAGCAAAATGAAATGTTTGTCTTAGTCTCATTCTCTAAACACCATTTTATTTAAAATTTTAAACAAAACCTGGAAGTACAGGGAAAATACTTTTTTAACATAGTTAAAACTCTGATTAAGTCATGAACAAACAATGAAATGTTGTAATGTAAAGCCATAAGAACCTGAGGCATGAGCACAGCTGAGAGAAAAGCCTACAGTGAGAAGACAAGAATAAATGCAGCTGTTACTGCTGGATCAACCTTGTGACTATGGTAAAGGATACAGGAATAACTCAGTGGGAAATGATTGTATAGTGGCTGTTCTGCTCACCTGGATTTTTAGGGATCTTGTTTTCTGTCTTGCCACAGACTTCCTGTTTACATTCCCTCCTGGTTCAGCTTCATACTGATTTTTAACCTTTTCAAATCATTGTGGTACCTGGAAAACAAAGGAGAAGCGTTCAATCAGTCTTAGTATTTGTGATGCTGAGTCAACAGAGCTTTGTGATGACTCTGCATCTTTTTCTTTAAAGGGAGAACACAAAAAACACAGCCCTATCTTTGAGAGGAACAGAGACAGTTTTTCTTAAACCAGACACAAGAACAATTAACTTGTTCAAATGAAAGAAACCTCAGAAAAATTAGGCAACACAGAAAAGGGAATAAAAAAACTTGTCAAAATTCTCTCCCTGCCTCCTGTGTCCTTTTAAGGTAGGACCTGTCCCTTGGGCTTGCTCTCAGATCAGCAGCTTGGTGAATTCCTAAAATCTGACAAGTTGCACTCGGTCCCCTGGTTCCCTATGAGGCACTGTGCTTTCACTGCCTCTGAGTCTTGCCTACTCCCTGTCCTCAGCAACATCTCGGCCTTAGCCCTTGCTGCAGGGTCCCTTTTCCCCTACCTCGTCTTCTGTGATCGTGCTGAGATGCTCTTGGGGAAAGAGTAATCTCCCTTTTTTCCAGAGGGCTGACTCAGAGGATAGCAGTCAGGAGAAGTTAAACATCTCCCTAAGGGAGCCTCACAGTGCATACGTACTGTCTTACGTGTAATAAACTACAAATAAACCAGGTATAATATAATTCAGTACCTCTAGGCTATTATTTCATAAATTATAACCTTTAAGAGATACCATTTCAGTTTTCCAAGTCTGCAGGAAAGCAACTTTCCACAACAAAACTGCTGGAAATCCTACCTCGACCTGGAGCCTGAGGGAGGCTTATGGGTGACCTCAGAGGAGCCTGGACTTCGCTCATCACTTTCATCAGGACAGACTCTTACATGTCAAAACTAGCTATGAGATCAAGCCATCATGTTGCCTCTACACAATGCTGTCACATGAAATAGGACTATTTTACGCCTACAAAGCATTTCACTCTAAAAGTGCAATATATTGAGAGTACTGGTGAAAATGCTTGGAATTATTTGCCGTATTTCACGCCTATAAATGATAGCACAGATTTTAAATTATTTACCCAGTGATAGATTAGTGGCAGAAAACCAGTGGCATCCATAGCTTCTTAGACCCATTTCTAACCCCCCAGCAGTAACCAACAGTCTCTGCTGGGCAGGCTTCAGCAGCATTTGATGTCAGCCGCAAACGACAGCAGCACCAATGAGAACCGGTTAGCAGAGGTTTGATATTTCATTTTGGTGGGCAGGAAAATTAAATCTTCAGTTGGTGACTCTTAGGAAATTAAGTCTCTATTAAGAAAGGGTTAAAGACAGATTATGTAAATAGGGATATTGTTATTTGTCCCATATGTAGCACTGACTGCTTTCTCTCCTTCCCTACTTTTTTTTTTTTTTTTTTTAGTTTTTCTTTTCCACAAATTGAGAGATTAACCTGGTCTCAATTGAAATGGCAGCCCATATCATACCTTCCCTTGATCTCACAGCATGGCTAATAACAGCTGGGGCCTACCAAGCAGGCTTCTTTATTTTTCCTTTATTGTTCCAGGCCACACAACCGTGAACCTTCAGCATGTTATGTACTTAAGCATGGTCAGGTTGATGTCATTATTTTCTTATTGTTGTGGAGCTCCCTGGGTGTTTGCCCATATTCATAGAGAGGGGCTTGTGTGCTCTTTGTAGGTTAACCTTTTAAAAAGGAGATGCTCGACCACTTGCAAATGTAGCCCAGGGCTGTGACATTGCACTAGGCCGATTGGTACGCTTCAAAACACATATTAGCACCACTTGTGCTATTTCATCTTTCTTTTTAATTTTAGCCCAGTCTTGTTAGATAAATCTTATCTGCGCCACAAGTAAATGCTTGATAGAGCACATTTTTAAAGCCTTTACAAGGAGGCGAAAAAAAAAAGAAGTGTGGTTTGTCTGGGTCACTGTGTGCTTTGTCTAACTATTGGCATAGCTATTTGCCAGTTTTATCTGTCCGCTGTCCCTCCATCTATCTCTCCAGCTACCTCGTATCAAACAAGCCACAAGCATTAGCACTGAATTGTGAGAGCTACAGGGAAAAGTGCTTCTCTGCATGAACCACAGCCACATTTAGCTTTTACAATCCTATAAAAATTGGTCTACTTGATATCAGCTCAGCCTAGAAAGCAAGCGGCGTCTCTCAGTTGCCTCCAGCTTTGATGTAAGCACCCCACAATATTTTTGTTTAAACTACAGTGGGTAGAAGACACCTATAAAAATATTAATTAGCTCCAGTTGACACCAGATGCAGTTACCATACTGAGCATTAGCTCTGAAATACTAGAGTTTTTATTAGGTAAGCTAATGTTTATTGCCATCATTAAAGTCCGAGTCATAAAAGGCTGAGCATAAGAAAGATGTTTCACATATTATTCCTTTCACATATGAAACATAAGTTTGTTAAATCCTACTTCAAGGGTTAATTATTTTGGAAGCAAATACAAGCTTTTAAAGAATTTGGCAAGATATTTTCATGCACTCGACGGGCCAAATGTAAATGAGTAAGGGGTTGAATCTTCACTGGTTTCAGTGAATTTTGGCCTTGTAACTTTTAAATGAAGCAGATACAAACAGCAGCACAGATTACAGGCTTAATGTCTGAATTACTTTAGTAGTGTCAATTATGATAATGATAGCCCTGACACCAATGTATCCTTTGCTACAGTTTCTTTTGTAGACTGGTTGATCCTTTGCTTTTTTAAACTAAGGTCAAGAAGGTGAGGTGTACAGCTGGGCAGCAAGCAGCCTTATGTATCTGGGTCACTGTCAGTGCCCCAGAGGTGTATCTTAAGTTACTCATGTAATGGGAAGAGGAAGGCTGACTATGCTCATATGCATGAGGATTAGGTTTATGGTTACCACCAGCCTGGATGCACAACTTGCCCTTTCTGTAAAATCTGTACCACACAGCCGAGAGGTGAAACAAAATAATGCCGAGATCCTTACAGGATGCAGGTGGACTACACTGGGTTTCACATACATAACACCACCTTTGGGACCTCCTTGTATCTTTACCAGATACAGTCAGGGTTGTCCCCTTAACGTCTCTTTCAATTGCTGTAGAAAAGACAGCCAACAATTAGATTTTATTTATCATTTTAGGGGTCCTTATTTATAACAGAGTTCTGATATTATGACCTACCTCAGTATGTATGTGCATATGTCTCAGCATAAGGATGGGTTTGTCTGAGTCCTTTGCACATTACCATGTGGCATGTTTGGTTGCACGGATCATGGCTGCATTGCCTTACTCTTCAGACTTGAGTTCATTGAGCCAAACAGAGCCAAACGCTTGTCTCTCTTCTCTCTGTAAGGAAAGATCTTGAATATGAGCCACTCCTGTCAGTGTACACATTTCCCTGGAAAATCTGGCTTGCTCCAGAGTGGAGCTAGGAGGATAGCCAACATAAAAAAAAAAATCTGAATGGCCAAAGAGTTTGAGTCTGATGGCAGCCTTGTGTCCCAGGCAAACATGGAGGTGAAGACAGCACCGAACAGGCACTGTCGTTCCCCCTTTTCATTTTCAGACTTTATTCTTACTGTCAAAAGCTGTTGTTAGTCTATAAGACAATAATCTGTAATGTACTGAATTCATTTTTCTCTGACATTTTTTTGTCTTAGCAATTTCTCCTTTGCAGAGCAAGTAAACAATATGTTGAGGTAAAATAGTTATTTTGCCTTGAAACAATGTTTCATTGTATAATGAGACATTCTGAGTAACCCTCTTAATTCCAAAAAATGTATGTGCACTTGTATGTATACATATATATTTATAGGTATATACATATGCCTTACTAAAATGTTAATGTGTAAGGTGTATACTTAACTTCAGCTTTAAGCAAACTTAAAATCAGAATCACAAGCGAATAAAGGCAAAATAAAATTAAGATCTTCCCCGTATGTATTTTAATGGTGTAGTTGTAGACAATGACACACTGGTTTTGGAGTACAGCAACTAAAACCTCATCAGTCTCATCTTTGATTATCTTATGCAAGGTGGTATTCCTTGAATTGTTCTTTGCATACTTAAAATATTCTAGTTACCCGAAGCTCAGTTTTTAAAACTACTTCAATCTGTTCCCAGATAAGCACAGTTCAACTATGTAAAACTGCACATTGCAGTAACATGGACTTTATTTTGACCAAAGCCCTTCAGTATGTTGTTATGTCACAATCTAGGATTATTTTGTCTGGTATACGAAGCCCATAAAAATTAAATAAACCTGTAGAAAAATCAAGGGTTTAATTCAAAACCATTTCTTCTTTTGTAATTTTTTTGGTGGAGCAAAAGAGATTTCAAATTTTACTGACAAATTTCCAAGCTCTCTTTTCAAACCCTTTGGTTCCATCAAAACCCAAGAAGCACAACAAACAGAAGACATTATTTACTGTGAACCATGGGCTACCATTTGGAAAATACAACTTGAACAGGGTGTCCTTTCAGATAGCAGTGTGCTCTGTTATGATTCCATAAGATCTTTACATATTTTAAACGATATTTAGAAATATGCTTATGCTTTTCTTTTAAGATCTTATTTTCTTATCTGAACTCTTTTAACAAAGGTATTATGCTAAGTATAAAAGCCGTCCAATTTTTTTCCAACCTTTTGCTTCTCTCTAAACCACAGTCATTTTGTTAGACATTGAAAATGTCTTGATTTAGTTGTCTTGCTATTTTGGGCCTGTCCTGCCCCCTGCAGTGGTAATAAGGATGGGGCTTCCTGCTGGGTCCTGAAGAATACCATTTCACGGCCGCCACATAGCTGGCGGCTTTTATTTATGGAGCCAAGAAAATGAATGGGTATTAGTGTCCAAACATTTCAACATGCTCCTGTGGCCATACACAAAAGGGACTGATTTGCAGCAAATTTCCACTTATTTTCCAAAAGTATTTACCTTGCAGAAGCTGGGCTGATCGCTATAATGGCATAGCAGAAGGGAAAAACGACCATTTCAGAACCCAATTTTTATATATGTTTCTGAACCTTAAAAGCGCTGTACTTCTTCTGAATAAAGATAATACTCTTGGTTGCTAGGCTTTTATGGATATGTGGCTAATGCCAGCCCTTTTTTCATGTGTGTCTTTACAACAGATAAAATAGGCATTACCTAAAAGCAGAAAGCTTGCTCTGCAGTGGGGACTGCACGGGTGAAGGTTCTTCAAAAGACCAAAGTTAAGGTTCTTGTAAGGGCTGTGAAAGGCTCTCAGCAGGGCACAACCAAGAGGTGTTTTCAACACCTGTGCTTTTACCTGTCTGCTGGGGGCAGCACAGGGTGTATTTTACACCTTTCCTAAACTACCCCAGGGAAATCTGGGGAAGACTTTCAATCGGTGCTCTACTGTGCAACTGCATGAAGCCTGCATCACAACACTACACTGATAAAAATCGGTGAGATCCACGCCATGATACCATACCAACAAAAATTGGTGAGATTCACACACGCCCTTTGAATGACTGAAATTTAACAGCCTTCAGAGGTTATTAGGATATGGTTGCTGAAAGTTCTGTCCAGACTCTGCAAATGCCATTCAAAGTGTTCATAAATAGTTCCAGATGAGCCTTTTGGACAGCAAACTTTAACTCAAGTCAGCATGTGGGTGTGAGAGGATGTAAAGACTCAGATAAAATGAAGACTATTCTTAGGTTGGCAGGTGTTTGGAGGTACCAAATTTCAGGTGCAATACCATATATACACAACTATTTGTTGTATGCCTGAAGATCCCCACCATAATAGTTATAGGAAGGTCAAAACAGGAAGAAAAACTGGATTACTTGTGCTGTAACATCATTTCATGGAAGTTCCCAGCAGGTAAGTTGCGAAGTCTAGATAATAGAATCAGATCACTATGCTAGCTGCTATACAAGTTTATGCAGGTCATCAGATATTGCAGTTTGCAAGCCTTGAGTGTAAGTTTCAAAAGAAACAATACAGGAAAGAAAGACTTGTCAATGACAATATCCCTGCATTATTTTTTCCAATTTATCACAAACCACATCACTACTTTTCATGGTTGCCTCACCTGTACTGAAATGGAAAACTATCACAAATTGTTTCCAAGTTGGTTAGTTCATTGTTGTGATATTTATTTGTAGCCTTTTATTCTGGAGAGCAAACTGTCAATTATAGCAACATTCGTGATTTTGCTCCTGGTCTTAAGTATAACTCTTATTCCCTTAAAACCGGTTTCCATAAATGACAGAACCAAAATAAGTGTTCTATTTCAGTGTAATGTCTGAATACCTTACAGAGAAAATAGACCCATAACGGAAAAAAATCTGAAATCCCAGATGTGCAGCAGCACATCTGGAGCTGCTTCATAGTTATAGTCCTTTCCTTCCTATTCAGATTCATTCTACTCAGAGTTTCCATCTCCTAAATCTATTCTCATTCAGGCAATCCCAAAGAAACACTACACAACACAAGTAAATCCTCTTCAACAAACAGCTCTACCTCCTCCTGTTATCCTACCTTCAACTGCTGGTGTCAGTTTCAGTATATATGTGAAAAAGAGATGGAGGAATGAAGTGGTGGAATAGAACAGATAAATCATCTCATCTGTTTCAGTATGCTTTGAACTATACCAAGAGAAAGAGTGATGGATACACAAGAGATGCCCTTTCCTTTTTTCACTCCCTGGAGTTTTACAAGATTTTGCTTCTCTTCACATTGCATCGCAGAATACACAACACATTAGAACAGTATGTTGGAAGGAATAAACAAAAGGTACATCTGGAAGAGTTATCTATGAGTTTCTAGGAAAGAAAAGACCCTCTCTGTACACCTTATATTCTCCCACTGAGGAATAGATAAAATAAGGTTCAAAGGAGAACATTGTGAGGCTCTGCTATGAATTCTGGACACACTGAGTATCTTTTAAAGTTTCCCCTCAGTTTTTGGTCCCTCCTGTAGGTATGTATGATACTTAATGAAAACCTTAGAACACCTTTAGAAACTACAAATTACTTCACATTTAAATGTAACAATTTAATTTTCAGAAGCAATCAAGGCCAATCAAACACCAGACCTAAGTGACCTGTTTTATAACAAACTATAATTTTAATAAATTTTAAAAATAAGAATATGCCATTAATCTCCCTAGCTCATAGCAGTGCAATTAAGACTGTGAATTGGTGAATTATTGTATTTTAATCTAGTCAAGAATAAACTGTCCTGAAAACTCTTGTAGAAAGTAGAGTATATCAAAGCTTGTTCTTCCCACTAAGACTTGATTTCATTCCATTGTAATGAAGTAGGCAAACTTAAACAAAAATGAATACTTTGCAATCTCTTTTGTTCCTTTTTTTAATATATCTCAGTTTAGTCAATGATTGAGAAAGTCTATCAAACCCTGCTCAAGGTCCTTTTTTCAATCATTAGAACTGAATCCTCCTTAAACCCACACTTATTAAAAAGGTTTAATCTTATAAGGATAAAAAAAAAAAGACAAAGAGAGAGAGAGGGAAAGAGAGAAAGAGAGAGGGAAAGAGAGAAAGAGAGAGGGAAAGAAAGAGAAAGGAAAGGGAATTTTTTTTTTTTTTCCTAGAGTTAAGAATTATTTTTATCTGACAATGGCTTTGCATGTTACAGCATTAATTTTGCAATAAATTATAGTTCAGGTAGGTGGAATTACTCACATTGCTTGACCAAAGTGTCCAACCTAGACAGACCTCTGATTGATGAATAGTTGTTCATTTTGTTCTACTAGTCCTATCAGACAAAATAGAAAAACCAGGTGAAAAAGATCCTATTTCATGTAATAGCATTTTGTTATATATCATTAGCACTTAATTCTGTCACCAGTGCCATGCCTGTGTTAACTAGGCCTTTCAACTTAATCCTTTCACACCTCAATGGGACATTCATCTTGGACAATCGATGCACCAAAACTCTTAGTCCTAAGGATGGAAATAATTCATAGACTGCTGCTATGTAGTGACTCGGTCAACGCTCTCCAACAGGAGGTCTCTTACAAAATTTAAAATGTGATTAGAGCATGATTAGAGCTACCTTTGATCTAAGATCCCTAAGTATCAGTACCAGTGTATTCTCAGTAGGTTGCCAAAGCAACTTTGACTATTCACCTAAGTAGCTATTTGCATACTGAAGTTCATGTGGCTATTACTTCACAACTATTATTTTCCAAGGCACTCAGATCTAATTTAGTTCAGATACATCTGTAGCATTACCCCTCTTTATAGCTATAGACAGTGTCTAAAGTTTAGGCTTGTTCAGGATCTTTTTTTAGCATGGTTACTGGATTTTGGTGAACTTTACAGTTACACATTGATTGTTTCTCCTATTTGGGCCTGAGCTCTTTCTTAAGTCCAAGCTTACTTTACCATCACAGTGATTAAACCAAAATCTGAAATCAGTTGTGGAACATATGGTTCCTATGAGTAAGTTCAAATTCACCCTGTCCTCAATCTGTTGTCGCTCCTGTTGTGCTGCTTCAACCAGCATTGTGGCTAAGACAATTATACACATGGCTGTGAATGGTTGACTTGAAACTTTCAAATTCTACCCTACAAAGCTTTGTGGCAACATCATAATGTCTACACAATCAGTTTTAAAAACTAGGCAATCATGAGAAAGAAACTCACTCTAATGCAAGTAAGTCTCATGTTAAGGGCTTACTAGTGACTTCTGTGAAACCTTGCTCCTTCTGCAGGCATTTAGAACTGAATTGAACTTCAGTCAAGACAGATGAAGGGCAAAATATTCAATGAGATGGCTTTGCTTTGCAGCTGCAATTTTGTTATTGTCAATCTTACTGCTTGCAAAGGGAGAAGGCGGCAGCAACTAAGAAACTAGTAAGAGCACACAATTCTGGTAGTGGGAATATTTGTGCGTGGCAAAGGTGATCAAAAGATAAGCTTGTGAAACTTTAAGTACAATATGTCAGTGGGCTCAAAACTTATCAATGTTACATCTTTGTCAGCATTTCCATGACTTTTAATCAGAATCACAAAGTACATGTTAGAAATACTTACATTCTGCAGCAAAAGATATTTCTTGTATTGTAATTTTATATATGCATAGTACATAACAATTCCTTAGAGATTTAAACTACTAGGTCATGATCATATTGTGGTACTACCTGTTCAGATTGTGCATGGCACACCCTCCCAGAGTGAATTTGACAAATCATCCCAAAGACATCTCTCATTCTAATTTCCCTTCCAAACAATTTTCTCAAGAAGTGAATTGACAAAACTTTCTTCTTTGGAAGAAGTTTGGTTCTTCTTGAAAGCTGTTAGAATTCATGGAAGAGGCAAGGATCAGTTCAGATGACCTAATTAGGGTCTCCTCAGGGCCCTTATTTATGAGAAGTTTTTATTTTTACATTTCATGCTACAACAGCATTTAACCATGTTTTGCACATGCTCTTGCTTTTCAACCAAGGACTATTGTTATGGTGTCCCTATCTTTGTCCTCTTCCTTACTGTTTTGATGCCAGCACACTGGGTCATGTGCTATTTGGACTGCAAGTTCTCTGAAGCATAAGCTGGATATTCCTTAACTAATCAATGATGTATTTAGTAAAAATCGGAGGTAGGCTGCAGTAGAAACTAATATCATAGAGACTTGTTTCTTTCATCCTTCTGTCTCCAGAAGTAGCTACCATTAATTTTTAAGTTCCTCTTTCTGACTTCTATCCTAAATATAATCTCTTGTTTTGTTGGGTCTTATTTTGTTGTTGGATTGTTTTTGTTATTGTTGGTTTTGGTTGTTTTTTACACCTGGAATCTGTCTGGAATCTTTAGTCTGAGTTAAAGTTACATTGCAAGTGCCTTACCTCAGTTGCAGTGAATGTATATCCAGAGACATTCCATTGGTTCCACTGGCACCAGTCCATATGTGCACAACTGTAAATGACATGAAAAAAATCTGGCCTCTGATATGAAAAAGGCTATTTATGCACTTTCACAAAGGACAAAAGTCTTATAACTTTGGGTCTACACAGAAATGAGACACAAATATGTTAGTGAAAAGCCCCAAGTTTTCTAAATGTAGATGAGCACAGATTAAGAAAGCAGTAATTAATTTCCTTTGACCTCAAGCTGAAATTCCTTTCTAAAGCTGTCATAAAGAGAAAGAGGCCAGAGAGAAGAAGTGAAACTGTGTAACAATGCAATTAAACCCTTGTAATGAGGTCAGCCATTGGACTTGTTGCAACTGATATCATTATAGCAATGAGGAGGCATTATACGATGGCCTGATTTTTACAGGATTCATTTTTTTCTTTAACTCTTTAACAGTCAGCTACATGTTCTATAGCATTATAAAACAGTTGTTAGTCACCAGAAGAGTAGGCACAAGCTTTATTGTCTTACTAACACTCTTTCATAAGTTCTGGTAACAAATACATGAAAAAGACTTGGTGACAGTGGAATACAGAACAACTCTGATACAGACAACCCGTTACTCAGACTGTGTGTTGTATTTGCTGTTAGAGCTTCCTCACAGAAAACATCTCTCCCACCAACAATGGGAGAGGGCAACTTTTAGCTACCCACTGACAAGTGGTGATGGGTAATACTTGACTCATGTGAGTGTTGTGATATTCAAGGAAAACATGAGCAGACATGCAGGACAAACCTGAACCAGAAAGAATCCCAAGTAGTCTCAATCTCATTTGAAAGTTGTTTATCCATTGAGGTTGGTGGGAAAAGATTTTGCTTCGCTAGAAGAGTATTCATTGGTTTCATGTGGTCTGAAAACATAAGTTTTCATTGTCTGGTTAGGCATTAAAAAGAAACAAAAAGTTGTGAAACTCAGATTTGGGCCCAGATTCAAGGAGATTAAGGTAGAGTATATTTCAAATAAAGCTTTCATTAGATAAACAGATTTTCAAGTGGAAATCTAGGCTCAAGACATTTGCTCTTTCTGGAGGGTGTGTCCTAAGTATTAGGCCTGCAGGTGACAACCACCCCCTGTTACTACCTCTCTGACTCACTTGGATCCTCTACAATTGAACTCACATTATCCATTTCCTCAGCAGATGTTCGCAGATTCGTAAATAAGAAGTTGCAGTTCTTCCTTCAGCTTGTTTATACAAGTGAATCTTCCCTAGTGCTTGTAAAATAGGGCTGAGATATTTGGGTTCAAGAGATGGTTCAGGGTTATGAAGCCAAAGCAGCTGTAGATCTTTCCATCTTCTCAGAATATTTCAATCATTTCTCTATTTCCATAGTTATTAGTTTAAGTGTCCCCATGCTCAGTACACTGGTTGCTAGCTTGAGATGCCTTGCAAGAGCATAGAGAATATGCATACTGAACTCAGGGATGCGTATTCAACCATGGAAACAAGGGCACCTCAAACTTTCCTTTTGCATACCAAGGAAATCTTTGAATCAATCTAATTTTATCCCCAGTGCTCTACCCTTTCCCCATGAAGTTTGTACGAGATCAGCAGGCAGCATACACTGCTGAAGGAAGGTGCCCATATCAGAAGCAGACACTACTTCAGGCTCTTGTAGATGTGCAACCTACTGAGCAGAATTAAACTACCTTACATGTGAGAAAGACTCTTAAGAAAAGCCAGAGAGAGTCCACTTTAGTTGCTCTTCTAATAGTTGCTCTTCTAAATGGAGGAATGTATTAGCAGAGTAAGGAGAGAAAAAGTTAATGGAGAAAAAGGTTAGCTTATTGGGACCTTAATTAGTCATACCCCATCTATTTCTTTTTAAACTATGAGATTAAACCCCAAAATGAGTAAATTGGGGCATTTATATAATGCCACAGAGAGGAGATGGTTGCTTGATGAAGAGTCTCCTTGTTGCCTTCAATGGGGCAAGGACATTTCAGACTTGAGCTGTCTCACTGTGGCTTCAGTTCTTCTGGTCCTTGAAAGTGTTGATGCATATATGAAAGCATAGAAAAGAAATTCAAGCTGAAATCGAGTACTGCTGTCTTCCCTCCACATTCCTCAAATTGTTCAGCTTAAACCAGCTTGAAACAAAAGCTTCAAGTACCTTTAGATTTCTTGAATATGTTCACCATCCCCTGTGTGCGTCTAAGAGAACTGTTAGAAGATGGCTTTCTACTTGGAAAATAAAGAAAACGCACCATTTCCTTGCATTTAGAGGACCGAGTCACCAGTTCAGATCCCTACTAATGGTGCACTGAGTCATGTGCCTCAGTTTCCCCTCAGTGAATAGAATACTTACTGACCTCTGCAGAAAGCAGCAAGCTTTCGGTGAACCTCTGTATTAAGTGCAAGACCATAGAGTTATTAAAGATATTTTAAACAGAGACAGATGAGTGATATCCTATAAACTGTCATTTCTCTCCAAATGGACCACAATATAATATTTCCTCCAGAAATGCATTTATTATTTAACACTTTTCCGTGAAAGGTTTCTTTTACATTGCAAATGCTCAGAGTTCTTTCGTAGGTCTTAGACTATTGACCCTTTACCTTAAAACATGCTATTAATGCTTAACGCTGTTATTAGTATTCAGGGAAGTAATGATAGGTACTAAAATGGAAATGTGCAGTAAAAACACCTTCTATTTTGTAAAATAATTATGTAGCCTAATAATTATTTCATACGATTCTTTTTGATTGATAGGGAAAGGGCACCAAGAAGTTTGGAATCATGATTCTTTAAGGTCTACATTCAAATCGCAGCCACCAGCACCATTGTTTCCAACAGTTACATTTTATAAGGACAGCAACAGGATGATCCTCGATTCTGTTTGGATGAGGGTTACATCAGATAAAGTATACTTAATTAGCTTTTTTTTTTCTGAATGGCAAGGAATTATAATTCTATAAAGGGCAACACAGCGTTCTTGTAATTTCCAAGTAAGTCACTGGTACCCTGGAGGTCAAATATAGTTCAAGTCTGCAGTGAAGTGAGACTACCTCCTTCCACTCTGCTGTCATCGCACCTGACCCTAACCTGGTAAAAGCATCCCCAGTGGTGCCAAAGAGGCCTTTCCATTCTCCATGTACGAGCTATGCTGGTCTTTCACATTTAAGGCTGCCAGATAAATGTCAAATCGCAATGTTCTTATGATGTTTAATGGGAAGCAGGCTGAGAGTGCTTGAACTTGCTTCACTTTGGAGAAGTTTTTGTCACTTTGGCTTAGGTGGAAAAACAAGTTTTAGATCAATAATGTACATAAATGAAGGAAGTTCACTGAGGTGGGCCTTCTTAGCTGCTTTGCTACTTGCTAAAAATCTGGAAAACCTATCCAGTTGCTTGTGTCTGTGTCTAGAGCAGAAATAGGTACCCGAATATTGTTGCATGTTTTACAAAGATGGTTAGTTTTAGCCCTATTCCTTTTCGAGAGCATAATATTAGAAACTTTTCTAGTTATTTTCATCACAGATTTTCAGGCTCTGATACAGCTATAGGTGGGTGTCTATGCATGTAGAACTATTTTAAACTACTTTTGCTAAGCCTGTTTGATTGCCAATTTTTCCTTCAAACACTGTATTAAAATTGAAAATAATAAATTTAAGCCAGGCTTACTACTCACGATACTACAGCAATGGATTGCAAATGAAAGGAAAAATTACAGCTGTGAATAAGTAGTATAAATGTATACAGACAAATTACTTGTTTGTAAACAATTGCAAATTTTAAACAAATGTTAACATGAATTCGGAAGTAGTACTGAGAAGTCTTTCCTGTCATAATGCTGATGAAGACAAGGGCTGCTGATCTCTTTCCCTTACTAGGAGAAACTCCTAAGCAGGAAGAGACAGGAGCTAACACCCACCACCACTAAGAATCCTGCTCGCCACTCAGTTAACCTGGGAGCTGTTCAGATATTAAAGTGATGACTGCCACAATGAAACTTCAAGGCCTATTTAAGAATTATGAAGAAGAAAGGAAACGATCCTACCAATTCCACCTCCAACTACTCTGCTGGATCTCTATTTCAGTTCCTACACAACTACCAAAAGACATCAGGAGTGCCAATAAAAGCAGTAAAACACCAGCAGGATCAGCAGTAGGAACAACAGCTGGCCAGATACAAGAAAGGAAATAAAATGTACCATCTGAGGGTAATCAGGGGATTAGTTATGACTCATGAGTCACAACTGCTTTCTGGACAGACTCCTGCTTTGATCTAGCTACATATGGCCCTTTGCTCTGGTTCTGTGCTAGAGAGAGCAAGCAGAGAAACACAGGAAGTAAGCGCTAAATGGAAGCAGTAGGTGTGAGATATTCAGAGCTATTTATATATTAACTACATTGGGACAATTAGCCAGATTCAGAATTACATGTTTTACTACATAATTAAAATTCAGGTAAGTATTTACTTTTGTAGAAGAGGTTACAGAATTAATAAAGAGGAATGTCAGTCATTTACCTGAGACATTACCAATGACACTAGTAAGAGAGATGGGAGACAGGTATAAAGGAAATTTCAAATGTTTTATGAATATTTTGTCACATTTCTCTTAATAATGTTGCAGTAAATAATGAAAAATTGAAAGAACTGCTTTATTTCTAAGCTAGGGTTTTTTTTCCCTGGTTTAGCTTCTATCAGCATTAATCATGTTTGGTTTTAAGCTATGGGAAAAGCTGTTTGTCAGCTGCTAGGAACAGCTTGTAGACCATGACTAAGCTCCTAGGTTTCTATCAGACAAGTTAAGTAAACTTTCTAAGTTTCTCAATAAGAAGAGTACTTCCAGGATCTCAAGTATTTTTTTTCCTCTCTCTTATCAGAATCCTCTGAAATGCGTTTTAGTTGTGGTTTTGGTTGTGGGTTTTTTTACCTAGTTTACTCTTTTTCAGCATTCTCTTTCTTGTAAACCCAATTTCACCCACCCTCTAGTATTAACTGGTAAGTTCAGTTTTAACTACCGCGTTTTTCAGAGGTTCTCCTGTCTGCAAGATTGTCATTTACATTCTTGTTCCTAGATGCATGACTCTACATATCCATTTAGCTGTGGTAATAGAATGTAATTTCTTGAAAACTATATAAGTTACTCATTCGTATTGTTATTTACAAATTAGCATCTGAAAATTCTATTAGGAGGCTTATATTTTCTCCAAAATATTAACTTTGGGCTACATGCAGATCTGTGTAGAACCATATTAAAATTACCCACATGGATGACAGTTCCTTATTTAGGAGCAAATTTTGAAATCAACTAACCAATTTTAAATCTGTTTGGTAGAGGCTACATTAATTTTTGTATTACACTAATTTTTTCTAAGGAAGTCACCCAGTGTCAAATGACTCACAAAATTTTCATTCTTTCAGAGCAATTACTTTTACGTCTTGGAATTGGTATCAATTATAAAATATTTAGTGACATTATAAGTCTGCCTGACAGTATTATTGTTTCAACTGGACCTGAAACTAGTTCACAAATACGTAGGAGCCTTTTTTCAGTGCTATCACACACATTACAACTCCCCCTACAGATTATTCAATGAGGCGAACGTACATTCCAATAATAACAGTATAGACATGTGGTTTCATATATGCCAAATATATAGAAAGCCTATATATAGAGGGTATATATTTAGCCTCTACTTCCATCACCCTGTGAATGTAATGCCAGAGGGAATAATTAAGGGGCAAGACTGGTTGACCTAGACGTTGGTTGACCCGCCCGACAGGCTTTCAGGCTGAATTCTCTGGTCTGCTAAAGAAGAAAGCCTCACAAAGTGTCTTTAAAGCAGCCATGGAAGACAAGAAGAGGGTTCCCTAGCGACTCTGTGAAGACATAAGTCTGTCAGAGATGGCTCAGCTATTTGCCATCACAAGGCATTTCCTGCCCCCAGCACAAGAGGACAGTCATAAAGTCATATACAGAAGGCAGAACAGGAACTGAATGTAGTGAACTTCACTACCTTAGATCCTTTGACAGCAAAAGTAGAGTTTTGCCTTTGTAACCAGAACCGTGTGAATCTGAATCTTCAGACCCTTGTGGGACTTTTTGTTCTGTGGCTGTGACACACTAGGAAAATGTGGCTTGATGGTCTTAGCCAAACAATAAATCCATCACAAACAACAATCTGTCAAACTTTGATTAAATCTAATTTATCTATCATTGACCTGTTTTCAAAATGCTTATCTGCCACAACTCAGTCCAAACCAGAGGGCTGCCACCAGTAAAATCTGTTTGGCCTCTCCAATCAATTTGTTCCTGAGTGCCTCTGCTGAACCTGCACAGAGGCAGCACTGAGGTTTGATCGTAAGGCTTGTGTGGAGACTACTCGTTTCACGCAGGCTACTAACAAGGCAGCAGATACTAAAAACTTCAGGTTGCTGATTGATACAGTCAGAATGGAATCTCCAAATGTACTGCAGAGATGAAAGTCCCCATGTCAATTCATTAGCCACCTTCTCTTTATCATTAGGAAATGTAAAACAGTAAGTTTCCAGGAAAGATATTCATTAATAGACCCCAGCTGGGACCTTTCAAGATCAGGGATTAAAAAGCACATAAACTCACTGTTTCCAATTAGGCACAAATGTCTTTCTCTTCTCTCTTCCTTGACTTGCTCTAAATGTGGCTACAATTACACATTTTGGCAAACTACTTGACAATTTTTTTTTTTTTTTACCAGATAACTAATAGATTCAGCTTATTAATTTCTGTCATGAGCTAACCCCAGTTATTATCCCCCCACAAAAAGGCTTCTACAAGACCCCCTTTCCAGAGCATGCCATATCCTTTACAGCGTGACCTTTTCCTGCACTCCCTAGCAATTCCCATCTCGGGGACTGAATGTAGGACATGGAGCAAAAGAAAGTCAGATCTAAAAACCAATAAAAAACAGAACCTCCAGAAGCCCAGTTGCCGTTCAATGAAATTTCAGAAGGTTTCCAAGATTTCCACAGCAGGCAATCTCTAAATGACATGCAAGACAATACATTGAGTCTCAGGCATGAATTGTTCAAGATCTTTTCCCCATTCTCGTCACTTTTTTATTATTCCTTTTGCTATTTCTTAAGTATTTGGGGTTTTTTTCCCCCCTTTCAAAGGTATGTGGCTTTTACAGTCTAACTTTCTTTAGAGAAGGTCACCATATTTCAAAAGCACAGTTTTTAAGGCCACTTAGAAACCTTTCTTAAGGAAAGTGTCTTCCAAATTCTGCCTTATGACTAAAGCTGAATTCTAACTGGATACTCACTCATGATCCCAATAGAGTCAATGAGACTTCTGCAAGTGATCATCAAGTTTCAGTCCTTCGTACATTGCAATTATTTTTTCCAGTAGATTTTTTTTCTAAAGCCTGTTTTCAAATACAGGGTAAGATTCAAAAGAGAATGTTAATGCTTTTCTTTCTTGAATGTCTGATCAGACTGGCTGGGAAGAAAGAATTGGTGTACAATTTTGTTCCTGTTAATTTTGTTAATAGTCTTGTGCTGCGACTTGTCTAGATGTTTTGTGACTAGTGCTGGTCTTTTCTCTTTTTTTTTTTCCCACTGACATGCTCTTGCCAAGGATATCGTTATGACATTCTGTAGTAACAAGCATTCTTCTGTTCAAATTTATATCAATTAGTTTGGGACAGTAATTCAATCGGACGGCCCACTGGATTTTGAAAGACTTGCAACGATGTCAAAGTGGCGACCTTTTTCCTCCACTCTCAGCCAAAAGCCATTTTTTAACAAGGAGCTCTTGAAAAGAAATGCCACTTTGATAATTAGTTATTGATCACGGACAATGCGGCGACGAATACCATCGGATTAGCCAGACGCCAGTGGGTCGCGACACGAGGGTTTCCTTATCGCAATAATCTATGAAAAGAAATATAGAATAAAGGTCATTAAGGCTTCTGTTTTGGGAGCATAACCCAGATAATTTAACTTCCTTATTAAAAAACAAAAATACCAAAGCAGTCTGGATGCACTTAGTTTTGTAATGAACCTGTTAAAAAAAATTTCAGCAAAAAAAAATATTTGGGAAGTTACACTGCTTAGGCAACTATACTCAGAATTATTTTGATGAATTAACCCTGCTTTGGCCAGCAGTCTTACCTCACTAAAACACCATTATCTTCCCTACTCTAAAATGTCCATTAGGAACTAATTTGGACCTGTGCATAAAAACACCATAACAATTATGGACTTAAAAAATAATGGACTTTTTTTTCATCTAATTTAGGAAGTACTTCAAGACCTGCCTGAAATTGCTTCATATAACTTATTTAATGGAGAAAAAATGGCAAAGAACAATTTTATTGCACTTTAAAAGAGCAGAAAAGAGGAAGGAATCCATTAGTTTTAGAGGGTTTTTTTCCAGAATATTAATGAAACATATCAAGAATAATGAAAAACATGCAAGAATATACAACTACCTGTGCTAGAATTTTGGCTTGAGAGACTATTAGGTAAGTATTGAAGTAATACAACTATTTTTGAATTATGGGGGATAATGTTAGAGTCCCATTGTAGCTGAACTCTTACAATACCATAGGTAATACCCATACATGATTGAAGTACCTAGGTACTTTATATTAATAAGTTTATTACTTACAGATCATCACTTCAAATTCAGTGCAGGGCTTTATTATTTTATAGGCTTCCCTAGGATAGAGAAAAAACATTATGGTCCAAGAAATAAAAGTCCAGAAGGATTGACTTACGTGATGTCACACAGGATTAACAGAGGTCTGCAAGTATAAAAAAACAAGCCCAGATTACTTTGTTTCTTATAAACTGATGACTAATGGTACTTAAAGCAGCGTGAGCAATCTGCTGCTAGTCAACATTCCCCAGATTAAACTGGTATTAGATCCACTTACTATTGCATCGTTCCTGCCTGTTTCGGCAGAGAAAATAATGATATAATGGACACCAAGATAAGATGAACCTCTCTAAACCTGAAAGCTTTTTCACATCAGTTTGGAGCCTTATGGATGGGGAAGTGTAATGTATCCATTTTATAGGTAATAAGCATCCATTCATTCCAGGGAAAAAGAACCTCATATTATTAGACTGATGAACCTGTCATGAACACAATATTAATTTCTTTTTGTATTCAATATTATTTTGTAAAGTTCATTATTAATTCACTGTCATTTTATTGTTATTATTAAATTACTATTGTTTTAATTTATGGCAAATTAGCTTTTCAAAGACCTTCCAGAGATTCATTTTTCTATTGCAGTGTGTATGAAAATATTCTAAAAATGTATGCAAGCTAACAATTAGAACAGTTACTCATTAGCTTCATAAAGGTATGCTGTTCTAATTTCCATGATCTGAAGATCTGATTTTATTGCTGTGACTGCATGAAATACAGTCTTAAGGAGGAAACTACAATTTAATTGAAGTTGAGGGGACTGTGTGTTCACAACAATGGTAACATGATACAAAAGTTTTGCCGTTGGTGAATAAGGACAATTCTGCAAGATGGATGTTTCATGACACTTTTCTGCTGTTATCTTGTCATGAGGACTTTGGCAACACAATTCACTTTTAGGTGGCTTGATTTTCTGCCTGTCTATTGTGAACTGTTACTTTATGGTTCAGATTAAGGACATTAGAAGAATACTTGCTGCTTAGAAAGAAAAACTAAGCTCTCCAGCTGACAGCCAGTTTTCAAAGGAGAAAAGACCTACTATCCCCTTCTTCATGTAACCAGGTGCATGCCTTTCTCAGTATGCAGATGAACACATTAGTACATCTTACCTAACCCTAATAACTTATGCCTAAAATCTTTCACTGAATACTATAAAAAAAAAAATCAAAAACATCCATGGAGTAGATATGCACATGCAATATCTCTTGTAAGTGCAGGGTAAGGAGGACAAGTTATTCCAGTGCAGCTTACCTCTTCGGTATGAATTTGAGTCTATCAGTTCTCTGTTTTTTAATGTCTGGACCCTGAATATTTCAGAAATCTCTCTCTTTCCTGACATGCAGGCAGGCCATTCAGGGACAGCAGAGGTGACCTTTTCTATGAAGAAAGATCATGAATGCAGTGGGACATCTGTTCTTCCTGACCACTGGCCACAGTCTCTGGAAATCTAATGAATAAGTTAATGCTATTAATATAGACAGGATCATTGTTAAAATAAAGCATTGGATACATCTCTTTAGCTAAGCCTACACCTTGCAATCTCACCTCAGTGCATCATAAGGCAATGGAAAGAATACTGCCTGGCAGACCAGTTGTTTGTGTAGATACCGTGGTGATGGGCATGTGATAAGATACGATTTATTTTTACAACAAGGCAATAATTCTTACTTACCTATTTTCCCCAGGGCATTCTGAGGACTAATCAGTTAGTGTTTGCTCAAATCTGTAAAAGGCCATATAAGTACTAAGCATTATTATTATTACCTTATCATGATATTGACTCTACCACATTGAACTGCAGTACTTTCCTCTATTTAGGTGTAATATTACCATGAAGTGTTTATATTCCCGTAATGTAAATGTTTCCTTTTGAAGGCGAGTTGAATAGCTTATGGTTACATGTGACCCACAATATAATTTATTTACATGAGCCAGGAGACTAAAAATGTATTCTAGGGACCTTTCCAGTTAGACTTATGCTTTTACATTCTCAGTTTGTCCTGAACAGCGTTTGTTGACACGCATTTCCGAAAACCTGTTTGGCCAATCCATACAGCCCTCCAGGGCCCTGTGTTTTGCTGCACCAGTAGGCAGGCTGTCATTACTTTGGCACTGAAATATAGCTGACTGTAAAAGCTGGGCTGCTATTCTCTTGCTGAATTCACCTGCTTTGGAAGCATCGAGCCTTGTCCTGAGAGCAAAGACTTAACAACTGTACAAAGTCAAACCCGCAGGCCTGTGCACTGATTAGCACTTGAGCCAAGTGCCAACCTGCCCCCCATTCTCCCCCCCCCCCCAAAAAAACCACAAAGCCACCTGATCTGTCAAGTTTCCTCTTACTATCCGTATTCTGAGCTGACAGATATTTACTCTCACTCCCCCCCAGCCCTTACATCTGGATCAATGGGGACAGGCTTTCCACCCCTCAGAAGATTCACTTACATTAAGTGGCGAGGTGGAAGCAGTGAATGAACAATAGACGGCTGTCAGGCTCGACAGCAGGGCATGGATGTATGAGCGTGGAGCTGACAGCGAGGGCCTCAGAGGGTAAACTGCTTTGCTGGAACTAATTAAACAGATGAAATTATTACATGAATATGCAGATGTTGTTTACATTTTACCATATGGTATTATTTCAGGTAATAACTCGCAGGAGGATCCCTTCCTCTCATCAAGAGGAAATGAGTTGAAAAGGAGGCTCCACGTGTCACCTTTCAGTTGCTAGGCAGACATTGATATGGCAGGCTTTTCTCCGAGTCACGGGGAAAATCTTCTCTTTGTAGCTATATGACATCGGAGAGGATTTGCTTTCTTCATACTATGCAACGTTGGAAGAGATTATCTTTTATTAAACATTAATGTTAGGTTGCAAAATTTTTCCCGTTATGCACAGAAGGTGTGTGCTATCCCAAACGTTGATGCCCACTGTGTGCTTTACAGCTGAGATGCTGCCAATCCACAGTCCATAGGTAAGAACTGACAGATCTGTCCAAATATGTAGAGGCTGGAAGTATGACATTTCTGCAAAGTCTGACATGTGGCTGTGCTGGTTAGCATTTACTGCTTTGCTAAACTGAAGTGTTGATAACAGAGGCATTCCTTTCCAATAAGGTTCCATTCATCATACTGAAAAGGTTGCTCTCTAGAATTACAGAGGCACAGGACTTACCGTATCCAACAGTATAAAAAAATTACTAATTATATGCATTTAAGACGAGTAGTCAGCTAGGATATGACATGCCAAATTGCTGTACAACCCAGGCAAAGATACATACGGGGAACAAGCAACACTGCAAACATTTCTAAGAAGTGTCAAGTGTGGAAGCACGATAGTGACGGCCAGTAGCCAACGCAGTGCTGGAGCTGCCTGGTTTGGGAGCTACTTGTTAGTGGATAAATTCAGGAAGGATAGCTGCAGAAATGTAGCCATACTTATGCTGTCTGCATCTAGTCTCTGTTGAAAGACTGTCACAAATAAATAGAGATGCAATTACCAGACAAGACTAACAATGCTTCTCACGATCATTTTGCAGCAATGTCTGCCTCTTAAAGAGGAACATGTGACTGTCCAGTCATTTTGCTACTAGATTATTCAAAATGCTTATGCTAAAACAATCCAGTATTAATGTAAGTGATACCTCTTTCAGGCTGATTCAGCATCTCGTTTCTACAATGACCATTTTCATACCCTCTAAGTGATCAGTGGCACCACCTTTTTGATTAGATGCACAAAATACCTTTGGACTACTCTCTTTATTGCTTATTCTACATGTTCCTAGTTGATATGTGGACTGATCATATCGATCTTTCCCCAAAGACTCAAGTACCATATCTGTTTCTGTAGTTTATTGATAGGGGATAATGCCAAGTTACATCACCACTGCACTGACAGATTGGTTGCATGTTGCCACTGATACATTTGGCTTCCAAATATCTTTCTTAGGTACATCATTTTAATAGATCATTGGGGTCACTGGTGACCTATAACACTTAAGATGCAAAGACATGATGTCAGTGGTGCAAAATGTGGGCTTGATTCAAGCTATCACACTGTACTTTTGAAATGAGAAAAATGTTTTCTCTTTACCGCTATTTCCCCTGTAAAAATCCAACTGCCTCTGGCCATTCTGAGTGCATGAACAAAGAAAAAAAACAACCAGTTCTCCTTGGCTTAGGGATAGACAGCTTTATAGAGAGCCAGTGCTACAAGTTCAGAAAGGATTTCTTTGACTTTGTCTTCTGACATAAACGTTTAGCAGTGTAACATATATATCAAAACAAACCAGAACAGTTCACTTTATATACATTCCCTTTGGAGAGGAGGTGAGAAAACAAACACAGAACAGATGTTAGTCATGCTTAATGTACTACTGGAGGGTACTTGGATACTAAGGTGATGAATACGGTGAAAGAAATGGGTATTCTCTTCTGCAACTGCTATTCCTAACTGACAAAAAAAAAAGAGAAGCACTTCAGTCCTCTGCTCATCAATGCACCACCTAACAACCAAACACTGAAGATATAAACACTCAGGAAACTAGCACACACAACAAACACTGCGACTAATTACTGACTGATGTCCACCTTTCCCTCCTCGTTTGGTACTGTTGGAAGTTGGCTTTGATCACTCAAAATAACATATTCCTCTGCAACAAATTGAATCACTGCTGCAGCTAGGAAAAGTTTCTGTAAATTCCTACAGATGATCTTGTCAAAGTCTTTATCTTTCTTGTTTTATTCCTAATATTGTATATTATATTCTATTATACAAGGAAATCTCGTTTTAGAAAACTATTAATTTTTCACTAGAAACTAGTCCTCTGGATTGCAGGGCAAGCCACAGAACTTGGGCACAGAGGGAGTCCATTTAGCTCATCCTTGCCCAAGACCTGCCACTGCACACTCTTGTATAACCAGAACCACCTTTTTTTTTGCTAACAAAGACACTGGGTTGTGGAGCAGTTCTGATCTCTCATTATGAAGCTTGCTGTCTGCCCAAAATGTCTGCTATGTTTCCTGGTCCTAATGAAAAAGAGCCCCAGGGGCAGAAAGGCAAGAGCATGGAAATAAATTCAAGAACTTCAATATCAGGATAAGGGAAGAGCTTGCTGCGAGTGATCAGAGGGGTGGGCAAGGGAACAAATGGAACAAGAAGTGCTACAACAAGAGCTGAGAACTTCCTCTTGTTGGCATCACGGGAGGTGGAAAGCAACTGCACACAGATCACTGAGCAGGCACTGCCTAAGGCTGTTACTGCTGAGCAGAAATCATGAAATAGCTATTATTAATAATAGTATAACAGTGCTCAGAGGTCTCTTGGTAGTGTTAGAAGCAGCAAATGAGACACCAGATGAGGCCTGGAGAATAAGGTCCTGCCTTACCCCTTTCCATCTTTTCCCATTTACTTCTATCAGACATGCTTTCTACAAGTCTGTATTACTTCAAAGCCCTATATGTTGTATAGTCTGAACACAGACTGTGTAAGTAATGTGTAAATGTAAGAACATAAGTATATATCTAATATCCCTAAAATTCACTTTTTCTCTTCTTTTATTTTATTTAGTACAACAGTGAATCCACTACCAGTCATTCACTGGGCTTTTTTTTTCCCCGCACTTGCTAACGTGTCTAACGTTACCCATCTCGGTCTTCTAGCTGTCATACTGTTCCTTTTGTATTATTGTACTGCCTCTCCTCAGCTCACTGTCTGGGTATTGTGGACACAACTGTGCTTTCTTTATGTTTGGAAAACGTTCAGCACACTAGTGTTACTGGGGGGGGGGGGGGGGGAAGTAAACTTTGTTTTCATTTATTCTTACTCCTCTTTTGTTCTTCTTCCAAGAAATCAACTCCCCTTGGCAGACAATAACTGTGTAAGATGACTTACTAACACTGTAAGACAGAGAATTAAAAGTAGCATGATTATCAAACATACATAATTTATCATACAGAGTTGAGTTAAACTGTGGCTTCTTACCTCCACTAGAAAGTCCCAGCGAGAGAAGGGCAGCAGAATGTCCATTTGTTTTCTTCATACCAGATTCCAAGTCAGAGTTTCATACTTTAGTACTTTTTCACATGAGATTTAAACTTTCCCTGGTGCATGTAAAATGAAGTAAATTGAGTCATAGCAAAGACAGATTTGGCCTGAGGTCTCTTGGATGAAGGCCCAAACCTAAGAGAAGTAATAATTCAGAAAACTTTGCATTTCAAAATAAAGGGATACAAAAGAACTGATGTGTGTTCTGACATGGAAAAACCACAACTGTGTAACATTTCATTTGTCCAAACTTCATGATGATTTCTGTTAAAAAGGAAAAACCAATGCCAGGTCTGGAGCTGTGTTGATTTCCGTTACAGTATTTCACTTTAATAGATGTGATATATCAACTAGGGCTTTGTCTTCTGGTTTGCTTTTTTTTTTTTTTTTTTTTAATACAAGTTGTTTTCTTGATACCTAGCAGGGAAGACTGATAATGTGAGCTTCATGTATTACAGAGAATTGTTTTCAGGTTGTGCTAAATGGAGAAAGCAAAACAGGTATCTGAAAAAAGTTCTCCTTGTCTTAAATGCAATTCCAAACATTTCCAAGTCTTTTTACAGTTGCATTTTGTCTTTTCATCAAGTGAAAGCACCTCAGATTCCAAGAAAACAGGAAAGAGATATTCCCTACACTACATGAGGAAAAGGGAGCATCAATGAAGCATCAAGTAGTCCCAAAATTGCAGACAAATACAAAAAGGAAAAAAAAATTAGAAGTATTTTGATTTATGGAGAGGTTTGAGGACCAATCTCTGTTTGAAAGTCCATAAATTATGGCCCTTAGAATTTCAGCATCCTTATTCAGCAAAGAATTCAGGCACATATAGTCCCGCTGAAGCTCACCAAGAAACCTACCCCTACACAGCTCAGAGCAAGACCAGGGCTCTCGTTTTGTAGAATTTGGACCTGAAAGGAGCTGGGAACCAGATGTCTGGAAAATTAAGTCAGGGTTGTAGGCATCAGCTGCTCATCTGCCCATGGACATAGTTAGCTGCTGTATGGAAACTGCTTCCCAAAGATGCACCAGTGATACAGACTCAGAGGAATGCCTCACGACTCCTTAAAGTTGCTCTAAATAACATGAGTTAACAACTGTGCCCTACATTGCCTTTTGGGGTAGAACGTTGAAAGGTGAAATAAACATGTAGGAAAAGAAGTGATATGCTTGTAATCCCTATTTTACTGGCCTCTGGCATCCTTCATGTTGCTCATACTCTGAACTGAAACTCTACTTGCAGAGGTCACCACAAACTCTCTGCTGAGAAGGCAATCCATGTACAATCGTAGATGTCTGAAGAATTACTATGTTCATTTGACTCAGATAAATTTTACTTCAAGTTCTTTTAGGAATAGTCTATAGGGATGCAAGAACAGCAAACACAGTCCTAATAGGAACAAGATAGGAAGGAGGATGGAAAAGTCTGTCCAGCAATCAAAACCTTATGATATGCTCAAGGGGGGAAGTATGTCATGCAGCCTAGCTATCATTCAGGAAACAGGCACTAAAATTCTTTTAGTCCCATTCCCAGTACCTCCATGGTTCACATCAAAAGGTTTTTCATCTGAGGTTTAGTTGTTCAGGAAAAGAAAATCACGTATATACAAATATGTGATCCATGATTTCCTACATGCTAATCCTTTTTTGCTTCATTTTAGATCCTCCTTCCATCAGTGGGCTATTCAAGGCTCACCTTCCCAGACCTGTGGACTGCAAAACTCCGGATGTAGTTTCTCACTCAAGTTACTGGTGGTGTTTAACCTCATCAGAGATAATCATTTAACCAAGGTTAGTTTTTGCACCTATACATTTCCTATTTCACTGGGCAACTATATAAACAAAAAGAGAACACAACCTATGTTTTCAAAGGCCGCAGCACACCTATGTGGCATACACTTTATGGCTGAATGACAAGTTCTACCAATAGACATAGGCCCACTCTTCAGCAGCAGCCCAGACACCTCACCATCCTGCTCTGGCATTTGGCATTGCAAAATTGTTATTGTATTGACTCCTTGTGGCAGATAACTAACTCTTAACCCCTTTGGTGCTGGTAACCATGATAAACACAAGCCTTCGGAGATGCCATCACAAATACTTCCAACTCTAAAACATGAAGAAAATCTTAGGGCTACTGCATGATCTGAATCTGTAGAAAAACTCTTCGTGAGGGGCATGTAACTGAACAACCCCATATTTGTTTTTCACTGACTACAACTCTCTGCTCTATGCCAGTCTGAATAAATCTTTGAAATTACCTGACGGCTAATTGCATATACATACTGTAATTGTGGGACTGTTGCACAGGTCACGAGCCACTTATGCTGAAGCCATCCTCCCTTACTAGTATTTTTTTAAAAAGCTTCCAAAAGAAAAACTCTAACTTTTTACTGGAATGAAAGAAGTGGTGAAGACACTGTTATCCTTGTTAAGTGTCAAGCACAGTCACCAATACCAAAAGAATATTTCTGAAAGCATTTTACACAGTGACTAATGCAAAATATTTCAGCTGTGTCAGGATCCATCCAATTCTAGGTTACATTTTGGCATTTCAAACAAAAGATGTGCTGGCGAAAATCAAACTGAGAATATGATTAAGACAATTTATTTTTGCAAGAGTTGTGAATGACAACATCAGTGCTTGCTAATCCTTTGATAAATTCTTGTTACCTTTCAGTTCCCAAACGTATCTATACAGGTATAAACCATATTGGAGGCAGATGCTGCAGCAGATGAATGTGCTTGCCAAGTGGTGTTTTGTTTGTTGCAGTTTTTTTCATCTAGGTATTCTTAACTGTGATGTTACACACACCAAATAGTTCTTTCTTCTGGCATGCTTTATGCAGTGTTCTGGGACGGTAATAGAGGTGGGTTTTTTTCCCCATTCTTCTCCCTGTTCTCTTTCCCACGTCTTCATGTGGAGACTCATCTTCCAGCCTTAACTAAGATGAGTAATATCATTTATTCCAGTGGCACTACTTACATGAGTAAGAGAAATAGCAATAAGCTTGAATGAATTGCAGAGTCATTTATGATTGAGCCAATCCAGTAAAGTTGTTGGTCTTTTTTTTCATTTTCCTAACCTTGAAACATCGTAATGGAATATAATAAAACAGAGGAAAAAGTCACTTCAGGACAATGAAATTTAAAATTGAGTTTCTTTTACAACTCACATTAAAAAGAACACAGCAGTTGCAGGGTTCTTTTAAAACTTACAGGCAAGGGGGGGGGGGAATCAAACACAAAACCCTAGAAATCTTTGCTTTCACTTATTACCTGAATTTGAAGAAACTTTAGATATCAAGACTGTTGTATCTTTTTGTAACTTTACGCTGTCTCCCATCATTGAAATATCAGAATATTTTTTACCTTCAGTGAATGGGAGGAGGGCTTCTTGTCATCTCTGGCATTCACCTGCTCTGCACCTTAAATGTCTGTAGGGGCTTGTGTTTGATTTTTTTTCTAAATTGTGAAATTCATTCACTTTTATTCTTATAATCCGAAATTAAAGCGGTTGTTTGGCTGCATAGAGAACACAGAAGAGGGTGTCAGCCTTGTGCATCTCTTCACAGACTGTTCCTGTATTTGAAAGGAGCATACACACATGTGCACGCAGGTATGTATGTTTATGAGAGCATGCATGTATGCAAACAATATTGTCATATAAAGAGGCTGGAAATGTTTGTGATCTCAAAAGCAATATCTTTCCCCTTCTAAACTGCTTTATTGCTGGCATTCCCTCCCTCTTGGGCATGCGTTCAGCTGAGACTAGGCCAAATTGGCAGTCATTTTCAAAGCGCTTGGCAGCCCCATGATCCCTGGGAGTTTTCAGCTGACATCTCTCTCTCAACTAGTCTATGCAAGGGTCAGTGGGAGACCTGACTCTCAAGCCTGGGCTTGCTCTGTCTGTGTCATGAGTCAGGACCAATATAAATTAAAACCTTAAAGCCATACTGTGAAGGCATTCTTTACCCCCTGAGGCATTTTTTTTTCCCTGTGACAGATTGCCTTTCTACCAGTTCCTATTTTTTTATTCTTGGATAATACAGTAGCAAGTATGTTCCTTTGAGTTGAAGAAAGGGGGAACATCTGGTGAAGAGAGAGTTAAACTTCCATGAAATTTTTAATATTTTTGGTAGATTTGTTGATGCTCAACAAGCAGGAGTGAAATAATAATAATAACAATAATACTAGGGGCTGCTTATCACTTACAAACAATAGTCCAATGACAATGTTCACACTGACGGAAAAAATGGGAGTAGAAATTAATAGTGACAGTCCTGCAGGAAACAAGGGAGAAATTGGATACCAAGTTATAAAATACAGACTAACCCAATAGGCACATGCTACTGTTATTATATTAATATTGTTAAAAATATCAAAGCACTTTAAAAATGGAATTGTACTGTAGGTAGATGGACAGCATTATTTCCACATTCTTTTAAATAGAAATTTTCACTCTTTGTTTGGCTTGGAGGCATGGATGTAATTTGTTGCTCAAAAACAGCTGAATGCTGTGAAAAATAACTCGGGATTAAAGTCTCTCATCTGAAGAACAGAATCAGGGTACATGGAGAGCTCTCTCTGTTATTAACAAAACCATCCAAGTCACTGCAGGTATAGATTTCACTGACGTTGTTCAAAAGTGGGGCAGGTTGGGTTTATTTAGAGAATGGGTAGAGATTGTTTTTTCCTCTGTGCAAAAATAAACAGAGAAAAAAAACTGACCAAATGTATGTAAGCAAAGTAGTTAACACGAACCTCGACAAATCTCACCTAACAAAAGCTAATGATGAATGTAATCCCAGAGCCCAGGCTCAGATAAGTACAAAAACTCTCTAAAATAAAATAAAATCAGTCAAGTATATAATATAGATAAAGTTGCTTTAGGATCTACAGTTCATATTATGAAAGGACCACAGTATCAGTATTAACAATTCAAGGTGTTTCTGCAGCTGCCGCTGTGTTTTTCCTGCTATGCTCATGCAGTACCTAGTACGGTGGAGGCCGATCCCTGACGCGTGCGTCAGAGCCTGGATAATAACGATGCCTCACAGTAGTGTAATTTCAGCTGAAATCAGGGGATTAGGGAATCAATATGGCTCCAGATAATGCCTTAGGAGGGAAGGGGGTTCCTGGAAGGGTGCAAGATAACCCTGCAAGAGGCTTCTCCTCCACACAGTTCCCAGGTGGAGACGAAGGATGACTGCTGCCTTTGCTTTTACCCCCATCCGCAATGCTGTGGGGAGCAGTGAGAAGCAGCATCAGTATCCAAGGCTGGATGATGGAGATGGCACAAAGAGCAGCTTGGTACCCACCTTTGCTGCAGACGCATCCCGGGTGGGCATGTAGCTCTGTTACCATCACAATGCTTTAATGATGCCCATTAAAAGACCTGATCAAAACCCACAAAGCAAATGCTCGATGTTGCCCCAAAGCTTGTTCAGCTGATTGTGAACAAAAAATATCTGTTCTCTCATGGCGACTTCAAGCAAAGTCCATGATCTGTTTTCATCCAAAGAGGCTTCTCCACACAAATAATTTCACTCCCTGTTTTTAGTATGGATGCGTTTCCTCCCGGCTCTGCAAGACAGACCTTCATTTTCTACCAGACACTGAGGCTTGACTTAATAAGCAACGGGGGTAAAATATCCACTCTTTACATGTAGGGTATCCTGAGGTACATACAAGCATCACTCTAAGATGTGATAAAGTAATCTAAAGCTGGGCCCAGCCTGCCAGTTCAGGCCTAAAGGGATTTGATTCAGTGTCAAAACCTTTGGCTCAGGAGGTCACTCTCTCTTCTTGCTTTGCTTATAACAAAGGCAGAAGGGTGTGGGGGGGGGGGGTTTCCCCCTTTTTTTTTTTTTTTTTTTTTTTTTTTTTTTTGTCTTGTGAATTCATCAACTGTTGTTTGTTGAGCAGCGGGCCTTTATTCAGCCTACTGAAACATTTTCATTAGATGGAGGCCTCTGAAGTAGGCTGGCGGCTGGGACCGTGCGAGGACAAAAATCTTAGGCCTCTCCAGAAGCCGGCTGATTGAAATCAGCACTGTGTCAGGGGCTGTCATATCTCAGAAAAGACATAAAACACACGGAAACATCAATAAGCAACAAGCCTCTGACAGCTCTGAGACATTCCAGCTGACAAGAAGAGAAAAGGGGTAAGGTTAGGGCTCATGGGGGATATTTAAAATGCCTAACAGCCAGCCGAAGTGTTGGCAGGCTTCAGGGAGGCCCAGAAAAGACAAGATAAAGTCTATCAGGTTATCACCTGGTTCAAGACAGATCCCTCACAGCAAGGCCACAGGGATGAGACAATGACACGACAGCTTTTTTTTATTTTTTTTTTCTTACTATTATTATTATTCTTTTATTATTTATTTTTAAATGTATCAGAGAAACAGACTGCATTTACACCAAGGTTACCCAGACAACGTTTGTGCTGGAGAAGATTAAAAAAAAAAAAAAAAAGGAGAAGAAATGTAAAAGAGGGAGGACAAAAAGAGAATCCTGCGAGTTAAAGAATTCTGCTTCCAGCTACCATGTACAGAAATCAAAAAGGATTAACAAGTTTTTTTTTTCATTTAATTTCCTGTACACCAGACGCTTTTGTTAAGAGATCAGAGATATTGCTATTTATTGAATTTTTAATATGATCTTTATTAAAAGGCAGCACACATGTTTGGTTTTCCTTTTTTTTTTTTCCTTAAAACATGCATGGGTATAAAAATCAAAGCACAGGAATGAACCATGGTTGTTTGATTTTGGTCTCTTTATATTATGGTGATTCAGACTCTTATTTAAATTTTAAAATAATAAAAACCCAACCCACATAGAAACAGCCCCTAGTCCTCCTTTTAATTCATGTCTATTCTACTAAGTAAGCAACAGGCCCAGAGCAGCAATTTGACCAGTCAGATCATGAATTCCACCTTTGGAGTCAGTGAAAGCACAAGAAAGGAGGTGCATAGCCAAGTAAAAACAGTTACGTGTAAGTAATTATTTTAGATTATCAATCATACATACAAAATTTCACCATCAGCTTGCAAATCTGTAATCACTGTGGTACGTGCTGATTTGTTAAATGCAGTACCCCCAGGTTAGTCTTCAGCATGGATTGTATCGCTAATGAAAGGAGTAGAAACCAAAATACATGACCCCCTCCCACCCCTTGGTTCTGGGTGCTAAGGAACAGGATCAATTTTGCCCTGGAAAAGCCAAGATTGCTGGAGCAGAATCTGTTTTGCCCAGTCATTTACAAAATACATCAAACCATCCTCTCCAGCGATAGTCAACAGCAAAATAAAATTCCAGACTCCCTGAAGTATTTGGCATGACAAAAGTACAATGACTTCTTACAGTTATTCTTGTGCTAAATTCTAAGCAAACTCAAGAAGGAACAAAAACGTATCCTGACCAAAAGAATACATGCTTTCTTTTCTATACTTAACTTTATAGCTTTTCTTCAGAACCTCTAGCTGTACTCTGAAAGCATTTAAAAAGTAGATTAAACTCTGACTTCATGAAATATTCTACTTGTTTCTTTGTTACCCTGCTCATATTGGTGTAAATCATAGGATTCAACCAATTTTTACTGGTTATAGTTGTGCTAGTCTGAAGCTTTTGAGACTGATGTTTAAGTGTTTTCGTTTGCCAGACTTGTTCTGTGTCTTGTGAACTCTTGGTCTCTTTCACAAAACCTTCTGTAACCTGAGCTGATAGACCTCAAGAGCGAAGGTGGATGTGAGCTCTACCACCTTATGTTTAGTTTCTTTTTCTGGAAAGGTTCTCCCTTTCTGACATGCCAGCTAGATTTCATAGTGCCTATAATACCAGGTATGTTTGTGGTAAACTGTCAGGAAACTTCACAATTGCAGCCTTGCTGGTTTTTTTGACAACAACACCACAGCAGGCCACATAAACTAGAGGGAAACTGCTGGAGCAGCCACAAAAATTTGGGAAAGTATTCCATAGATTGCTCTGAGGAAATTCCAAAAACTAACTGTTATGGACAGACCTTTCTTCCTCTTATCTACAGGTTGCTGCTGCACAGCAGTGTAAATACAGCCTCCGGGCTTCACCTTCCAAAATGTGAACTGAGAGCAACAGTTCTTCCCTATGGCACTCACTTGTGCAAAGAAATCAACTGTAATGTTAGAAATTTCTGGACAACATGGGTCACATACTTTAGATGGTTATCATGTCTGAAGTCCTCTACAGTATCTCATACAATAAAGCAAGGGCTCAGCATTGGCTTAAAGACCTATTCTGAAACACAGCAAGAAGCATAGCCAGTATTATACATAATCAAGAGAAAACAGGCAGAATACAATAAAATGAATTTACATAAAACATTTCTACACAAGCATCAGGTTTATGAAAGAAAATTAGTAAGTCAGCAATCCCTACTTATGAAAGACAAAGGTATGATTTTTTCCTTGTTTGTTGGAAGGGTACATTCTGCTGACTAGCATGGCACAAAGTTAGGAACACCAGAAGATAAATGTCACTCAGGTTCTTTTCACCAGCCTTTTAAATGAAAAGCACTCTTACAAAAGATGTCCTGAGCCTGAAGTGAGGACATGGAAAGTCTCCTGACTGAATGCAGCATTTGTCAACCTGGACACCCTTGACCCCACAGGTTATTTCTACTTCTAGCACTAAGAATACCAGAGAGGATACATCATCTGTGTCTTTTCTTTATAATGGCAAGTTGGAGCTATATCTAACATCAGAAGCAATTATTCACTGTATCAATAATTGTGAAGGGTGGTATGTGGATCACAGATGGCCTGTGGGGAGCAGCAGGCATAGACATAATGGTCCAGGTGCTATTTGATGTTGGTAGAAGTTAGAGTCATCTTCCAGTTTGGCACAAGAGACATTTTTAAGATTACAGGAGTGCAAAGGTGAGCATTTGTATATACTCTCACACTTGACCTGTGCTTTCTGAAAAGCACCTGTATCTCAGGGTCTAGCCAAAAATCTGAAGTGATATAGGCTGTTGCCTTTTTTTCCTCCTAGAGGCTTTTCTGACAAGTATTTTTCTGAAGATAACTTTCCTGCAGAAACAAATTTTTATATAGTTCTAAATAAAAACAAATGTCTTTTTTTTGAAGTGTTTTGAGCAGGAATTTTGTTTCAGGTACTGTGGTGCAAACAGGATAATCTTCTTTCAATGAAGAAAAGAATGCCAGGTTTTTTTTTTTTCTTTTGTCCTTCCCTATTCTTCTTTTGAACATCTTTTTTT
>JANVCC010000036.1:9666716-9799216 GCA_025345505.1 Todiramphus chloris collaris
TGAGATAAAAAAAAAAAAGAAATGATACCAGAACTCCTTACTTCTTAAAAGAAGTCCACAAGATGAACTTAAATGCATGAGGTTTTTATCCCTCCGTGTAAAGACTGTGGAAGTTGCACTGAACACCTGCCAAAGAACTTTCTTAAGACTGAAAAAAAATCAGGTTCACCGATCACTCCCTTTTAAGCGTATCTGGCAACCAGTACTATTTTTATGACTCAGGCAGAAAGCTGATTTCTATGTAGTCTATAGCTATTAGGCATTTAAAATTCCCTGGTATGAAATTCCCTGCTATGAGACCCCAGTGATGAAAATCTCTTGTGAGCCACTAGATTCTTAGAACCTTGAGTAGCTCAACTTGAAAGAAGTTGGAGCTCACTGATGCTGCAATCTTAACTGAGAAATTTTACACAGGAGTTTACAAAATGTTGTATTAAAACTTAAGTGAGTAATTAACAAGCTTATAAAAAACAACAACAGGCATATCGCTTACTATTGGTAAGCTATAATTATCAGTGTGATTTAAACATAATAAAGAACTGTGCTGGAATTTTAAACTCTCATGGGAAGCCAGACTAAAACATGACTACAGGTACCACAAACGGTAGCAGAGTAGAAGTGGCCCTATTTCTTTTGCAGTAGTGAAGAAGTGATTTCATTAGAGGTCAATATGGTTCATTAACATCTATCATTATGTATTACTGCAGGATAATACAGTCAGAAGGTATTTTTCTCCCTCTTTCCTTCAATGCATGGAAAAGTCTGAACTGTGGTGACCATCATGGTGATCAGTGCTTAGACTGAATGTCAATATATAGTCAGTCCCAGAAGTCAAAATACAGTGGGCATATCCAAATTACTGCCTCTGCCCTTGTGCTGACTTGTCATGCATGTCAACAGAACTTCTTGGGGCACATCTACTGCTCCTTAGAGGTACAGTAAGTCTCTAGGATATTTTTCCCAGAGATCTATAGAAGTCTGCCTTTCATGGGGGTATTCATGGGAGGGTAATAGAAGACTATTCACAATTCCAGTGATGTAGCCTGTTTCTCCACCACTCGAAGAGAAGCAGAACTGGATTTCTTATTTATCACCGGTCCAGCTTGTCACTCACCCAAGGCTAGACAAAAAAAATCCCATATATTGAAATTAACATAAGGATTTAGGTGAGGAAATTACAGATAATAGTATTAAGTAACTCTAGTGAAGAAGACAATGCATTCTGCTCCAGCAAGAATATATAGGCAGGGATTAGGAAAGAATTAAACCCACATTTTCCATAGGCAGGCTCAGGAGGATTTACGTGGTCATCTAGCCTACATCATGCAGTAAACATTCAAACTGGAACTGGTATAGATGAGTGCCTCCTGCAAAATGCTTTGCCTGGGACTTTGCAGCTCATTGCAATGTTCTCTTGGCATTGACTGCAAATAGAGTAGCTCTTGGAGAGCCATCACTAGGTAAGGTGAGCAGGATTTACTATGCCTTAAAGTAATTACACATAGCTTCAAACTCTGTGAGTTCAGTGGCAATGAAAGTCCACCAAAGTATCATGTTTACAGGAACACATGCTCATGCAGTGCAATGCTGCAGTCAGAACTGTGAAAATACATTTTCTAATGTGTTCTGGGAATTAATTTTTGTGAAATGGGAGGGTCATCCTGCTGAATTTCCCCACATAATCTGAGTGTATGCCATCAAGTACCACTTCTCAAAGAAACCTGTTAGGTTAGTTAGTGCCAAAAAAAGCCACTCATCAAGTAGTGTGACTGTTGCAATTTGTGAGCTGTGCTCACTGTCCTCTAGACTTTGATTTAAGAGCATTATGAAACTATGTAATTTTGGTGTAGTCTTTTTATTCCCATGGTAATTTATGTCTGTGGGTAAGTATTTTATCTGAGCCATGGTGCCAGTGATTTTCTGAAGCTCTTGAATTTTCCTTTGATGCCATTGAAATTAAAACCAGAGCTGCAGATAGTACCATGCTGTTTGTGACAGAGTCAGAAGTCAGAATGCATTTGCTGCTATTTATTGTGGCTCATCGACTGCAATAGTTACTGCTGCTTCCCTCATCACTGATACAAAAATATTAATAACAGACACCTCAAGAGTGGCACATAACTGACTTTGTCAGTCACCATCAGCATTATGAAAAACACATTACACAAGTATCAGCAAATCTCTCCATGCTGCAGTAATCTTACTTGCCTTGGGAAAATTTTAATTAAAAAGAAGAATTCCAACCTTAAATATTTTATTATTTAGACAAACAATTTGCATTTTTAGCAATTAAACACTGAAAGATGTCTCTGCATTTACTATGTATAGATGGTGTAAAATGTTAAAGTACCTTGTCCAGTATCGATTTATTTCTAAAATATATCAAAATTTCCCATCTGTCCATAAACAGATGATCATGTAAATAGCTAGATTATATATTCTTAACTACAACTTTAAAATTATATCTATCTTTTTTTCCTGCCTACTCCATGTATCCTTATCCTAACCTAGGTCTGAAACGGGCATGAGTGAGGGATGCGATTTTCTGACATTTTTATTTGACAAAGCTTACATTAATAGATCAATAATGGCCACTCACATGAACTCCTGTAAGGGCAGGTCTGCAACATAGTTCAAGTTGGAGTAGCTACAAGTGCTGACAGTTACCAACAGGTGTATGATATCATGGCCTCCATCACATGGAATGCCTGTAGACCTTGCACTGACCTTTGTGAAGCATCATAGCTTATTCAAGCTTGAGTGTAGAACAGAGTAAAGCTGCTACTCCTCCTTCAGCAGTCTACTGTGCTCCTGATGACATAGGAGACTTTGCAGTCACCTATAGGTGCAGGACACCCTGCAGAATAAAGCTGCTACTCCTCCTTCAGCAGTCTACTGTGCTCCTGATGACATAGGAGACTTTGCAGTCACCTATAGGTGCAGGACACCCTGCAGAATTTTGGTTTGGGGTTATAGTTTCTTTTTACTCTTATTTTAAGACAAACAGAAGATCATCATGTTTTTGAGTCTATACTGTGTTTCCATGTTTTTGCCCAGTGCATAACTCAACACTTCTTGGAGCACCCGTGCAGTTTTTGGCAAAAAGACTTATTCTACAGGATTTCTTCAGTGCTGTGGGTCCTCTAGCTGGAAGAAGGCACTGGTGCTTTCACCCAGTGAGCTCACATTGTGCCTGGGGACCGGTACAATTTGTGCAACAACCACATGGCATGGGTCCACAGACCAATAAATGGTCCACAAACCACAGATAGGAAACATTGCTCTAGGATGTAGCTATGAACAGTTGCCAAGAAAGGAATTAAAATGCAGAGAAAGAGGCAAGTCACAAATTTATGGAAGCACTTTTTATAATCCTCATTTCTCATATGCGTCCGCCATCTAGCCCCAGTCTTTTACCCCCCCAAAGGTCAGTCAGAGCAGAGAGTTTTTGCAATAAACTGCAGACAGGAAAAGTAAAACATGCACATCAGAAAATTAATTTGAAAATTAAGAACAAATGTACACTTTAAAATAATATTTAATTAGCTGGTTTTAATTACCATTTCACTATCATTTCGAAAAAGGTGACGGAAGTTCAATAAAATGGGTTGCTTTTGTTCAACACTAGTCAAATTAATTTGCATACTCAAATTCTCTTTAATAATTTCATGATACAGTAGGTTTCTTTTATCCAAATTTTAGAATACATCTATGTAATAGTTATCTCAGACTTCAAGTCCTGTTGCAAAATCCTGATAAATTCTGGAACAGAATGTTATTAGAGGAAAAGTCATTTCATTATTTGCCATGAGTCTGATTATGCATCCTACAATACAGTTAGAAGATAGAAGTGCTCTTTCCTTTTAGAAAATAAAAGGGCCATCAGACCACTAGACTAGATATCCCATTTCTCTAGCAAGAATATACTATCTATCTGCATCAAATCTGCTTCCAACATAATCTTTTGTTGCTCTTAATTATCTAAAACATCCAAGCCAAAAGCTTCTGCCTTCTCTCCATCATTGCAGAGGCATGAATATTTTCAATACCTCATATACTTCAGCTCCACTAATACACAATATCAGACCTGTCTGTTCCATCTGAGAATACTCTATCACATCCTTTGATGGCGAGCATCACAGATGCTATTTACCTATTCTGTGCTCTGTTGTCTTTACACCTAATCTTGACTGAGGTTTCAATAGCAGGATCTTGGAATAAATCTCCCCTCCTGAAGGAAAAAAAAGCTGCACCCACAAGCATTTGAGTGAATGACTCTTGATATCAGTCATAAACTTGTATATGTTTTGCACTGTGACATAAAGAGCTGCTACTAAGCCTAATAATTTGCCTGTGATCAGCGTTTAACGAACCTTTCACTTCAGATCAATGTACAGATATATATTTACCATACAGATATCTCTGCATGAGGAGATAATATTAATGCATCTAGTCAGAGCACAGAATAAATGCTATATCTCAAAGAATTCAAATAATATTTTTCTTGCAATTTTTCTACAATGCTCAGTCTTTAGTGCTTCTAAGTAAAGATTCTGGGGAAGGGAAAAGTCAATTCTCTGCAGTGACTGCTGCCTTTCAATTTCTCATTAGGGCTGTCTGCTACATTAAAACTGGGAGTAGATGTCAGTAGACCAGCATGTTTACAATAAAATTTGAATTATTTTTTTTTCCAGGAACTCCTAAGTTTCACATCTTTCTGAACCATCTTAATAGTTCCTATTTTGCTGATGACTCACATATAGCTCTGATTCAAACAGCGCTAAAATGGAAAATACCATTAAAAGCTTTGTATTTTTTTTTTAATTTGCATTTAGTTTCTGAACTGTTTCTGACCTATGATATTTTCATAAATAGGCTGAGACTGATAACTGTAACAATCTGCACATTCCTGAGGATAGATCACAAAGAATTTCTTCATTTGGAAAATGCCTAAATGTGATAGGTCTCATTTTGCCTGTATTCTGTCCAACAGCATATGCCCAACCTAATAATACCATGCCATTATACTAACGGAGTTTCATTATGCTGCCAAATTTGCCGCAAACACTAATATCCAACTTTTCCAAGGTTTTCATAAAGACTTAATGTAATATTTCCACATGCACAACATGTGTATGGTTACCAACTGATAACAAAACTAGTAGCATTCATTAAGTATTGCTATAAATCTCTCCACTGAAACAGCAATAATATCGCCTTCCAGCAACCACAATAAATGTAATGCTTAATCTCTCTCTGTGATATTGTATAACTCTAGCCTGCAGCGAGACTTCCACTGTAGGTGGTACTGTAGAGGATAAGTCTGCAGTGACAGCACATGATGTGTTCCTCTTTTCCAGTACATGGAAGTTTGTGAGTTTGAAAGACGATTTTTTTATGTTGCCTTTCCAAGGAGAAGCCAGGATTTAGAAGGGGATAAGAAAGGAAAAAGAATGAAAATGTTTTAAGTGGTAAAATACCACTCTTAGGAGGAACCCTATGCATTATGTTTTTTGTTGGTTTGGGGTTTTTTCCCCTCTAAGGATGCACATGTCCCTTAAAACTTCACCTTCTCCTCATCTTTGTGGTCCTTTATAGTTCACTTTTTGTTTTACCCTTCTCCAGCACAGTGAATGATAAAACTACCAAAGCAGGTTTTGCGGAATTGACAAATATTTTTTAAGCTCATGTCTGCAGTGGCCAGCTTTGACTAAGGAAATAACAAAGACACACACACACAAAAAAAAAAAAAAAGTCTTTTTTCCAATTGAAGCTTTCAGTGCCAGCTTCCAGAAGTCTATGTAGCACAATAACAATATTCATTACTTCTGGGAACACTTATCCACAAAAAACACCTCCTTTTTTTCAAAAAGTCTGTCCATTGTCTGTCACCACAGTTCCCGTGACCCAAATGTTCCTATTTCTCACTATTAGCCATCTAAGCAGAACCTTTTCTGCAAGCAGACATGAAAACAGCTCAGTTTGGTGCATCCTCACAGCAGGTAGGACCATCCCATGGGCAGAGAGCCATACAGAGGAGCTTCCAGCACCAACATCTGTGCATCAAAATTCCACATGAGGCTATCCAAGATGTCCCTAGTGTTTATCACTTATGGAAAGGTGAACTCCTGCAGCATTTCCCTCCCAGGGTCTGAGGTGAGGACGAAAACAGAGGAAGAGAGGAGCCATACTAAGCACCCTTGCAGGACAAGGGCCATCCCTTTGGGACAGGCCATGCAGCCACACCACCGAGCAACGCAGATAAACTCCGCTCATTGAAAAGCGTCAGCATTCGCCGCAGGCTCCTGCTTGCTGCAGACTGAAGCATGGTGACAGCCAGCTGAGGACCCAGCCTGGCAGAGCATGCCCTCCCGGAGCAGGAGCTGTCACAGTCACTTGCTCCCCCCTCCCCAGCACCCCCCTGAATGTCAGGCTGTAATCCTGCCCTGCTGTTCCCAGCCTCTGAAAGCAAAGCTTCCTACCTTCTGCTTTGCTCTTACCATAGGTATGTAGCATAGGGCTGGATTTGACCTAAATTTGATTTATTCAGTTTTCCAATGCTTTACAGGGTACTTAAGCCCTAGGTCAGCAAAGCACTTAATCACATGCTTAACCTTAAGCACATGCTTAAGTGCTTAATCAGGGCCTTGTTGCTATATAAAGCACAAAGCTATGACACAATTTGAAGCAACTGAGTTGAAACACTGAGACCCCTCCTGTTCCCATTTGTTTACCTTGATATACATGTATAAGCCAAATTACTAACATTAAACATGTTTAAATATATTCTGCTTTAAAGCCTAATTTAGGAGTTTCCAATACAATCTAGACCAATCTGAGTACTGGGGTCCCTGTAGGATTTGTGGCTATTAAGAGAATTACACTCCCAGATGCAGAAAGTGACACCTTTTCATAATGTAGCTGTTACCATATATTAATATTCTCTTAATTCTAATGATTGGTCTAATAAAAGAAAAAATAATCTTTAAAGGTAAACTCAAAATGAGCAATTCACATGTAATATAAAGATACTACTTATAGCAAGATGCACCCATACCCACTCTACAGCTACATATGCAGTTTCAAGATTACTATTTTAAAATGTGTACTGCATCCTTATCTAACTTGTCCAGTAGGTGCAGTTATTTGTAGAATTTGTTCTACAGTTCTGCAGGAAATTTTCCTTTTGCTCGAACAGTTCAGATTTGCCTCTGCTGTGATTTTCTTCTGACTAAACATCCTCTGAAACATTTTTTTGATGCTTCCCAGAATTACTGGCACTCTGATTACAATATCCTGTTGGATGGATACCATGAAAGCTTCTGGCTTTGGTAGCTATATCTAAAATGTACAGAATGTCACATAAAGCAGTTTATTGGGGGGAGAGAGCCTGGACTTTAAACCAATAATAGTTGGTGTAATACTGGGAATGTTTTTTCATATGTCCTTCTTTGCTTATGTTTAACAGGAACATTAATACCACACACAATTTATACCATTATTAATTAAGAATGATAGTGTTCCAGAAGTTTTAGATAGGACTGGTAAGAAACTTTCATACTTATTTTTATTCATAAATTAAAATGCATTTAAAAAAAGCTTCAGCCACACTAGGACACAGTTAATGTAACTAAGTCTCAGCTTCTCTGATTAAATCATCAATTCAGCATGAGTATGATAAACCATTTATAAAATGTTTTCCACTACTCTATCAAAGGAGCATACCCTCAGCATCCTCCAGAAAACATGCAGTATCTTTTTTTCTGTGATATTTCTATATGACATAACCATACTTGCTCTTCTTTCCCTGGAACATAAGGAAATAAGTTAACAGTATCCTAAATAGTCATCGACACTACAAAAGTTGTCCCCTCCTAACCTCCTTCTGACAGTTGAACCAGTTGTTCTAGTATGCACTTAGCCTCGCCGTCTAAAATTTGGTATAATCCAATCCTGCAATTACTTTGTCTCCCTAATCACACATCAGGAAACTATGTAAGAAACATGCTCAAAAACGGCCATGTCCTGCCTGTAACAGAGAGAAAAATCACATGGTCACCACCCGGCTCAGCACCATATTTCTTTGGCTTCCTGCTGCTCCCATTAACTGGGACTTCCCAGAAAGGACCACAACCCTTAGCTGTCTTTGAATCATTACATCTCAGCAGCTTTGGGGCTTTCCAAGACTTTATTATCTGGACATGGTCAGAGCCAGTGTATTCAAATGGAGCAGAAACATGAAGACTGACATGGGAGCACTATCTTCTGACAGGAACTGCTGCTGGGAAGCAGCTGAGAGATGAGGGAGCTTCTGAGGGAGAGCCACAGGGCCTCCCTTCAGGACCTAGCCCAGAGTCAAGCTTTCAGGTTTCTAATAGGGGGTGAAGTTTAAGGGCTTTTTTTGTCTGCCCTGATATTCTTGATACACATTTTTATTTTAAAAGCAACCTTGAAAATTATTCCAAGCAAATTTGCATTAGTTTCGCTCTTATCTTGCCACATCCAGTGCTGTGGAGTTACTTCGGATTTGTAATATTGTTAAATAAAATCATACCCTATTCGGGGGCTGGTGAAATCAATGTTTTCTATTACAAGATTGGTGCACGGTTTATTTCCATCCATTATATTCTCTGCACAGCAATAGCAGGCTCTCAGTTAGGAGATGAACCCCAACCACTTATTAGTTCATGGCTGGAAGCCATCAGCTCCACATTATACAAAATCCCCGATTCATCACTGCCTCTCTCCATCCTCACACCTTTCAACTCATGCATCTGAGGTAAATACAAAGTAAAGCAGTGGGAAATCAGAACCAAAGTTTCTATAGTGAGTTTTACTGCACTTTACTGCCTTCTTTTCATTCTTTCAAATTCTAAAAAAAAAAAAGTTCCTATTTTCTCGTGGGTTATTCCTTTCAAAGATATACAGACTTAACAATATCTCTGCCAAAAAGGAGAACTCCTTGAACCTTGACTTTCCATCCTACTACACATAATGAGACAACTACTTAAACTGCATTTAAAAAGTGCTGAGTAGATGAACTCAATGCCTAATGATGTTACTCAGATTGTCGGCAGCTGATTGACACTAAAAGTAATAAATTAGAACAGAAAATGATTTTACAAGATCCCCGGGATGACAGACAGGCTAAGCGTAATATCCTCCATTACAGTTGTCACTAGATTTTATACAGTTCAGATCTGAACAGCCTCGGCAGGAAAGTGGAACAATTTCATGAGATAGATCTTCAGATGATGTAGAGTAGCATAAACCCTCTGAAGTTAAAGAAGCTATCCTGATTTATGCAGACAGGGATCTGGCTCTATATCTTTATGCATGTTTCTGCTCAAGTATTGGAAAGAAATCATTTGTTTTCCCATGCAAATCTGGGCAGAGAAAAGCAAAAACCCCGTAAGAGAGGAATGCTGAAGGCTGGTGTCTTGGCTGTGTTTGTTTCTATCCACCCCCCTCCTCCTTTTAAAAGGACAGAAAACAGTATTTAGAGCATGGCATCACTGATTTTGTTGGCTGCCTTCATTTCAGGGAATCCCACTGTAAATCCACAGCTCTGCAGAAGCACCTTTTGAATCATTAGTATTCACTGTCAGAATCCTTTGTAACGTGTTAGGATGTATAAAGGCAAGACAAAAGGCAAGCATGTGGATACTCCACCAAGCTCAAAAAGCCATTATGCCATTATTGTTTGGGGTTAATGAAAAAAAAAAAAAAAAAGAAAAGAAAAAAAATGTGTATTTAAGCCCTAGCTATCTGTAAAGTTTAAATGACCAGTGTGATTTGGGGTGCTTTTTCTGATGCTGCTTTTATTAACTTCCATTCATAAAACTTTTCTTTAGAAGAAAACAGTCTCTTCATGTACAGTTTATTCCAAGCTCAAGGATGACTGTGGATGATTTTACTTCTGCTTCATTTAATGAGCTCTTCTAATGCAATGATTTTCTCCATGGAAGACCTTAACCACAGTGGCCATTTGCAGCTGATGAATTTTTTTTTTTTTTAATAAATAATTTATAAAGCCATTGCAGACTTATACTTTTACACTGAGAGAAAGGAAAAAGCGGGGTGGGGGGGAAGGGCAGAAGGATGGCATCTTAAACTCTATTTACAAATTTACCTTGGCAGGCCCTCTTGCTGCCAATAGGAAGCCATGTTGCATATTTAATTTGCTCTTTTGTTACGACGGGGCTTAGGTTAGTTAATTTCAATTTTCGATTTCAAAAGCTATCAAATATGGCTCAGATGAGAAATCAATTTTTCTCAGCTGCCTCTGTTTTTGTGATGGGGAGGTTTCCCATTGGCGAGAGGACAGCCACGTGACACGGCAAGAGATTAGTTCACTAGACCCCGTGTTTCAGCCACCTCAATTACTGGCTGCCTCTTGTAATTTAGCCTTATAACACCTAATTTCAAGATAGAACTCATATTTAATTCATGAAAGCTTCCACAAGAGTAATTGTGAAATAAATTGCCATAGAAAATATCCATTTGTGACTCGTTTTAATTTTGTATGCTACTAGCACGCTATTTGTTCTACTTGTTTAACACTTTAGCACAAACATATTTTATATTGAACTTTATGGACTGCTAATAGGTTATTATTTTTCACTGTTTCCCCTTCATGGGCACACCACCTAATGTTCCTCTCCTTCATGCAGCTCTGGGTCTAGTAACATTAAAATAGATGCGCTAAAACACAGAAACTTGTAATCTCCTAATTATTGAATGGATTGTTATGATCTGTTCATAACTTTAAAAGTAGCAGATAAAATCACAAGTGATGATTTGTAAATGGTAGTTAGATGACAAGGATCATTTAAAGGGCCAAGGAATAAATACAGTTTAATTTCTGTAATGTTTTAAACAAACCCATTCATTACACATATTGATGTTTCATGATAACAGCGGTATATGTATTTTTAATTCTTTAACCAAAATAAATGTTTCCACTGTATACACACCATTTTGTCCTTTTCCTCCCTGTTGCTATGACAACAAGGTGGGTGAGGCCTCCTCAACTGCCAAACTCAGCTGTCATCCCTTCACCCTAAAAGCCTTATAATTGCTTTTATTTGCATACGACAATTAGGCAGGATGGCTCACAGCAAGAAAACCAACCTTTCTCTCCCCCAGTGCACACAACGCCAGCCTGTAATTTATAAAAGATACACGCCATGTGGTGGAGCACTAAAATAGAGTGATGAGTCCTTTCATCTGATTGTAAGCTATTAACAAAAGAAAACATCCCCTTTCAGGCTGTAAAAAATGCCTATCTGGTGTGAACCTGGAGGAAAAAAAAAAAGGGGGGGGGGGGGGGAAAAAGTTTTACCTCCTCCATGCAAACCCTTCACATTCATTATTACGCTGAACTCGGCAAGAGAGTTTGAAAGCAAGAGTTACATTTTGGTGCTTTATGAAAAATGGAGTGCCAGGAAAATTGATGACATGGTAAAACTGGATCTAGATTTTTTTGTTCTTGGATTACATCACACTCAAAGATGCCAACATGAGATGATTGTTCCTAGCCAGCTTGCTGAAAGCGCTGCAAAGAAAAGCATGAGATGGGTCAGGTTGTCCGACAAGCACAGTTGCATGAGAACCTAGAAGTTCAATACTGTTAACAGCTCTGTCTGAGGAAAATATCTGTATTCAAAGTGATTAAGCCAATCCTTAAAGTGTGCCTGCTTATATATTGAGCTGATGCTGGTGCCTAAATGCCTGAAGAGCTTATTCATATGAAGAATCAGTGTCCAGGTAAAGGTTTTTATGCAAGTTGTTTAACAGCATGCTGCTGGTTTTAACTTTCATAATTAGAAAAGTATCTCTCTCTCTAAGGAAACCAGTTAAACAACTCCTCTAGAACAGCCTCACCTCATTTCTACTCTCTTCTGGAAGCTCTTCATGCAATATTTGTAATACCTGAGCTCATTAAATATCTTTAACCCGCAAAAATCCCACAAAAGTCTCACTTGTCCTTTGACAAATTTTACATTTACAATCTCACTGGGAAAAGCAGAATATGTTAAATTTAGTATTCAAAAAACAAATTGGATTTGGGGAAAAATTAAATTCGATACTGGGAAAATGGGGAAGCAATAACAATACAAAAAGCTATACATTCTCTTGCTGCTATACATCTCGCCTGATCTAAAAATAAACCATTACAATGGCATTACAGCACACACACTCTCTGACTTACCTTCCTCAGAAGGACATCCCTGTTCAAACTCGGGAGTCTACACAAAGGAGTAAAGCAGAACAGATCTAGTGTGCCTCAAACATTGGACTGATCTGTTGTCTCACCGAGGCTACATCTGTGACCCGGTATTAATAAAGAGGATGAGTCTGGAGCACAGCTTGCAGATATCTCCTTCAACTTTGCCCACTTTATTGCCCCAAACTCCTTTTTAGTACATGAGATTTACCCAAACCAGTTTCAATGAGCATGTGGAAGAGGGGAAGGAAGTTTGTATGGGGAGAGTGGAAAAGAGAACAGGGGAATGTTTAAGTGTGGGACATGCACAGTCAAGTCATCTCATGCCCTCCCTTCCTCGAGGCAGGTACTCACAAAACACAGCACACAACTTCCAGCAGTACTTTACAGCTTTTATCAATACAGGGAACAAGAAAAAGTCAACTGACCACAAGTTTCTCAGTACAAAGCTTGAATTACCAGCAGGTTTTGACAACAGGTTCAACTCACAGCTCTGCCACTGACCCACAGGCTGAACCCAGACAAATCACAACTCACATGCTTTCATTTACAGGACTCCTCATACACAGTATTGGTACTTTTTTTGAAGTTGTGAGAAGAATATGAAAGTCAATTCAATCAGCACAGATTTTTTTCCTAGTGCAATTTACTAATATTTTGTCCTTTGGGGCTTTACAGGATCCAAATACCACATTTATCCATTAAGCATACATACTCCACCACTAACTACCCTTGATCTGTTTGTCTTTAATACAGTATATTCCTCTTCTCACTCTGTGTTTCTCTAGGTATTCTCCTTGTTCTTTCTATCCTGTTCCTACTTCAAGTGCTTGAGATGTTGGAGTCTCAGATAAGATTCTCTGAAAACTGTAGTATATAATTTTATATTTTAAGTAATTTTTGAAATGAGCCCTTTCTAATCCCCATCTCCTACTGCTATTACAAAGTCAGTTGAATTGATCTATTGATTTCAACAGAAGAAATTTGTGCCTTTATGTTGGAACAATTTTTCATTGCATGTTTAATCGTAAAATGAGGCTGCTACTAAACTAATCCTCTGAAATATCTGGAGACAAATTCTTTCCTGGGAGAAGTGTAGAGACCGCTGGGCCATTTAGCTTCACATGTGAACCTGGCCCCTGAACTTCACAAGATCCAAAAACTTGACTCTAAACATGAAATGTGAAAGAGTAAGTCAGATAATGTAGGGCTTCCCTGGGATCAGAAAGAAGTAGTATTTCCTGCTCTGTAAAAGACCTTTTACACAAGGAGGCTTGTTTTGAACAAAGTGAGGGTTTCTTTGCACTGCGCTCAATAATCCATACAGCCTGAAAATAGTAGTACTTCTTAAAATGTAAAAGTAGGACAAGACATAAATGAAGCTTTGTGAGACTCTGGTTTTAGTGTCTTCACTCTCCGTTTCCCAACATTTTCCATTTTTCTGCACTTCCTTAAAGAAGAACAAACCATGAACAATTAGCCAAAGTTTACAAGATGAAGCTTCCGCGGGATGGTCCTAATGTGCACTCTGACCATTTACATGGATTTTATGTCACTATTGGCTGTTGTATTCAGTAGCAACACTTACAGTACAACCGCAGGAACACAGCACTGTTCATCACATTCACATAAGAATTAAAGCTTAATATACTTCTTACAGTGCTCAAAATTCCTTTTCTACCTACAGAGTAAAGCCTGTAGCTTTGCTGAAGTTATTACAGCTTTCCATCAATACAAATTAGAGTAGAACTTGTTCCAAACTGAATACATAAAGTATGATTTATGGTCATATTTAACTGTGCCAAAAGTACAGAGTTGTCTGCATTTCTTTACCTTACGGGAATATGCTGGGGTTTTGTTCAAACTTCTACCTTTCTTTTTTGTTTTGGAAAATTCTCCCTATATAGGATAAGAAAAGGATTTAAATGTCAAGAACAGACTTGTGCTATGAAATAGTATCTTGGTTTATGACAGTTATTGACAGGGTGACATCAGATATAGGAATAAGGTGTAAGGATTAATGTTATTTTGAAGATCTGTATTTTCAGATCTAATTTTCTAATATTCATCCTAAAAGTTATAGCTTCACTTTTTGTGTCTCTCTGTGATAGCTCCTAAAAGTGAACTGAACCAGGTGGATTTTGTATTCACACTAAAGGACACATTAATATGTACAAGGAGAAAAAAAAGGAGTAAAAGAAACATAATTGATAACAGCTGTAAATACCAATAACTGATACCTGGAAAATGAAATAAACTTTTAGGAATAAAATTGATAACATCCCTGCACATATCCAATCAACCTTTAGTAATGGAACAAGTAGGAAGTAAAGGAATTTTACTTTTCTTATATGAACAGGTTAAGATGGTTCTCTGGTTCCACTTGCCTGTATGGCAGGGACAGTTTTGCAAGTTTTCACTATTTATTCTATTCAGATAAACAAGAAAAATTTACTTATTTGGGTTATCATGAAGTATACACAAAGCTGCTTTTTGAACTTTAAACTGCCCTGAGAACACCTTCAGGTATTTTCTTATTTAATCTGTAGGCAGAAAGACCTAGTACAATTTATAAGAAGAATTTTGTTCCTATTCCCACAGACTACAAAGGAGGTAGGATCAGGCTCTCATTGATGTTTTGATTATCACAACAGAAAAATGCCACTAAGTAATCTGTCATGCAGACATTATACAGCAGTTCACTGTACTTTAATCCATCTCCTTCTACTTTTTTTTTATTTCCAATAAAAGGAACAATGTACACTCGACATGAACTCCAAGATTTAAATGAAGTTTCATGCGTGCTAATATTAGAGGCACATTAATAATAAATTGGGAAGCAGGCAAGTCTAAGATGATTTCTGACTTGGTTTTGTACCTCAGACACTAGAACTTGAACTGCAGAGTTTGACACTGACACTTTTTAGGGAACAAAGTCTCTCTCCTACTACCTCCTCCACCCCCCCAATTCAAATCTCATCTGAGAAGTGCTGAAATGAAGCTGTCACTCAGGCCTGCTCAGGGACCTGTCAGCAAAACATTGAGCCTTTTCATTTTGATGGGTCAGCCTGCAATCCCCTTGAAAGAGAAGTCCGTGCCACTGTGGTTTTTCTTTCTGCAGGAATTCTGAATTCTAATGAAACTCCAAATCGCTCAATAAAGGCAGGGGCATGGGGAAGTAATCCAACCCAGATTGGAGCAAAATTTGTATTTTATCTTCGCCCCCCCCCCCCCCCCCCGCCCATTATTCCAATAGCATTCACAAAGGGTTGTGGGTTTTTTCTTCTCTCTCTCTCCCCCCCGCCCCTTTTATTTTTTTTTTGCAGGGCAGGCACAAACGGAATGAGGTGTCCTTTGTCTTGATGTTACACTGAGATTAGGTAGCAGCTCTCTGAAAATGAAAGGGCATGGCTCAAATTTTCTTGGGTAAATATCCATCCACCTATTGCTGTCTGCATCTCCACCGCTACAAATATCTCTAATGTATGACTGTGCTGAGAGAAAGAGAAAATTTCACATTAGCATTTCTTCCCCAGAAGAAACAGTCTTTCATTAACACTGTACAAAGCTTTTTCCAGACAAGAAGGAAAAAACTGTACCTTTCCTCCCTCTGTCCTCAACTTTTCCTTCCAGATTAGTTCCTACCTATTACTAGTATCAGGATGGAAGGAAAAGAATGCAGAAAGTGAGAAAATGATTTATATAATACAATGGTGTATTCTCTTTAAAGTGCCTTTATTAACAGACATGTTTTTAAAATGCATATGTATTCAGTAGCCCTTTTTACATTTTCTTCCATTGAAGGCTGTTTATTTTATCAAGGAGATAATTGTACTTTGCTAACTGTTTAAAATTTGGAGTCATTAGAGAAGATATAGACAACCTGAACAGACACAGAATTTTTGACATGGTCAGTGATATAGCCTAACACTTTAAAAAAAATATCTTTAGGAATTGAGGGTGAACCTACTCATTTTTTTTTATATAGACATCTCTGTATGGTGCACAATAACATGAGGAACAATTAAGATGACTAAACACAGTCGGATTAAAAAGACAAATAATTTCAAAATAAAACATATTTACAGATGAATATCATGCACATAAACATTATGAGAAAAATACCAAACAACCTCCTTGAGTAATATTTTATGGACCTTCCAAATAAAAATACAAATAGAAAATAAGCTAAAAACTTTGAAATACAATCTAAGGCATTGATGTAAAAGTATCAATTAGATGACATAACACTACTAATGGCACAACAGTGAGCATTGCCTAACACTCATTGTCTGGTTAACCTGCAAGTATGCCCATCAGCAATGTCTCCACAATGCCACAGCTACTCTCCCACCCTATAGTTATGTTTGTGTTATTCAATCTTGCAGAATCACCATCTTCAGGCTCCCACCCTCTCTCTGCAAGACATGACCCAAACATCTCATCTTCCTCTGCTCTGCCTGTCCAAAGACAATCCATTATAACCCCAGGTGCTGAAAACCCCAGATATTATTATGTAGTACACAGCAAACCAATGCATATATATGTACGTGCTTGTGCACAGTACATGTACCTTCCTACTATTTTCTTGAGCATTGTGATCGAACAAGAATGCCAGAAAAAGTATAGTATGTAATTTTCCTTGGTGATGACCTTCAGAGGTTCTTTTCTCCCCTTGATTGGCACACATCTCCATGGGAAATCATTATAATAGACCCCTATTTCTCTACCTACACTGTCAGGGGCTGCTAAAACTATACTTCATTTACCCTACTCTACCTCACTATTGCACCATAGGTAGCATGTACGATCACCCAGAGTTCTGACGCTGTGTTACATCTGGATGTCTAGAACACAGTTAAAACAGTGACAGACACTGCTTCCTTCCTTTTATCAGGACATTAATAGCACCTTCTCTTTACTGTATGAAATCCATACTATTTTCCTTCGGTCTCTTGCATGGCAGGTAAAGGCAGGGACCTGGATAAAGCAAAGGTATTTACTTTTGCCTTGGTTCAAAGGGATGCATTTTATTTTAAATATATATGTTTAATGTGTGCAGTAAACACTCTCACATGCAGTTTGAGATTGACACACCTATCTTCATATGAATCTGCTCACACCAGATATATATGTGTGTGTATAAAGGAAATACATATAATGCTTTTTAAATGGCTAAATACTTGCAAATCTCCACTTTGGTAGGTGCTGTGCTTCTTAAAATACACATGCCACAAAGACAGCCTTTGGTTTTATCATGGGTATTTTCTGTACACTGAAAAGGAGATGCACACACTTAATGGACAAGGTGGCATAACCATTTCACCTTTTTAGTACGTTCAAAGTTTCACAAACCAAATGCCTGCTCTCATTCATTGTCAAGTACCTGATGATTGCTGACTGCAAAAACTTTATAATGGAAGTTCTCCTTTCAGTGCATCACCAACAGTTTGCACTTGCATAATGAATAATTTCAGAATATACCTTAAAAATTTAGGATGGTCTAAAATGTTTAGTCAGAACAAAGCATTGTTTTCATATCATTAGTTTGGTAGTACCCAACCTTGAGCCTTCTAAGGATAGAAGGAAAACTTACCCCCATCTCATTTGAGAGCTTGATCCAATACCAAAGACACTGAACACTGCACATCTACAAAGATGAACAAATATTCTGGATGAAATTGAACTGAATTATTTTGATCAAAAATCAACCTAATTGTCATCTTCCTTTCACTGGTCCAAGACCAATTCATACCTTATGTAGTTTCATCTACTTCAGACAAATTCCCCCTGCTCAGCAGTGAACATGTGAAGAAATCATGGACCAGAGCAGAGATACATACTCTGGTAAGAGTGACACCCATCCCATCTTAATGGGAGTCCTGGGAATCATCATTTCAGGGAGGCAAGAATGCCAATGTACAGACCCAGAAGTCTACATTGTTCCACATTATTTCCAGCTTGAAAGAAGTTATCACAGTCCAGCTTTTACTTAAAAGTTTGTAACCAGTCCGATAGCTCTGTATGCATCCACTCTTACTAAAACAAGCAGCCTGAACTCAGTTACTAGCAATCACAGAGCTTCTGTAAAGCATTTTACCCTGAATCAGAAGATGGAAGTGTTTGTGATCAGAAACATCAGGGTCTTCCTCTTTCCTCTTGCCCTTGAAGGTATGGGATGTGGAAAGGTTACGCATACAGATTAATGCGGGCTACCAGAAATTTTAAAAGTGTTACCTACTTATGTACTGAAAAGCCACTTAGCAAATTTAGCACCTTTATCATTTCTTTTTTCTCACCTTTCTCATATAAATGAGAAGATAAACACCTTGTTATCAAAAAGTTGTCCAACAACTTCTAAATCAAAGATTTGGTCAAATGCATAAAAAAAAAAAATCCCACTGGGTACACTGGCAAAATGTGACCAGCTACTAACCAACATGACTATTTCTCTAACCTTTACTCATGTTGAATAACACTTACCCAAATGGGACCCCATGGAAGAGTCAATCCCTGTATGAGATTTGAAGGATCAGAGTCCAAGTAGCAAAACATATATTTAAATGGGCTAAGCTAATCTTTGGGTTAATTAATGCCATTCTAGGTTTATCTAGCAATATTTCATTCTAGTTCATCCTAGTACTATTCTATCTCCCATAAGAACCTTAATATTTTGTGTTATTTTTATTATGAAATTTCAGTCTCCCAGTGGCCTGTTATTAACTATGTTGATAGAGTTAAGGCTTGATTTACAACAGTGACTACTTTTTGTGAGCAGAAACACTGGAATATTTTGATAAAATTAAAACTGTTGTTGCCTTATGAGCTGGCAAAATTTAACAAACATAAACAATATCGCCAAAAAGAATTAAAGCCTTTTTTTCCTATTTCATTCAATAAAGTGGTATCTTTATCTGTAGATTTTTATTTAATTTATTTTGTACTTTTGGTGTATTCTTATTTTAAAACAAAACCGCAGATCTTCCTAAATGTTAAAAACCACAAGGATAAACCCAGGAAAGGCTCCAGATACATCTACAGTAGCATAAGACCTGTTCCTCCCCAATCCCCTTATAATTGGTTATGATGTTCAATATAAGGGATAAATGAGTGCCCCTTTCCTGCTTGCTCACAGTATGCCACAAAACCCTGAAAGGGTTAATTGGCATTTTAAGAAAAGGTAATTGTAAAGCGTATCTGCTGGGGTTATCCCCAGAATTGGGGGGGTGGTACATAGGTCTCCCACCCACTGGAGCATCTCACATCTTGAAGAGCATGCTGAAGACAAAAGCAGTACCACTGCTGTTTCTTGATTTTCACTTTCAGCTCTAACTGCTAACCCCCAATGTGCTCTTTTGAGTTTACTATATCAAGCTAGTACTTACAGCAGGGTATATGTACTGTGTCTTGACTGTAAAATTATACCTCCATTGTAAGCATAAATATAAATCTGTGTGTATGTGTTTAAGTCATACATAATTTACTGCTGGATTTATTGGTTGTGGAGGAGCACACTGACTGGAGTGGGTTCCCAAAAATCATTGCATGGAGAGACTGGCTACACTTTAATATTTTTTAAATAAACCAAACATTTCACTGAGTAAAATATATAACCTAACATATAAAAAGAAATGTTGTTTTAAGTAAGTGAAAAGCCAAACTGAATATGAGCGAGGTCATAGGTGACCATTTTCTTACCATATCAAACCCTCTGCCAGTTGTTTGTAGATGCTCATAACATTTTTATCCTCTGAAAATTTATATTTCGTGTTCACTTTTGCCAGCTGAAACTTTTTCCATGATGTTCTAATGTATTCCGGTGAGTAGAGAAAAATCACATGCACTAGAACACAAAGGAGACACTTTTCTTCTGGCTTTGGACTGACAAATATTCAAGAGCTAACATCAATTTGGGTGCAACATTTTTCTGGGCACACAAATTGATTCCCGTATTATTTTTATTTGGATCATAGCTTTAGGTATGCAGTTTATAAAGGGCAGAGCTCCCGCTTTTTTTTTTTTTTTTTATAATGCCATCCATCACAGTGTACAAAAAGGGGGGGCTTTACCCCCTTAGCCCTAGATTCACCGACCTCTATAATCAGTAATTCCTCCCTTCGTGCTCCATTCCTGCTGAGATTATGCCTATAATGTGCACACTATAGAAATGCTTACTGTGAGGAGGATGGCAGAATGTGAACCCGTATGATTTCTACTCACATTTAGGATTAAATTCACCACCTTGAATAAAACTCTCTCTTTCAATTAAATCAGTGGAACTATTTGTACACGTATATAGCGCTAAAGGAAGGCTGCGTACTTATTCATTAGCAGGTATCTTAAATATGACAGTTATGACATATTTCTTATGACAGTTTCATAAGAAAACCCTATTCCATCCCTCTGTTCTAACCTCTGATATACTGGTATCTCTCCACTTTCTGTAACTAACCCACTCCCCAGCAACAGCTCTTTCCTAACTGAAAGAAAGCATCACAGCTAGTTTTAAGCAGATTTTTTAAAATATTTTTTATTTTACAAATCCCCTGTGCTCTTCATTACATTTTATCATGTCCTGCAACACCTTTACAGCTGGACAAGTTTTGAGTACTGGTGTTTTTCACTGTGAATTTACTGCTGTCCTTCTCAGCTAACCAAGAGCTTGGTCTTGCTCATTCCACATCATCATAGGAACATATAAGAAAAAGCACGGTTGTCTTCCAGCTTCTACATTAGATAACAAAACCTGAAAAATTAATTTGCTAAGGCTCTTAGAGGGCATCAGATGTTTACTATATGCAGTTGAGATTTAACTGCCTCATATTTGCTGGCCAGTGAAGTTTAACTGTACGTGGGAGCAAAACACCTCTCCCAAGCAGGAAACTCCAGGAAATGCTGAGCCTGGCATCTCTCAGACAACACATTTGTTTTGTCCCATATTAAAAGCCAGTGACATGATCAAGGTCCCTGTAATATTTTCTCAAAATATTGGCCTTTCTTTTTGTAGACTGCCATTAATATTTAAAAGTTATTGCTGCTGCAGTGTTGGGGTGTTCAAGTACAAATTAGCTGTCTGCACCTTCAGTAGATATTTCTTCCAATATATCTCTCTAATGGGGTATTCACTCAAAGGAGTCTCAGTGAAATTCTTGTCATTGTTGAGTACGTCTCCTAGATCCTTTCCTCTTTCCTTTCTGCATTTTCACTTCTTCGTGAAGATGCTTAATGCAGTATAATTGAAACAATTTTATTGTCTCCAGCCATCCATTCTACTGTTTCAGTGGCAGAAAATACTGGTCAATTTGACAAGTTAATATGACTTCAGTGGTCATTTGAACTCCTCTAAGCCACTGGGTCTAAAATTACTTGTCATCCTCCTTCACCTGCAAGCTGAATATAACTGGTCCATGAGAAAAAAAGGAGAAAATTCTTTTCCACCAAAAACATTTACTGAAAGAGATAATTGAAAGTTTTACTAATTGACAGGGCACTGACTCTTCCTACAACAATTCTGAATGACTTAAGAGCAATACTTGGTACTCTCACCCAGAGCTCCACTGGTGCCTTCAAACTTCAGCTTTTCATCTTCCCATAGGGATGGATCATTAAAGACAGAATGGGTTACACAGCCATTTCAACTCTTTCTTTGGTATAGATCATTTTTTTGTAATCTAATTTATCTGTTAATTGGATTCCTATCATTCAACAAATGCAGTTCAAGTTTATACTTGAGCTTAGTGCTTTGACTGTATAAGTCTGCTAAGTAGTACAGTTCATATTCTAGCAACTGCAGAGAGAAAAGAAAGCAGCTAGAACATTTTTCTCCCATCCCCTCCTCTATAAGCATACCTAATTTACCTGTGGAACTCAATATCAGTTGATACAGTTATGCAAAAAACTCAAGTAGTTCTGTGTATATCGACAACATAACAGAAACATAGGTTATAATTTTTCAAGACCTCTCAAGTTTCCTTCTCAATCTGACATGCAAACAAAATACCACGCTAGTATAATTATACTAAGGACTTGATCCTGCTCCCCTTGATGCCAATGGCATTCCAATTAAATCAGCTAGAACCCCACCATATTTTTTACTTTAGATCTATTTTTTTTCTTAGATTATATGTTATCCCTATAGATTGTACCATACACTCTCATAACATCAATAATGGTTCCCATTGACTTAGACCCACAACTTCCAGAGAGGGATTGCGATTAGCTCCTGCCAGGAGGTCACCCTGGGAAGTTTCTGATAAATCAATGGAAGCTTTATGGACTGGTTTTCTTCTCCCTTCCAGGAATAAATGCAAACAGTGTCACTGTCTGGACACTTGTCTACTGCACCAAGACCAATTCATCATCTGCACCAAGACTAATTCATCAGTGTGCTGAGAAATGCCATTCTGGTCTGTCCTACTGCACCCTTTCCCTTCAATACCTTGCATTTCAGTTCCTGTTCTTTGAAAAACAAGACAAAAACCTGTTCAACAGGAAAACATGGGTAGTGTTAAACTAACCCAGGTTTGTGTCATTCATACTACAGTGGAGTTACTTTTCAAATCACATGAACTTGCTCATTTTAATGGTACCTGTGTAACAAAACACCCCACCTTCAGAAACTTATTACCTTTGTGTCTTTAAAATATAAACTTTGTGGATGCATTTAGTAACACTATAATCTTGTTACAGGGATAATACTCTTTTTTTAATGGTGATTAGCAGCATCAATTTTTTTTTCTTATAAAGCCAATAATTACTGCTCTGAAAAAAGGCTAGATGCTCTTCCTAAAAAACACACCCATCTAAATTCTTCCAGCCCTCTTTCCTGCAGATTTCTGTCCTTTAGCCCTTGCTCCTCATCTATATCTTCACCATACGTTCTGTTGAAGAAGTACAAGGAGATGCTGTAGCCCGCCAGCTGTTACCAAAGCAAGCGTGGTAGGGCTGAGTCCTGCCCACCTTCCCCTCGCTGGGGGCACTCATTTGGGTTTTTCTCCTCCACTGATTTTCACCAAACTTACAAGAACTTAATTATCGCTGACATTTCTGCCCTTCCATCAAATTCGGTTAAAAAAAAAAAAAACAACAAAAACCCAACAATACTAAGAAGAGACTGACAGGTAAAGCAAATGGTCACATAAACCTCATCTTTGTAGGTACGCAGCCTAAAGTGTGCCATAAAAATCTACAGAAGGTCTAAAGCCCTGCATCAGAAATACTGCTAGCTGTGTGATCTGAGTTACTGCTTCATTTGTATACTGGTGTGTATTTAAAGATAATTAATATTAGCTGTGACTTTTGAGACTGGTATCAACACAGTCTCCCTTTGTAGTGCCTACAGTTTTGTAAATGCAAATAATTTTGAGTTCAGTTTTGCATTTTTAATTATTAGCAGGCAGAGCTCCTTTGGTATTTAGCTGCCTAACCATGACTCAGGGTAGACAGACATATTCATGGCATTAATTGTGACTAGGATATTCAGGTGTATAGAAATCAAAGTGGATTTCAAAAAAAATAACCACCCCCAAGTGAATCTTGAACAGAAGTACTTGAGATGCATGGGCTCGGATTTATTTTTTAAAGCTTTGGTCAAAGAGATTTCCGTTAGTTGAACTAAGGTAGTGTATGTAATATTAATATGAACTCAGACTGTTGTGAATACTTGCTGTATAGTACTGGAGGGGGTGGGGAGATATAGTGTGATATTAAAAAAAAACCCCACAGCATTATTTTGAGGTAGACATGCCAAAAGCAGTTCTCTGGAACAGAAGGTGGCCTAATTATTAAAAGAAATGGCTTCCATCTCTGTGATGGTCTGACTGTTTGTGGATAAAATCCTACAACTGTGAAGGGCCTCATGCACTGCAAAAAAAAAAAAAAAAAAAAAGAGAGAGAGAAAAAAAATCAAAGTGTTCAGCAGCCATACATCAGAGAGACTATACAAGAAGGGTATCGTATTTTTAGAGACCCCAGAATTCCTGAGCAAAGTAGTAGTTAGTACCAGGTCTACATCAAAAGAAAACAACATCGTGTGTCATCGCTGGCCTCCTCTGTGATGTTTTGCCCTCAGCTTCATAATACTCAAAAAGTCATGGTTAAAAAAGACAGACTGTCCCTTTAAAATTAGATCATCCCTTTTATTAATATGCAGAATGAGTTGTCAATTGACCAAGCAACAAATGTACATCCTCATATCCTCATTTTCACTTCTATCTATGAATATTTTAAAACCCTAATGTGTGCTTGGCCATTTGGGTTTTAAGCAAAGACTTATCACAGTGTAAAACCCCTCATTTTTATCCCTTAGCTGAGGGCTTCTTTTTCCCTTTTCCAGGGTGTCATTAAAAATCTGATGCCAAGAGCTGGGACTTGGCAGGGTTTGCGATATAATTTGCAATCTGCAGTGTTTGCTGGCTAGCCCCCACCTGCCCCCCTCCTTTTTTTTTTTTTTCCCTTCCCTTTTTTTTTTTTTTTTTTAACCAGCCTGCCTGCTAGAGTCAATAGGGGGCATCCCTCATCTGTCTAAAAGAAAAATAGCAGCATACTAATTAGAATTCTATTTGCCAGAAGCCTCGGAGTTGCTGTGCTTATAGATTTCAAGCTTCTTTTGTTTGAATTAAATTGCCAACTTTTCCCCCCCCCACACCCCTCCCTTTCCTTCTTTGCACTAGGCATGAGAGAGCGGGTGCCTTATTTGATTGAAAGAGTGGGTAGGGGGATGGGGAGGAGGGAAGCCTTAGCTATGGAAATGCTGAGGAAATGTCAGGGTTGTGTTTAAAAATGCCTGGTATGCTTTTCAGTGCCTGACTCCTGTCTTTCTAGCAGGGTTGTGGAGGGGAGGAAAGGGGGCTTGGCATTGAGCGCAGGCACTCTGCCCCTTCTCCCTGACACTGAAATTCTGGGGGAGAGCTGACATGCTCTTCCCCCAGCTCAAAGCCAGATGGTTCAAGCTTGGATAAAACCTTGGGATGAGATCACAAAGCTTGTTCATAACAGAACACACAACATCTCTGTTTTTCTGTTAATACCTCCTTTTGTACGCGTTGTGTGGGGTGAGGGAGGGGCCAGGAGATATGTCATAAATCCAAAGGAAAATGTCATATTTAACATTAATTTGTTTTCATAACCCCGTGAAAGAATTCAAGCTTTCCCCATTAAAATGTCATAATTAACCGTCGGGAAGTTTTATTACAAATATTTTTTTTTTATTTCACGAATAACTGAGTGAAATGCACATGCAAAAGTTTTTCATTGCCCTTAAGCGTCTGAAAATATAAAAACACATTTTTTTAGCCGCAAAGAAGAGTTTCACAGAGCAGGATTCAAGCATGGCCACATTTATGCAACTTCCTAAGTTTAGGTGTCTAAATAATATAAAGGCTGAGCTTACTCCCATCACCACAAATTCTGCCCATGCACAATATGGCCATTGACTCCAGCCATTCACAGTCAAGTCTCATGCACTGATTCACAACTGGGGATAAACGAATCATGGGGACAGAATAATGCATTCCACCACCTCCATATTCCTCATAAAGACGGAATGCTTGCAAAGGAATCAGAATTCTTTTCAAAGGCATTAATCAGTCAAATTTACTTGACATTTTCATGGATTTGCTTTCTCCTTACAAATTCTTAACCGAGCTTACCTATAGCTATGATGGGCACTCTCAGATGGCACTGCTGTTGTTCTCTACCTAGCCAAGATTATATTTCTTTTTTTGACTTCTGGCATAAATATTTACTATACAGCCTGTTTAGAATTCTTATATACATCAGCTTATAGCTTGCTTTCCTTACTGTTCATTTGTCCCAGTGCAATCTTGTTTCATAAATGTCCATGAAAGATCAACACATTTTGGACAGGAATATGAACATAGGAAAAGGAAATTAAGGCTAATTCCAAGTTTGCCTTGCTTGTCTGACAGTATTTAGAACAAGTAATTTGCAAAGACAAGTTCTAGTCGTAAAAAATTTGCCCCTCAAATTTGGTGTAAAAACAATACTGAAATATGCCATCATGTTTGATGTAAATATTGTTTTATTTTTTCCTTTTAAACCATGAAACCTTTAAGAATTAATGATGTTCTAATTTATTGATAGAATTCAGGCTCACGCCTGAAATACCGAGCCTTTCTTTAAGAAAAAATTATCTATACTTTACCATAGTATATTTGATTTTGGCTTAGTAGATGCTGTGATTATTTTTGCACAGTCCTTCAAAATAAATTTCCTAAAAAACCCACAGAGCTAAAGTACTAACTAACCATTGCATTTTTATGTATTCATTAAAGATAAGATCTTAAAAGAAAGAGGGAAAATATGGACATTAGTAACTCTTACATATACTCCTTGGTGCTATTATATTTTAATTAGCACAGTTTGCAGGCTGTAACCTTTCCTAGGCCTACATGATGCATGAATATTTTATTTGCATTACTATAAAGTAAAAATAATTTGATTATCATTCGTACTATTTATGATTACATGTTTCTAGACACGCACATAGTCTCTATTTATAGTGGTCTTGAACATTCTTAAATAGCATAGAGTGCTGACAAGCAAAGTATTGATGTTTACAGTATCATGCAAACCCCGAAGCCAACCATGTTCACATCCCTTTGAATTACTTTTCCAATTCAAAGCCTCTAAGAGCCCAGACCTCCTTTATCTCTTCTCGTTATAAAAAGTGGCAGGAGGCAGAGTGGCAGAATGACCCACAAGATGGCACCTGTCACCAGTGGGATTTCTTCTGCGTTCTGCAGGCCAAATTTTGTTTGAACTCACTATGGCCTCTGTCATATCCTCATTTTCCCTTCCACTCTTGCCTCTCCTTCTTAATCCCCTTCGTGCAGGCTCAGGCTCTGTTTACCCAGCTTCCGAAACCTTTTTTCAGCAAGAAGCTGAAGTAAAACTTTATTGAAATAAGGACTCATGATTAAGAAGCAAACCTGTACAGGAAGAAACCAGCTACACTACCTGCCGCCTTTGCCTGGCTTCACTTAAAGACAGCTCCTCCTATACGCAATTCTTATAGATGTGCATCCGAAATACATGATTACTTTAGGTCTCAAAGGTGAGGGAGTTGATTAGCTCTCTAATGAAGCCTTTTGTTATTACTTACAGAGAAAGTACATCACGCAGATGGAATGTACCATAAAACCACTTCCTTACACCAGGCCAGACATATTTTAACTGGTAAGATCACCTAGAGCAATGAGGTGAAGCAGTTTCTATAAAAGCAGAATCAGTGGAATTTTTTTTTTAAAACCAGATTAAAGGCAATGACAGAAAACAACAAACAAGCAATGTAACACCATTAGACCTCATGTCTCAAATATGAAACTGATAATTCCTCTGCTACACAAGTCATTTTGTACTTTGTCCAAAATTACATGGCAAACATTCACTAGTTGCCTATTACAGAATTTTTAATAGGTCTATAAAGAAGATGTTGATGAATATCCCTCTGACTACACAAAATCCAAATGTTCTTATAGAGATGCAGCATCCACAGGAAGAACTTCAAGCTGCAGGTCACTCCATCACTTAATTCCACCAACTGCAAAGAAGAATTATTCTTCTACACAAAAAGAATACAACAGATCATTGGGACCTACACAGAGCCTGGAGCTCTTCTCTTGGGGCATGGACCCATTCTGACCCTTGCCATTACTCTACCTCAACCTCCAGCTTTGAAGTGCTGCATGCCCTCAGGTTTTCCTGTACCTTGTGCCTGAACACACCACACCAGGCTGTTGATTTCTTCCATAGGGTCTTTGTGGCTTGAAAAGGGAAAAGTATCTTACACCCTGTTCCTAATTGTCCTCATTCTTCCTTCTGTCAACTTCAAAAATGCACCTAATTACCCCAAAGCATAAACAAGGTCTTTCAACAGCCACCAGTAAGAGCAGGAGGGAAGAATGGCTCATAGTTTTCTTTGCCCAATGAAAAAGGGCATAAGCCTGAATCTCATGTAGGAAAACATCTTAAGACATTGAGAATCTCAGTTTTACCCAATGTATTTAAGAAAATGCTGATTACATATTCAATACCAAGCCAAAATTCATTAAAATAATGCTATTGCCTTTAGACAGAAGTTAATCATAGTGTTAAAAATAGCTATTACTATTGTAAAATCTTTAAAACACTAGTATCATCCTACGGATTAAGGATATCCTTTCAATAACTGTCCATGATTAACACAAACAGCGGGCAACATTTCTGTAACACATATAAGTTGCTTTTGCTACAAACATCCGAAGTAATTCTCACCTCTTAGGCAAAATGATCAGGCCATAAATGCACAATTTACTAAAATTCATCAAATCCTGGAAATCAATACAGATCCCAAGAATCTAGCTTCATTTTGGTACTCCCTCCATGAGTAATTAAGGAATAATCTAGGAGTATTTGTAAAAAAAAAAAAAAAATATATATATATATAAAAAAAAGAAACATCAATGGCCTCCCTTTGTATTAAAAAAATGTGGATTCATAAAAACTAAAGTAGTGGGTTTATGAATCATGCCAATCTGCCTTGAGTTTTGGGGAGGGATTTATTTTGACCTTTCTGATTTTTCATTTTGAAATTACTTTTATTTCAGGGGTTTTTTCCCCCCCCCTTGGTAGATGATGAAATCAAGCAAGTCCAACTCAGAATGAACCATTTTGATCAATCTGAAAGGCGGCTTTTTTCAGAATTTTCCTCTGCCAAGAATTTGAAAATGTCACATTTCATTCCAGTATGAACAGAAGCCAGATTTCAAACTCTCCAAATCCTCTGTGAAATGAAATTTCTGTCTTTTTCACAACTCCAAAATTAATTTTTCCTCAAAGACTACAGGGTGGCTTAAGATAGTGGTCAGCAATTACAGATAACCTGTGGGTGGATCTTAATAGCACAAGCAGGGGTGAGGCCGGGATCGCAAAGTCAGAGCATCTTGAGGGATGACTGTGAGAAGCAAAGCTCTCACAGCTCCTGGCTCTCAGTGAATCCCAAGCTCAGGCGAGCTGGGCTCCAACGCTTCGTTTCGAAGCAAGATATAGACACTGAAGTGAGCGCCAGCATTTCCTAGCTCCCACTGAGTTTCTATCAATATTCTTAAACTTTAAAAAAAGAAAAATACAATCTGGTGTAGCAGCCTTAGAAGACTGCTGACTACTGCTACAAGAAACTCTCTGGAACCTATACGGGGATAGAAATCCAAGAGCTGACCTGTAGTTTTCCACCCAGCCAAGACAGCTATTAAACTCTTGCTGATTTAAGTTACTGTCCAGTAACGTGGTGCCATTTCCTGAAAAATAAACAAATAAATAAATAATCAATCTCCCAATGTCTCTATAAAGGGCAATTTCCTGCAGATTGTGATTTTTGCCATGGAATTATTTAAGAAAACTTGGAAGTTGTGATCCAATGCAGACCTGGCCTCACAAGTTAGTGGCATCAAGGTATCACGCTTTCTCTTGTGGCACTGCACAGAAACATGTCCCCCTGCCATAGACCTCATCCAGAATGACTCTGGCGTAGGCAAGAGCACCACTCGGGTGGAAACAACTTCATAAAGATCACACAACCACAAAGACAGGCATATAAAAACCATGGCAGCTCTTTTTTCCCGGATTTATTTCAAAGCCACACTACCAGATTCAGACTCCCATTCTCTCCTCAATGAGTCAAAACCGTCCCAGCATCTCCAACTGCTCACAAGACGGTCTCCATTCTTCCTGGAAAGGAAGGTGAGTCTGGCAGAGGTCTGAGCACAGTTGCCTGTACTCTACAAAAAATGCTCCAAACAGAGATTTGGTTTTGAAGCATTATAATTAAACTCATCTACAGCTGATGCAATAAAACAAGTAAGAGCAATCCTTTGTGTGTCAAGGACGGCTATCACTGGTGCCTTTCTATCACTGTTGGTTCACGGTGTTTGCTGTGCAAGCTCCATTGCTTCTGCCACTTCTAACTACCATCCTGCTCACTTGGGAGTCATATTTAAGGTCAGCCAGTATACATCAGTCCTGCCCAGAGTAAAAATTTACTCCTCATGCTGGATATGACAGGCCTGTAAAACAACACACAAAGTAAAAAATTCATTATTTATTAAAAAAGCAAAATTGTGAGGTTTTCCAGTATGAAAACTCTAACCTGTATATTATTATAAATGCTCTGTCCCCTGTAATATCTCTTTGGTTTTGTAATTATTTTAGTCTCCACTCAGGAGCAATAAAAAGAGCTTATATTTTCCCAGCACTCAGATGAAATAACTTTGAAATCATGCCTTGTAGTTTTCTCCAGTATAATTAATCTCAAGATGTCACTCCCCCCACCCGATATGATAGTCTCATTGCAGTGGACTTGGGGGGGAGGGGACAGTGAGAAGGATATATTGGTTTTCATCCCAGTTAACCACTCTTTCTCCAAAACAAGATCATTAAAAAAAAAAAAAAATTCAAACAAAACCAGCAAGAGATAATCCTCCACCAATAAATTTATCAAGAGCAAATTTTCTGCAGGCTTGCCAAACTGTCATAAGGGGGGGGGGGGGGGGAGGTAGAGATCAAATATACTGTTGAGCAAGGAAACAGAGAGCACAAACTTTGTCCTCAGCTCGGGGACAATGATGCTCAAAGATTAACCCACCCTCTCAATTAACACCTCACATGAAAATCCCAGCAAGGTCATGGGATCTGTGCTGCAACTCGGTCAATCAGCATTGCCTGCCTCCATACAAACCAAGATCGAATGCAGAATTAACACTGGTCCCCCAAGCCCTCGCTCACAGACTCACGTCAGATTAAGCCCTTGCATGGAGGAGATATGAAAAGCATTTCTAATTAGGGTCTGAGGTTACTGGTTAAAATGCAGTCGAGCAGTCTACCAACCATTCTTCTCCCCCCTTTTTTTTTATAATTTTAATTAAACTCAGATACTATTTAATTCCTACCTGCATATATTTAGTACTACTTGAATGCAAACCTGATAAAGAATACTCCTGATCCCCACTTAGCTGCCACAAGCACTTATTAAAAGGAGGGTGACTGTCTTCAAGATCTTCCATGGGTCCCTTTGCAATAATTACTTTTTCTATCAAATGAAAAGCATAATATTTTTCTGTAAATAGATTATTTTTCCTTGTGAAACCTTGACTTCTCCACTCTCGTGGTGAAATTATAACTTCAGTGTAGTGGTTAGTTACTGTCATGCTAGTCCATGAGGAGGCTTTTTTCCCCTATATGTGCTCTGCTCCTCTTATTCCACTGCTTATAGGATTCTTGAGACGTACACTTGAGGACATTTTGCACCTCTTTATTCTCACAGAAGCACTGCTGTACATCCTGCGTTTTGGGGAATGGGAGGGAAGAGACTTAGCACTGGTTGGATGCTGTTAAATTATTTGTAATTCTAGGGCACTACACAACATTCCTGCCATTGTGTGATTAGCAATCTAGATCACTCCATAACAATTTTTAATATCTACCATGACCCTGGAAGCCTTAATGCTACATCTCCAGCATACTAAAGCCTTGTGTCTCCAAATTATAGCTCTGAATAATTCAGGAATTGTAACGGTAGCTCAGTACTTATTAAAGCATTGGGAAAACTTTAAGAGTCTCATATCTACAGGCTCTTCATTATTATTCTGATTATAAAGATGGTTTAATATATGCTGTTGCTATTCTTACACATTACCACAGTACCATTTGTGAGGAATCAATAAATGATCCAAGTAAACTCCTTTATTAAGCGGCTATATCTCAGAGTATCAAGGGATGCAGTAAAATGAAGTTTCCTTTTTTCAGGGAAGATGGGAATTATGTAATAATCTTTACATTAATTTTTAAAATGCCAAATTATGCCTTAGACATCATAACAAAAAATCTGCTACCAAACTTATTTAAGCAAAACAAAATCAGGTATATATAGAACAACTCAGGTTTTTCCCTGATACACTCACTAGCACGAACAGGAACAAAATTTATGTAAGTCTAACTAGTTTAATAACATATTAAACACATTATGTCTGTCCTAATCCCAAGTAAGCGGCTATAATAAGCCTTAGTGACAAGGAGGATCTAAGGAAGAGTTGAATTTTTCATAGAGGTTTTGTTAGGTTCATCAGTCGCCTCAAAAGTCCAGGCCTTCAGTCATTCCAGCTGTGAAATCTGGAAGAGATTATCTTCATTTTACTAAGAATAAACATCCCATTTCTAGGAGGAAAATTCCATTTGATGACAGAACTTGTTCGTGACCTAAACTTTGAAACCCTGCCACTGGATGTCATAGTTGAGTAGCTTTGGGTAAATGTAAAAATTATTAAAAACCTCAATAAAAATACTGAAAAAAATCCATGAGGCATTTTTAGTCTGAGAGTAATCTATAGCACGGAAAGCATTCAAAATAGCATTTTGGCAAAGTTTATTAATCACCTGCTTTCCCAATCTGTTGAGAGAGTTTCATTACTTTCTGGACAGTCAGGCACTTGAACTTATATTGACTGTCCTCACTTGACTACCCTGCACTATGTTGATTATGACTCAGTTAATGGTTTACCAGAGAAGATATCCCACACTATTAAAAGAAGTGCTCTAGATTCATTTAGAATTCAAAGCATCCTCTCCCCAAAACCTTGTAAAATATCAGATGTGTTGAGGGGGAAAAGCAGCCATAGCCTGCCTCACTAAATAAAGCCAGTAAAGTGGGTCGAACCAAAAAAGAACTCCTAGTGTGACCACTGCTTATGCTATCAGGGTGAATGCAGGTGATAAGGTTTTATTTACAACCACACTCATAATATCTGGTGTGAAGCAGATGATAAGGTTTTATTATTGCTGCCTACTTCTGAAAGAAATTACTTTCCCTGTGTGCAAAGCCATACATTAGAGGAGACTCAGGTTGAGTAGGAAATCTGACTACTCAGGAGAAGGAGGACAAAAATTTCCACCATATTATACCTTTACAGATGTTAACGGGCAAGTGATAAAATCTGTCTTCCTGAATGCTGTCTTCATGGGAAAATACAGTTTAGTAGCTTTGTTATTTAATTATCCTTTAAGCTTTAGAAGGTGTGGAAGTATTTTGGGATAAATGTACATGAAAGTTTCTTTAAGAAAATACTAAAAAAAAAGAAAGAATAGAAGCCTTTTTCTAGCTGCTGCTGTCAAATCAGAAAACTAATTATATATATACACACACACTTGTTTTAAAGCGACAGTAAAATAAAAACCTTGGAAAAAAAAAAGTGTTAAAAAAAAAAAAAAAGGAAAAATGTGTTCTTCTCCTTTCCCATAGTGAAAGTAAGGTAACTGTCCTCAGCTCCAGAGACTTTCCATTCCTGAAGGATAATCAAGAAATCCACCAAATGTTGCTAAGCATGGAATTGGAGCAGACAGCAAAACCAGCATCTTGGAGAACTCGTCAAAATCCTTCAGGATTAAGGATACAGACATCATACTGGGGTCTGCGTTTTATTCCTAAAGCATTTACTTTTAGGAGTGTACTGATCTGAAAAAACATGAAGTATTAGCTTTATTACAGAAAAGCTACAACACCATTTTTAAATAATGGCAACACGCTTAATCCTAAAAAACTCCACTACAGACAGGTAAGGAGTAAAAGAATGATTAACCACCATGGAAACAAGAAAAACTCCTGACAAAGGATTTTTCAGTATTAAATGCACCATTATTTTTAATAAAATGTGCTGTGTCACCATTACTTATCCTTAAATTACACCTGCCCCTTGCTAATTCAGGTGGCTAGCATGCAAAAGCATTACCTACCCTTCTGTACATTAAAAGAGCCTCTGTTTATGTTAACAGAAAAAACTTGGAGCTAAAAGAGTGAAAAACTTTAGAATACACTGTTCTTTTCTCAAGTCCATTTCTCCCATTCAGATAACTAGCATTCATTTAATCTATTCAGGTAAAAATAACCATTAAATATCACCTAAGTATCACTTAAATTCTATTTTGGGGATTTATGACTAGGATTAGCTTTGTGTCAGCTTTGTGTCACCTCTTAGTACAGGGTTGAGTGACAGAAATTCATTTAACCACAGTTTGAATCCCATTTCTTCCCTACCTCTGGTTTCATATACATTTTTCTTTCTAACATATATTGATCTTGGAAACCCAAAGCCACTTTTTAACACTTTATTAAGCACAATACATACAAGGTAACATATTGAAAGTATAATAATGAGGCCAACGGTAATATAGTAATGATAGTCAAAACTCTATCAAATATGTAATGGATATTTTAATTATATATCTCATATCTGCGCCCCACTGTGAAAAATAACTGGGTCTAGTAATTTTCATGGACGATGACAAGATTACTATTACTAATGGTCTGAGGTACAAGTGTTTATTTTTAACATTATTAACGGTACTAATTATGATGAATATGATTATTTAGAGTCATTATGTGGTAGAAGAGTTTGATGATCCACTCAGGTGCCTAGAATTTAACATTCTCCATCTACCCATGTATGGAAATTAATGACATAGCTTAAATCTATTGTTATCACACTCGCTGCCATGAAAATTGCTTTTAAAGAAGAAAAAAGCAGAAGAGATCACCCAAGTGTGCTGCCCATTTCTTTATTATCCTGAAAATGTTCATGTCTACAAATCTGTAAGAAAAACTGATAAGACGTTATATGCTGGGGAAAAAAAATATATTAGATGGCTTTTACAGATGGAGGGACAGGTCTCAAGCACTTCTCCACAACACACAGAAATATTATTTTCATATTGTAGGATTTGGAATAGAGCCCTTGGGCTAGGTACTAGGTATATACAAGTGTCGAAAAAAAATCTTACATAGGCATGACAGACAAAGGAATATTTTGTAACATCCATTTTGCAAACAAAAACCTTTCACCACAAAAACCTAAGTGACCCAAGACTATATAGTTTATACTGCTCAGAGCATCTTCTGGCATACCTGTGAGCATGCCATGTTTTATCCCCACCTTGCAGCCCATCCACCTAAGCTTCTTCACAGGTATTTCCTGTGTGGTGACATGACTGATGTATTTGGGCAGACGAGCTGCCACGTGAGATGGAAGACATGCTGCAACTGGATTCGCAGACTCACAGGTAGGGACCCCTTGTGTGGTGGGCAACCTCAGGTTCATTACCAGCAGATCGCCGATAGATGCACAAAGGCTGCGGGAGGGATAGGCACAGAACACACGTTTCCTAAAACCAGAGTCGCAGCCTCAGCACGAGGCTCTCCACAACTACGATCAATATGCTATCCATATATCCAAGGCATGGCCTCGCAGGTCTCAACCAAATACTGTCTCGATGAGGAAAATGTAGGTATAATTTCGCTATCGATTTTGAAGCGAGTCGATGCTTTAACCCTTTTGCACTGAGCCTCACAAAACGGCTCCTACAGATACCAGGGATTGCTTACATTTTAACTGCCCGCTCACTACAAACAATTGTCACCTCTGCAGCGAGATTCCTCCTGGCACACCGAAGAGAGAGAGCAGAATCATTAACTAGTTAAATCTGATAAATACAGAGTCTCGGAAAAGGAAGGAAGAAAATGGACCATTCTCACTTTGTAATGCATTTCCATCAGTGACTGGCACACTATTAGGATCAGGATCAAAGGGGGTGGGATGCTGGTGTCTTTGGATTTGGGCCTTTCACACTGCCTGATTGATGGAACTGAAAGGCTTCTGCTTGTAAAGCAGTCACCCCAAACAGCTGTCTCTTGCTCCTGTCCTCCTCTCCACTGCAGCAAATGCAGTTCAGATTTCATTTATCAGCCTCCGTGAATAGCAACACTCTTACAGTGGAAGTAAAGCCTTGCATTAAAGGGGATGCTTAGCAATTTGCATGCATGCTCTGTATTGCTAAGCGTTGCGTGGCTTTAGTTGCCAAAGGACATGCGGCACTGTGTATCTCATCTCCCCCACTTTTCTGGTTTCTTAAATTATCAGTGTTTTACTTCCCTTTCATGTTCAAAGCATAGCAAATTTATTTGATATATTCTGAATGCTGAAGCATGCCAATGACATCAATCAAACTACAGAACACGGGGAAAGCTGCTATAGAGTAATCAGAATTGGCCATAAGCTATAAATATCTACTGTCTCACGATTCTCTTGGCTGCTACGCAAACTTTGATCATTAGCACTGATCAAAGATCATGAGGGATAAAATGGTATTATGATATAATGGCATGTATGCTACAGCTGATACTAAGGGCTAGAGATGACCTATGCTTGACTATATCATCTTTCTCCATGCACCAGAAACATTCATTAAAATGGCAGAATTATTTTTTCTGTACCTTAGAGGACACAACAGAAAACAATAGTACAATCAGAACTGGCGTAACTGTTTGTGACCAGCCGGAGTGGTTTGTGTTTGTATACTCTGCAATGTACCTTCTTGTAACGCTGCACAGGTAACTCCAGACAATGTCTGATGGTGCCTCAGAGGTCACAAAACACAACTAATGACTTTTTGTTGTTTTCTTGCTTTTAGATGGATTGTCTGTTTCCTTGCTGAAAACAGGATACACCAAGTACCTCATGGGTACAACTTGCATAGCAAATTTGTGCAAGTTAGGCTTCTCATTTTAATCTAACTGCTATTGGTATGAGGATGGTGACTTAGCAAACATAGCTTTTACTCATTTGTAAAACACGTCCCCACACCCAGATTAAAATATAAAATATGGGCTCGCCTTCCTTACCTGACAGTACAATTCTCTGTACCATACTCTGAATTAAGTATTTAAATACCTTACCAGAGCTCCAAAGCTTTCAGATAAATCAAAGTAGTATCCAACCTCACAGCTGTCAAATAAAGTGATACAGAATTGCTTTGTACAAAAGAAATTAAATTAATACAGCCTTACTCACTAACTTATGAGTAATTTTCCTGGAAAAATCTACACAGAAAGAAGAACTGTAACTGCTTAAAGTTCTCTTTGTATTCTACTCCCAGGAAACTGAAAACATCTTCCCTTTAAATTTAAGACTTCGCTTGTCCAGTCAGGGACAAGAACACCATATGACCACATGTGTTTCATAGCTCTTAGGAAATCTACGTAGATAATTTATACAGTTAAAATAAGAAGTGCTGGATACACAGACAGAGACACAATTGCACCTGAACAACAAATCAAAGTGCACCTTTCAAATGATGGTCTCCTCCTGCTTTGTTAATCCTTATCACTTTCTTGAGCTTGTAGCTCCACTGCTTTCAAAAAGTTACAGATAGACTCTTTTTACACAAAAAAAAAAAAAAAAGACAGTAAAGAGATGATCTGCCTAAAGTCTTATAGAAAGTCTGAAAAACATGCATAAAAATCAATCTCACCTTTCTTGGGTCCAAGCTAAGTAATTTAAACATAAGATACTTCTCAGATAACTTAAAGAAAGGAAGTCAACCAGTAGGTAAACCATGTTCTCATGAACTAGTTTTGTGTTAATCATGTTCTCCCACCCACCTGCTCTGGAGTTACCTGAATTAAGAAAGAAAATAATTCATGTAAGTTCTTTTGGTGACATATTTAAAACAGCTGATTCATATACAGCCTTCACAGTCCAGGGTCAGAACAAATTGTCCTCAAAAGCAACACAGTTAAATTGAGTGGAACTAGCATCCACCAAATTCCAAGGTACATAATACATATTATAAACTTGTCTTACTTGGCACCAATTTGACAACCTCAGTTTGAGAGAACAGAGAGTGAAAATGAGTTTTAAGCATTCAGCTTCAGAGAGGGACAATATTCATTATGTGCAGTCCTTTAACAGATTGACCAGATTGCGGAGGCCCTTCAGCAGACTTGAAATTTAATCTCCCTGTTGCAGCTTTAGTTATTACAAGTACCACTACTATATAGCTTCTACTACCATATAGGCTATTATATAGTACAGGTTTTTCTGTATAGAGATCTTATATATTCCATATTGTTTATCACATCAGATTTGCTCTAGTCCTTCATGTATCTACATGGATTTTTAAGTGTTCTTTCTTTGCCCATTTTGGGAGGAGGAGACTATTTTGTGCCTTTTCTTCTCCACCCACTTATGACTGGTTTGTGAGTTCAGCCTTCAAGATTTTCTTATCTCACCTAAAACACAAAATAAGAGAAAAGTCATAAATGTAATTTGACTTTTACTTTAAGGTCATTCTCAAGGTCACTCTGGCAGCAGCATGATAAAATAAACAGCACAAACCAACAGGAAAAACCTCAGTCACAGAGCCTGATCCAGTACCTACCAAAGTCAATGAATATCTGCACGAGTTACAGCAGGCATTTGATCAAGCTCAGGAGGGGATAATTTGGCACTCTAGAACACTTTACCTCCTTTTTTTTCTAATTGCCATTATCTCAGTCTCACTGGCATAGTCCAATTTTGGGCTTACATTACATGCAAAGACCCATCATGTTGTCAAAGACAATAATCATGATGCTGTTGTAGTGCCTTGATTATATCTCTGTGTTTTTATCTAGTGCATTGGCTCCTATGTTGGAAGTGATCAGCATTTCCCGCTGACTTGCTGATACAACTTTCTTTTAAAGCTTCTCCCACCAACACCACTGTAAGCCTAAATGTACAGTCATTTAGAAAACCCAAACACATTCAAAAAAGCCATTCTCATGTTTGAATGACATAACTCAAGTATTTTCCTATATATTTCAAATATACTTCATTTTCCAAGATAAATTTCAGTTTCCCAGCTCAGATTCATATGTGCCAAAGTGCAGGTGCATAGGTCGTTAGGATGAATATATCCTTTTGAAATATCCTTTTTTAGCCAGTGATACACTGAGACTGTGCATTTATTGTTACACATATCTATCTCTACCTAAACCCACAGACAGCAACATATCAGACACTTGTATCAGTTACAGGTGTGGCTAGTGGATGCCAGTTAGTCCCAGAGAAAAAAACTACATATACACTAGCAAATATCACATCAACTTCCTTGCAAAAATTTCCCATTTTGCCCTTAGAGGAAGGAAGTAGCCACAAGGATTAGAAAATTACTACTTCCTTAATAAAAAGTCCATCTTAATCTTCACTGGATGCCCAAATGGAGGAGGGAATTGAGTGATATCAGTCATGACAAAAAGATTCCTATATCTGGAGCCTGAGAAGAAGAAATCTATGTCAACATATTTTTCTAAGCAAAAGGTCTGTGGTAAACCTGGAAGTACACTGTGAACCTAATTGTGTTAGCTTTTCTCAGGCAATCATTTTAAATTACTCGGAAGAGAAAAAACTTCAAATGTAAACTTCCAGGACTCATCATTCGAAGTTTGAAAATTGTCTTATCTGCCAAAGAGGAAAAAGGATCGATTACATTTTCAAAAATTTGGTCCCTCATTGTTTTTAAAAAGAGAACTTGCAAAAATGTTTCTAAAGCAAAGCACAGTTTCACTATTTCATTTCAATTCCATACATATATCAATGAACATTCTGGCTGCTTCACTTATATCTTTTGTAGGCCACATTATGGGACAGTCCTTTCCAAACATTCAGCTTTCTTTTCTCCATATTAATTCAACATAATATTAGAATTTTCCCCTCTGCAGAGCAAACGCTGTTCCACTATGGATATCCTGACCTACTGGTATCATTGTGCCTCTCCATAGATTTTCATGAGTTATATGCCAGCAGCCTTCTGCCTCTTCCTTTGCTAACTAGGTATTAAAAACATTACTCCAGTTATCTTCCCCAGTCTAAATCCCAAAACAGCCCAGAAATTATCTTTGTTCACCCTTTGATTACATTACTTTCTCAACATTTGCCTAAGTAGCGAAACCACACTCATCATCATGATGTGTGGTTTTCCAACCAGCTTTTGTAATAACACTAGCCCTTGACATGCAAGCACCACAACCTTTCTTCTCTCTTTTCCTAATAATTAGCCTACCAACTGCTTCAAATGATCTCTTACGATAAGGCTCACACTGCCCACCTGTACAGAAAGTTTCAAATACAGAACATTCAGTATTTTACTGAAAATAAACCATAATGACCATGGCAGCAAAGAAGAGATTTGTTCTTTCGTTCTTCTCCCTTGAAATCATTTTAAAAAAATTTAAAAATCTTGGCAGTAGGATTTTGAAAGTAAACACTACAGTCAGCTTTTTTCCATTTTGACAGTTAGGGGCAAAGTTAAATAGCACTAATGCATTCCATTTATTTCAGATAGATCAAAGAAAGAAAGAAAGAAAATGTATCACACAAAGTTTTTTCAAAGCATATGCTCACACACTCCTGCTTTTCTAGGGGTGCTTTAATGAAAATTACTGTTATTTAGTTCATAGATTATCTTTATTGAATGGGAGAGCAAGCATCATTTGCTGCAGTGCAACAGAGGTCATGCATGACCTTGGGGTTGCTGAACATGCTTAGCCCATGAACATGCTTACTTTGCAGTTCATAGTATAAGGGTGTTGACAACTCTAGTGAATCCAACTGTGGGGGTTCTGGAAGCAACCACCTCTGCCAGAGCTACCCCAGGAGAAAGGTAGAAAAGAAAACATGTCCACATCCATGCTGCTTTTTACCAAGTCCACTTTGATTGATGTCAATAGTCAGATGCAACTGAGGGGTCAGATGCAAAAAGGGGGGTTTGAGCTAAACCAGTTAATTATCAGGTACTCACTGAAGTTCTCCAATGTTACTGTGCAGTCAGTAACTTCTGGAAGAGGAACCAGGTGGACAGCAGCATCTTGCACCACTGCACCAAGCCTCTCCAGAAGTTCCTTATCAGCACCTAAGTCACTGCTCTGCATTAGTCTTACATGGAGTAATAACTCGTGAGGGATATTGAAAAGACAACTAAGCATCTGTTCGAGCACTTATTGAAACCCTGGTATGTACCTAGTCTACAAAGCACAGCGAATATGTTCCTACTTATCTTCAATCAGTGAATATTATCAGTTATTGTCACTTTTAAATATTTTTCCAGCCCTTAAAACACCTCCTTCAGGGCAAGGATGCTGGCCTTATGCTAGCCAGTGAACATACTGAAAATAAGCCTTGGCAAACAGTTTTGACACAGATATTTTGGGCTGCACATTTTGTTGATAACACACAGACAATCAGTACTACATGATATTTTTATTAAAACCAATTGTGCATATGTTAAAGGGATTAAAAACTGGGTGATGGGTCTCAACATGTTGTCAATAAGAAATCAGTCAAAAAAATAGCATCTTCTGTGGCTTACAGAGTCTGTCTTGATCCACTACTGCAGACTGTACACATCAACAAACCAGAAGGAAATAGAACAGGGCTGTCTTCAGAAATTTTCAAGAGTAGATAAGAGTCCTGGTAAATCACCAGCTGTGACTCAAGTTTGCTCATGATTCTTAGATATATAAACAAGGATAGATAGAAAGGTAAGGAAGGGGGACTAGAAGTGCATAAAGTGGTGATATTTAGTCATTACCAAAACACTTGATGTGGAAAATTAAGATAGTTTCCCAAAAAGATGTAGAATACATTGTCAACATTTTGCAAAACCTGATGAGATCCGAAAAGCCTACTAAACAGATAGTCCAGAAAATGTAACCATTAGCCTGACCTTGATGTAGAAGCACTGATGTAGGAAGAAGATATCAGACTGGGCCTTCAAGACATATTTAATTGCCATGTAAATCTAAACAGAAGAGTCTTCTATGGGGTGGCAACAGGACATGTCCAACTGTACCCAGCACAAACAGTAGGCCACAGCAGAAGTTTCATACCACTTCACACTCTTCCACACCACAGGTCTAGAGCCTCTATGGCAAGTCAAAGCAGTGGAACCACACTACTGCTTGTTCAGCTCTGCAGCAGCTGTGATAAGGGGGTGGCTGATTAGGGTCTCTATAGCCTAATGAAATGAAATCCGATTTCAGACTCTGCCCTCCTCAACCCAGCCTCCCAGAATTTTGGTTTCAGAAACAATTCTTTTTTGAGTCCACCATGCCTGCAGGTTCTTTCCTTCTGCACCCTGCCTTTAAGGGCTTCAGTCCAAGATTGGAGCTGACTCATAGCTGTGCCCAAGTGGATGCAATACCTGATAGTTTTTATCTCATGAGCAAGATGCTTTTCTGTTCTCTGAACAGAGTTGTGAGCCTGACAGAGACACAGCATCCCACTGAGTGAACACGTTTAGGGCCTTCCAAGGAGGTAGCGTGCCATAGGAGCTAGGACAGGAGACAGGATGAACCCTCGCTCAGAATCTTCTCCTACAAGATTACCATTAGAGCCAAGCGATGGACAAAAATAATGGTCACATTAAATTTGGTCAGGCTTGCAAATAAATGTACATATTTGAGTACAGAGTTCTGTCTGAAGTAGTAATGCTCTGGAGTAAAATTCACCTCACTGAATTTAGCCTCCCAAATGAGTTACTGAATAGTCACTCATGTTTGTCTTGATGATAGCTTTAGGGGAAGCTGTTCATCATGCCAATATATCTTTCCTTCATGCAAAACCATACATATGTAGAGTTTTGTGCTGGATATTAAGATTCTATATAAATTGATGTTATTACCAGAGTCACTATGTGTATGTTGGCAATTACATATGTTTTTCTTCTTTCCACTATATAAATTTCCTTTCCCTAATAAAGTGTAGAAGGTTTCCCAAAGAGTTTAATAACCCAGAATCACTGAAGTGTAGCTGTTAAAACAAGCTAAACTGGTTTAACTTCTGAGCTGTCAGACTTAATTTGAAATGACAAGATCTGACCACTGTTTTCACGTGAATTGCTAAAATTAGGTCATTTCCAAATATATGCAAACATTACTAGAAAGAATGTCAAAGTTCAGGATTTTTTGTTCTGAATTTGCTTTCTTAAATGAAATTAAGTGGCAAAAAACATTAATTTATTAAAATAATCTAAAAAAAATTACTTAAAACATTTAAACATAGTAATAACCCATGAAAAGTAGCATTCTGCAATTAAAAGAGAGATCATTTTCAGAAGGTATTTGAACATCAATTTTTGTTAAAGATATCTAGTTTTTTTTTTCCTTCTTCTTCAGGCAATCAAAGCAAATGCATATGGCATGAAAATCTGTTAAAACATAGTACTTTACACCTTTGTTTGTACCTGCTCCAAATATATTTGACTATAAATTAACTGCACATGGTGGCTTTCACATAGGCTTATTTTATCCATGTGTTCAAGAAATTTAATACATTATTTGTGTTCTATCAATTACAGTTCTATTCAGTGGACAAAGAAGGTGTATAAACATACTGACATGTTTTTGCATTTTTATATGCAATATATGCCCAAGGCATCAATTGTATATTAAACAGGTGAAAAAGTAACCCTGAAATTCTACACTTCTGAAGAGCTAAGCTCCTATAAAATATCAGTGCACTAAGCATCAAAAAGTGGTATTGTGGTTCTGTATGGTTAATCTCATTTTAGAGATGGAAGAATTGAGCTATGGCTTGAGTGGTCTACAGGCTAGTCTTCCTCCATACCATCTCATGGTCTCCACCTCAACACCAACCGTCATCTCTTGGCCTGTACAGTAAATTTGTGTTATATCTGCATGCTCTCTGGTAGTAGCTGGTATTCATGGCAGCAGCTAAGTGTTGTTACTGGGAGTTTTTCCTAAAGGAAATCCACAGATCTCAGAACAGAGCCTAGGTATTCCCAATACAGAATATTCTCTAAACACATCACAAGCCTGCCTCCCGCTCCTGTGAGCCAGGGTCCCTATTTCAGAAAGGCTGCATCACAGAACGCCCCAGGTTCTCCACCAACTCCCTCAACACATTCTTCCATCCAAAGCAGGACGGATGTTTCTTACGTGTGGGTTGGGTCACCTCACCCCTCTCTTAATTTTAGTGCATGTGAAATTTGCCATATGGACAGCTCTGAAGACTGAAGCCCTCCACTTACTTGCAAGAGTAGTGGAGCACAATCCTTTCCATTACTGTTACTTTACTGCATCTCCTCCCTTGAAGTAACTTTTAGGAAGACAGGAAAACTGACCTAGATCAAGTCTAGTTCCCAGCTCCTGCAGACCACACATTCCTTTTCACTGTTTAATCAAACTGGCTAAAACTACCTGGATTAAGGGTTCATCTTCCCTCTGTTTTCACCTATTGCTTCTATTCACTGGTTGCTGTAGGACTCAGTCTTTGAATAGTTAGAAAATTTGTTCTTATTTCCACCCTTATTTTAGCCTCATGTTATTGCACCAATAATATTTCTGATGTTACACACAGGGAAGAGAATTCAGATTCTTCTTTCCATTCACTCTTTGCACTAGAATCTTCCACTTTCACAGGCATAGTAAGTATATCTTTCTTCATAGACTATGGCCAAAAATCTCATTTCATAGCACCCTTGCTGTTCTATCAGCCTGAACTGAATTCAGACAGAAAGTTGAGACTTATACTCTATATCTCTTCACCTGGTACAGTGCCAGATGGTACACTTAAAGAGGTTACATATGGAAAAGGTTAATGCCACAATCCTGCAAAATGTTGCCTAAATGATTAATTTCAGGCATATAAATAATTCCATTAAATTCAAATTACTCAAGCCCATTGAAATCAATGTGTCTATGCCCATGACTAAATTATAAGGCACAGGATTGTGGATGTAGAGATTATCCATCACCCAGTTTGGTGGGTCCTCACATAAATCAGATAAGCAAATCCCTTCTGCTCATGTTTGCAGAGTGCAGAATCCTTGCAATCTGGATGCCTTAAGAGATGAAAACAGGGAAAAGCAGCCAAGTATCTCAGGCACTGTGGTGAATTTGTAACTGTGGCCTCAACTGTTCAGTTTGGTCAATTCTTAAGAAAAAAATATGGTATAAACAAAACTCAGTACAACTTCTTGGTACTACTTATACGACAAGATACATGTTCCAGATTAACTTAGTAAGCACTGCCTAGAGGGTAGAAATACTGTCTTTAGAAACTTACTTTAATTTCATCCTCAAAGCTTAACTATATTACAGGAAACATTTGGCTAAGGTGTGGTTATTCATCACAATATCTATATTAACAGCATGATCAGAGAGGTTTCTGACAATTTTTCATTTTAACCTGGCTTTTACTTTCATAATATAATTATACCTCCTCATTTCATTTATGTTATAAAAAGAAATTACATCTTTTAATTTTCTTTTTCTAAAATAAAATCTTTTTCTTTAAAAACCTATGTTGCAGTGGGCAACATATTTAGAGCTTACGATCAGCAATTTCTCTAAAGAGGAAGATTTAACGAAAAAAAAATGGCTCTAAAAGTAATTTCAGCAGCAAAGTAGATTAAATATCCACCATATTAGTCACAGAGTATTAGATGGAATTGGATTGACTGGGAAAAGGTCAAAGAGTTGCTGAAGGTTTTAGCCCACCAGAGGAGCAATAAAATTCAACCATACTTAAAATCATTAGCTTTAAACCCTTTGATACTAGATCCAAACCTCCAGTACTCACAGAAGGAACCTTCAAGCACCATGCCAAGCCAAAAGGAAACCCTTTAAGACATCTACATTTCACAGAAACCTTTTAAGTGAAGTAGAGGAGTAAAGATAGAACTCACACAAGAAAGACTGGGACACAAGTAGAGGGGGAAGGAAAGTACAGCCTTTAAAGAAAGTTAATTTATAAAATGGCAATATGTTCACTTTAACAAGTTCTCGTGGGGCTTGAGGTTCATATTTTAGCTAGCAAATAACACAGCCACCAATTCCTGCACACTTTCTCCAATTTGCTTCCTTGATCCCAGTCCCACTGCTCATTTCTCCCTCCCTTTCCTCACGATGACAAGGCACATTTTCCCCATACAAAGAAGGGCCACCTTTACTGAGCTAGTACAGCACCAAAACAAGACAATCAGAGATCTGAATTGTATGACAAAAATAAAGAAAAGATGCTATGTGCTGACAGCAAGGCAAAGAGGAACTCTAAAAACTCAGAAGTCATCTAACACAGAGACAATCCAAAAGAAAGAGGAAAAAGGCAGAGGAGTAATTAAAAAACCTGAAGACAGTGATGGGTCTCAAGTTTTTGAGCTGGTTCCCTGTTTAATAGAAAGGATGGTTTCCACCCAAAAGGAGATAGATAAAAGAAAGACTTTGCTGTAACTAATAACCAACTGGCATATTTCTGTTGGTTTTGTACATTTTTTCACTCATTTTGAAATGACAAGTATAATTAAAGTTGTTAAATACATCAAGGGACTTGTCAGTCAACTAAAATATCAACTCTTATAAATTCCCCACAATAAGTACCGCACAGCACAATGCAGAAGAAATTAATCTCTCACTAAAAAGATTTAGTCATTTGATGATCCTATAAAAAAAAGATCCCAGATTTTCTATTTCCTGGGGCAAGATGAACTTTTCTTCATGGGTTTATGAACATAAAATGTATGTATTTAATATAATTTCTGTAGTATAGCAAAATTAAAATCTCAAGAAGAATTTTAGTACCTACTCTGAAATATTTGGGGGGGTTAATTTTCATATATATCCTTTGCAGAAGCAAATTAGTATTTTCGCATAGGTATTTCTTTTGTTTTATCCTGTATGAAAAATAACAAGGATGCTCCAAAAAGATGCCTTTTTCAGCCAAGTTCCAGTGGATAAAGTTTGTCTTTGCCCTGCTATAAAGCTCAAACTAAATTAAACAGGACCTAAGTGGATACTTAAGCCTTGGATTAGCTATATTTGCAGGATAATTTTAACCCCAAGACATGAAAAACCTCCTCTTTGTGTTGAGCTATAGCCTTTCAAGCCATTCAAAAAAAAGCCAAACCTTCAAAATGTGATTTCAGCACTCAGCTAATCCCTGTGTGGTAACAGGTATAATATGATCCAAAAGCCTGTCAGTGGAGAAGAGCCCAGGCAAACACATGAAATACTTCAGAAACAGCACTGTAGGAAATAACCTATCCTCAAAAACATGAACACATGCTTTTTCAGTATTTGATAAGAAATAGCATCTCAAAGAAGCCATCATCCCATCACCAAAGTGTGCATTTCTGATAAATCAGCAGAATAAGTTCATGCAAGTTGGCAAGCAACATGTGCATATGTTGAAATACTCTGCTTCAGCCTCCTTCCTATGCAGAACACGGACCTCCGCAAACTTTATAGACTCTGCTCATCACATCTGTGGGAATCTCCTACTCTTTTGCTTCCAACACCCTGAGGGAAATGAGAGCTGGGAGCACTTAGCTCTAGGTGGCAGTGCAAGGCCACGAGGGGCAGCAGGTCCTTCCTCTTTCCTCCTGAATGCCCTAAGTGGACAACAAATCCTAAAAGAGGTGGGGGGGAAAAACAGGCTCCTGGAACATACTAAAACTCTTCAGGAAAGCAAAGCCCACAGGAAAATGTAGCTTGTTTCCTATAATTCATGACAAAGTGTTCAAGCCTTATTGGAGCATCCCGTGGTCATTCCTGTAGTTGCTGTGTAAATATAATCGTAAAAGAGCAGAAAAAGATGAAGTTTTGTCTCCAGCCACCTACACGCATGTTCAAGAGCAAAGTCAGTGTGAAGGCAGAAAAACTCCCAGCTAGTCAACAGCTTCAGTAAGCGATTCCCTTCCAGGCTGAATTCCTCCGACTCCTTCTGAGGCAATGTAACTGAGTTTATTCAGGAGATTAGAATCAACACTGTCTAAATTAGCATAACTGGTGCTACAGGATGTCAGTTGCATTCTCACGGCAAAAATTAAAGACTTCTTAAATCTTGTTTAGAATTTAAAAAAAAATTTTTTTAAATTAAGATTAGTTTACACTCTGGAATTTTAGCATCCCCACTAGTTTTAACAAAATTTTTGTTGCTGTATTGTGTAGGTGATCAGACAGGAACCAGACCAGCTTCTCCCCTCCTGCTACAGGAAGGTCAATCCTTAAAGCAGCTCAGTTTTTGTTGTTGTTTAAATCTTGACAGTACTGCTGGGATTGTCAGAAATAAGTGAAGGTTTATATACAAAGAATACCTGATCACCTAGAGCTGGACCATGATCTCCTGTGCAAGATAGATTATGGATGATTCTTATAAATATGTTACATGAAGCTAGACAGTTTCTTTTGCACTTCATAAAAGTAAACCTAGAGACCTTATAAAATTTATTTTCCCTGATAGAACTTACTGCTTTAAGTTGTTTTGATGAGTAGGTACTCACATGGCAGTAGAATAAAATATTCACACACAAATATTAGCCTCTGAGGCCACTCTTAAAAGAGTATCTCCAAGGATGTTGTTATACACAAGGTAGAATACTCTATTGTATCAAAGCAATTCCTGTGTTTCATAATTTAAATCAGAACGGGAAGAATGAGGCTTGAGTGATCGATTTCTTTTCAGGGATAGTGACTGAAAGAATAGTTGACATTTCATAGGTTTTTTAGTGCCTAAAATAGTCTGTTTTCAATCTCTGAAGGCTTATTTTTCTTTCTAAAGATGGCGTGGGGCCTGGGGGACCCACTTAAAGTTTCTTGCCATACTTGGCCAAGAAACACAAAGTGTTGGTGAAGTATAAACACAGAGCCCTTTTTCTTTGACCCATTCTGCAGTGTGATGGGATAGTGTTGTTAGTTTATGTGAGAGAAAATAGCATAGGCTTTCTGAAAAAAAAAAAAGTGGAATTGGATTAAGGCCTTTGTGCAAGCCTCAATGCTGAGGGGAATTAGCAATAGTTGTAGGCACTTAAAGGAGCTCTCATGCTGAAGCTTATCCCAGATTTTACACAATAAACATTTGAATATCAACAGTGTTTTGCAACTTGCAGCACTAATGTATAAACTTCTTCCTTTTGAAACTCCCAAATCCCTCCAAACGTTCGCAATACCATCTACATAAACATGTAGGGCCTGTAGTAGAAAACACCCAGTCAGGGATGTAAGTCTGATTTTATTTCTTTCTTTTTCATCCCCAGAATCTAAAATGATCTAGTACTATTAGCTGGTTTAAGCACTTCAGAAGTTCTGTATTGTAACCAACTTTTTCCCCTCCAGCATTACATTCTATTTAAAAGGCAAAGATGTCGATGAGACACAAGCTTGACCTGGGTATCCTAATATTTTGTTGTAGCATGAAATATGTAAAAGACACTACAAAAGCTTTGAAGTGTTTCACTAAAATACTGACCTATCCCTCTTATCACTATGTTCATAGCATATTTTTCTGGAGCTCAGCTAGCAAACTAGTCATGAACCCTTTGGACAAGCATTCAGTCCCTCCCCTTAAATTCATCTGCAGATGAGCAGGACTCAGAACAGACCAACCAGGGAAAGCTAGACTCCTTCCTGATAGAGGGGTACTAACATCCATGCAGTTGGCCTCATTAGCTTTAAGTCAAGCCTGGCATTTAAGGACAGATTGGGAGTTCCATAACATTAAGTGTATCAAATTCACACTGACATAGTTGGGAAAAAGATCTCTTTTCCAGATAATGATCAGATGGATGGAGCAGTTGACATGACATTTCTACTAGCTTTTCTAGGTGCGACTTAATTTTTGGTATCCTGTTTAAAGGCTGATCGCCACTTGAGGAACAAATTACTTGCATGCTCTTACTGCATTGAGAAGATTTACTTTGAGCTCATAGTATGTGATTATAAAAGATCCTTCCCAATTTCCTTTTTAACTCATGTTAGGTAGAGAAGTATGTAATCAATTTTACAGCTTTGTATCTGTAGCTGTCCACTAAGAGACAGAACAAAGAAATAAGGCCATGGTGAAATAGCTGGGTGGGAAAAAATTGGAGATCATTTTTCGTTAGTGTTTGTTTTGTGCTTGAAAGGACTGCGATAAGAAACTCATTGCATTAAGAAATGAAGACATTACTGCCCTGTCCAGTTCTGAAGCATGTTGAAGCAGTTTGCCTATTGAATTTGATACAATGATGTATAGATGAATAAAGTTATCTCTAGTGTTGAATGGGACGGTGTCAGTGGGAGGGTAAAAAGGGAGGAACTTGGAATCTGAAAAGAATACTTCGACCCCCCCCCCTTCTCTTTTTAAGAACTTGAAGGTCAGGGTCCAGCTGCCGTAAAAGGCTAGAGGACAAACAAAATGCTGCACAGGCCCAAATAAAGACAACTATAGACACATTGCAGAGGTTTCCTGCTTCAAGTAGCTATTATATTAACCTACACTTTAGGCAAAGAGCATTTTAGGTTTCACACTGATGAAAACATAGGATGAGCAGAAGCATCAGTAAAAGTTGCATCTTTAATGAAACTGATGAAACAGGCCAGCAAAGGTAGGAAACAATTTTTTATAGGAGGAGATTATTTTTGTTCTAATTTACTTGAAAGTCTATTTTTTTTTATTGAGATAAACCAGTAACTTTGCTTTTCTCCTTTACAACCAACTAGTAGCTATTCTTACAGATCTCTTGCCTAACTCCTTGCAAGGCCTATATCAAATACAGCAAGAAAGTATCTTGACATTTGAGGTAGTATATAAAAAAAAATTATATCCTTGCACTCATTCATCCATGTTTCTAAACTGTTAATATTCTGATAATCTACCATTCACATCGGGGTCTGGGAAATCAGAGGGAGAATCTTCAAAATAGGCAGAAGGGTTAATTTCACTAATGAGAGGTAGGGAAAAATACTGCATTAAAATTTCAAGTTGAGCTGCATTTTGTCATTCATGCTCTGTGCTGCTTATTGTTGTCTTGTAGTTATTCTAAATTTAAATGTCTCTCCATAAGATGAAAGAATGGTTAGTATTATTTCTTTTTTAAAGAATAAAAACTACTAGCCTGTCCTGTTCAGCAGGGGGGAGGTGGGGGGGGTAGATAGCTTTGTCCGCTTTTGCTCGGTTTTAAAACAAAAGAGAAACAGTGGAGTTAGAATAGTCTCATGATCAAGTTTTTAATATACACAAGAATAAATTTAGTAACTTCATATCATTGCTATAAAACCCAACCCAATTCACTTTGTTCCTGTTTTTCCAACACCGGGGTTTAATTTTTTTTTCAATCAGTGCAATAAAACTCTAAAAATTATTCAAAGCAATTTAAGTTCAATTTAACATACATTTTGCAATACGGCAGTCTTATAGTAAATGTATCTAGGTACTACTGATGCCAGTGTCAAATAAGATTTTTGCAGGTTAACTTTTATACTAGACATCTAGTCATATAAATTGGCAGAAAGGGAAAGGCAGACACCAGAACAATCTTCTGTTAAAGAATATTTTCACCTTTCACAAAAATGTTTTAATAAACAAAAGCTGGAAATAAAGGTTGAAGTATAACATGAAAAGAAAAGAAGATGCAACAGTTAAGTCTGTAAAACACTGTTTCCAGGCTAATGTGAGCTGCAGATCATTAACTGATTGCATTGTCTGATGGGCATAAATGATAGACTTCGTTTTGAAGTTTCTCTTTTGTCTGCAGTCAAACTCTGAGTTTGAGCCAATCTATATAGATAAATCTAGGGATTAATCCGGAGGTTTAAATGGTTTAGCCAAAGGTTGGTCCAGCTTTATAATAATGACAGCTGATCTGTGTTACTTTCCACTGAGATTTCTTTTTTGGATGACCCCCCTACATATTGCATTTTGCAATTAGACTGTTGACAACTCTATTATTCTGACAGCAGAGGTAGAGCTACACAGGGAATTATACAGCAAGTTCTGCTGTAAATGTTACTCACAGATGTCTTAAGAGGTGGTAGTTTGTCCCATGTGTTCATATCTATGCTGTAGTGCATTTTGAGCTGCAGTTGTTCAAATCAGAATTGGTGACATGCTGAGTCTAATGCAACTCTTACCAACAACTTTCCAAGATTAGGAGCCTGTCAGGATGATGTCAATAGAGGTTTAAGAAGTGCTTTCTGAAGTTGTTCTGAGTTAATAATTAATGGGTGTCTCCCTTTGATAGTTCTTTTATATTTGGATGCAGCTGGCTAGAAATAACCACAAAGGGAACCTGATTTTTATTTGTCATTAATTTTGACTTTCCTAAGCAAATGATCATGTGTCCCACCATCACAGCTTCACTAATCTGGCTGTACTATAATGTGAAGATTAAATCTTTGATTAACAAAACAGATTAATCAGTTTCTAGGATGTTTTGGGGCGAGATGCATGGACATACATCTCCTCCCAAGTAGTTTTCCAACACATGCTTAGAGACATGTTAAGTGTTAAAAGCTGTTGAGTAATCAGAATAAGGTTTTTGATGTCGGTTACATCTTCATCTTGTATAAAGGAGTGTTTTGCCAACTAAACCACAAACATTTAGTCTGCATACGAGGTGCAGTTTTGGCACTGCATACTGGAAAATACAGGTTCAGAGCTCAAACCCATATTTTATACCCAAAAAGTCAGCTTTACAAAGGAAATTAATCTGAGTTAATTTCCAATACCATTTTGCTATAATAATGCCCACAGATGCTAAATGCTGCTTAGATGTATGCCAAGACTATGTCCTACCTTAAATAATTGCTTTTTTCTATTATTTTCCAGTTCTCAAAATATGTGCATACATATACTACCTACACATTTCCAACTCAGACACAAGAGTACATTCACACATGTGACCTTAATTTCTTTACAAGTAAAAATGCTTGAAGATTCATCCCTTTATGAGCTCACCATGCTGACACAAATGCACATAATTTACTCTAAAAAACTTTTGTCAGACTGATCTAGTCTATTAAAAATACTTAAGAGAAATTAGGAAAACTGAATCAGAAGACTTGAAGGAGAAGAACAGAAAGCCACAGCATTCTGGATACTCAGATTTTTGTCACTCTTTGAATGTGCAAGTCTAAAATTAATACATAATAGATTAACCTGTATTACCTCAAAATATCCTTAAATTAAAAATGAAATCTTTACAGCTCAGGTGAGAAAATACCACTATGCAAGAAATGCATTCAAATATGTTCATAAGAAAAACAGTTAAGGATATTTTATTATTACCCAATAATTAAGAATCAAAGCAAAAATCTAGTATTTAAATAACAGGTCTCTTACTCTCCTGTGTGATGTACCCAGTGTAGGTGAAATCCTATTGAGACAGAACACTTTCCTAGTCAGATAACGAGCAAGCAGAGAGTTTATTGTATTGATTTTTAGACAGCACACATTACAAAGTGGTATGAATACACCATATTACCAATTTCCTGGTGATTAGGTATTTTCTATCCTGTGAATCAAGTTTCATGTTAACAAGTGCAGCCTGCAAACTTTTCCAGTGAGAACAAGAAATAAAATTAGAAACAACTGTTGTCATGTATTTAGACCCGGTAGTAGGTTCCTCTAGATGCAATATACACACACTCTGGTCCCAGGTTTTTAATGCAGTACATGGATTCAGTTATAGGAGTGGGTATCACCTGTTAGCAACTCTGAAAAGCTTCAATACGAATGGAGATACAACTCCCCCCCACCCCCGAGCATCTCAAATATTTGAGTGGTTGAACACATCTGTGAACTCTGAAGGACATCCTTAAGAGTTAAGAGAAGCTTGACCATCATGCCACAGTTCTTGCTGATCATCCATAATTGAAAAGAGCTTCTCTTACTTCCCCCCTCCTCCCCCCACTTTCCAAACCCAGCTTAAAACATTGTTTTAAAAAAGTTGACAGGTGTCAGCAGGGAAGCTAAAGGTACAGTGAGGTCCTCAGATTACGTTTTCCCACATCCTTACCTGTTTAGATAGATTAAGTCAGGAAAAGATGCTGTTTCAGCCATCCTGAACATTTGATTACTGTTTGAGATGGATTTTATATTTGTCAGTAATATGGAAGTAGGACAAACTTGATAGATCTTGATAACGGAACTCTAGCAGTTTTTCTTTAGCGTATTAACAAATAGACACCTCTCTGTGTGTTTCAATATTTAGGTGTGTATTCGTCAATAATACAAAAAAACTGCATTGAAACACATCCAAGTGCAGAGTCATTATCCTCTGCATTTTCTCTCCCGTTTAAAAAAGGGCAAAGATAACAGGGTATGGTAAGGATTTTTGTTAATATGTACTTTATAAAATTATCTGATTGAAATAGTATATTCTCCTGAGAAATTTTAAATTGTGTTCTAGAAAGCACTCGATTTCAGATAACTACAGATAACACATTTTGAAAGGCAGCATTATGAAACTGAAGCCTATAATATTTCCATGCCCACCACTGGACTGCACAGCAGTGGTCTGGCCATAAATTGTTACTACCTCAATTATACTTTAAAGTTTGAAATTAAGGGAACACTTCAGTGTTTAGAATAGTATAACATTCCAGTTTAGCTCAGTGTTATGTTCTTAGACACTGATAAAAGTTACTGAAGAAATACTTCCAAATAAATAACTCCCCTCAGTTCCGAGCGGTCACAGAAAAATTATGTGTTGAGGGTCTCTGTATTTTCACTTCATACTCATCTGACCTAAATAACAAATACATTGTGCAAATCTTACAAAATATCTATTTTTAAAGTGCAAATAAAAAATTCAGATAAATGCACAGCTCACAACGCATGTAACTAAATATAGGAGTAATCTAGTTTATCTCCTAAAAAAATAAGATATCCCCAACAGCAAAATTTCGTAAGTTATTTAAATATGTAATCATTTAAGATTAAATAGTTATTAAATAGTTAATAGTTATGTCCTAGGTATAAAATTCTGAACCTTCAGTTCCAGATGCAAAATATTTGGTTTCTAATAGGAGCAAATAACTTGGCAAGTGATTTTATATTTAGAAAAAAGACAAAGTAATATTTCCTGCTGCATTAGCCCTGTTTCACTGATGATGTTAACTAGATCTTTAGCACTCACAACTTCTTAAAGGTACATATAACCAAAGCAATGACAAGATATCTGTGTCATGGCAAATTGAGAAATAATTATTCTATTCTTTGATTTATTACACCAGTTGTAAAGCATCTAACTGGAACCGGGTATTGCAACCTCTGCACATGCGAATACCCTTCCTCATGTTATTTGTCTTGCAATCTATTCAAATGGGTTAATTACTCATGGGTGTAAAGATGAACAAAATTTGGACCTTAACTCTCCACTTTACCCTTAAACCTTTATTAGCCTCCATCTACAAGACTGTACCTGTGTAGTAAAGAAAGGAACAAATTACACAGTTGCTCCAGTGTAATTGTTTTATGTGTTTTGAGCTTGAAATAAAAGCTATGTTAATAAGTGCACAGTTGAAAGCTTTGCTTTCTATAGCATTAAGATGCTTGTTTTCATTTGAAGAAAATTATTAATACTAACAAAAAAAATTGTTTTGAAACCATTTATATGGAATACATACCTACCTCTTTGGTTAAAATCAGTGATCCATTAAGGCTTTTCTTGCTTTTTTCCAAGCTGTGAGCATACTGCATATTTAAGCGTGTGTAAGAGTGAAGGTGGGGGGTAGGTTTAGCTGAATAAAAGATTGCTTGATATCTTGAAGTCCTTTGAAGAGTTTTATAGGCTTAGAAAGCCCAGTGTGAATGAATGACATTTTTCTCTCCCCTTAACTTTTACGTATGGGAGTTTGTTAACCTGCGTTTCAATTAGTGAATAATTATTAATTATACTAATTACAGGTTTAATGAAAACCACAAACTTAGCAAAAAAAAAAGTTAAGCTTAGGGCTGAAATTGTAGCTGCAGACAGTGATGCTGCAATAAAGGCTGAAGCAACACTTTCACTTAGGGGGTTTTTTACATACACGTATGAATTTCTTTAAGAATCAATAAATCACTAGAACAACTTCTTACAGGAAAAATCCACAGAGAACATAGATCCAAGAAATTATTTCGGACAACCCTGATTTTTTAAAAACTCAAAGGAATAATCGTTTACTTTGTTTTAAAACTAGAAACCTACTAGATTCTTTAGAATCCTTATACAACACAAAAAGCTTTCTTCATTCTTACCTACACAAAAGAAACAAGAACAAATACCAAGTTATCAACTGCTAGAAATTATAACACCTTATTCAGACAAATTAGAGCACTGCCTATACTATTTTAATCTAGCAATCATATGACACTAAAAACAAGTCAGGAAACGTAGATCTAATGTTATCATTCTGTCCTGAGCTATCCCCATCATCCCATTTCTCTTCACAATCTTTAAACTCCGAATAGAAAAGAAGTCTTAATTTGAAAACTCTCAATTTTTTAAAGTCTATTTTTATTTGAGTATGCTTTGTTAATCACACTTTCAGATAAACTTTTCAGACTCCTCTAACACTGTGTTATTGCTTCTCCCTGGAAGAAGGCACCTAGCAAATGTTTTAAGAAATGCACGTGAATTAGAAGCCATTTATTTACAACTTTTACATATATGCAAAGATTAACAAAATATGATGTTTACTAGAAATCCATTATACTTTAATTTATTGCCAGTTTTAACTAAGGATAGAAAATAACATGTCTAAAGATAATTTTTTTTAAAAGCTTGGTCTCCATCTACATAAAACAGCTCAGTGTTTCGAAGTGTAGTTTGAAATCACCTGAACATTCAGTATTAAATGTTACAAATACAACACAACTACTGCTTTTCCAAAAAGCTTTGCCTGTGGTTAGCTTGTTGTTTGGGTTTGTTTTTTTGGTTTTCACAGCAGTTTTCCCGTTGTCTCCTAGATTTAGTTAAGGATGCGTTTCAAAGCACTGAAAAAAATGTTTCCATCACATTACTATTACTTAGCAATAGAGACATATTTGCATAATGAAAAATAATTACATAGATAATATCAATAAGTATGATTAAAATCATCTATGTTGGGGGGGTTGAAAGTGGGAAGATGTAACTAATATTTATAAATTACTGTTGTAAAATTAATAATGTTAAACATTTTTAAAAATAGCACGCAAAGGGCCAGCAATTGTTTTCTTTTAAAACTCTTTTTATAATATTGTTGTTGCATTTTCCACAATTAACTGGAAACTTAATCCATCAAAAGTACATACAATTAAATCAACTATAAGGAGATGAAATTACTTTTCATATTTCTCTTCTCATGCAGAGAGAATATTCCAAAATTAAAGTAAATTAACTAGGTTATTGAAATCCACTTATGATCTTTATTCTAGACTTAAACAATATTTTAGCAAATACTTAAACAGGTAATTACTGTTTATATAGTAAACAGAAAACTGCCTGCAGTTTTAGATGAACTAGATTCACTAATATTGACAAGTAAATAACTGTTTGGAGCTGAAATCATACTTAATTACTCTAGTCAACAACATTCATTACTGAATGCAGCACACGGCTTATATTAAAGTATAACATTGTATATTTACATATTTGTTATTTGCCTATTTTTCCTAATAAGATAAATTAGGAAAGATGAAAAATGTATAGGATGTTTAATATACTGTCACTAGAAAATGGAAGTATTAATCACTGCAGGAAACTTTAAGACTCAAAAATCCAAATCTTTTCATTTCCAAACAAAAGGAAAAAAAAAATATTAATTAGGCCCCAATCCTGCAATCTGATCAAAATCTTTCTAACATTTTCCCTGAATTCAGTAGGGCTCAGACTATGTCCCATAGCAGGCTCACAGATTTTCTTTCCTCCTGATTTGAGCTATGATCAAATTAAAGAACTACTGCAGTTTGATTTTCTGACAATTGTACTTGAATTTTCAGATAACAGCTTTTTTTTATAACCTTTTTTGGATTAATAATAATGTTAGGTCTTGATATCATTGTCTGAGCATCATTGAAATTAAACAGCATGAGAAGACGTGTCTGTTCCTAGGGTTAGAGTGCTACTTTTCATTGTATATTAAGGCACTGTGGGAAGAAATCTCTGGGAGGCTGCCCTTACAGGAACACCCGTTAGAGCAGTATTGGGCACACTGAAGCTTCTCTCTTTCCTTTCCCTCTGCAGAAAAATTGGTGCTTTCTTAGACCAGAGAGTTTTCACAAAAATGCTCAACAAGTAACAATCCACCCAGAGCTCTTCCTACTGGCCTTGGCCCATGGTACAACTCTCACCAACTCAGCAGCACAGAAATAGTTGCAGCCCGAAAGACAAAGTAGGATCCCTCTGGACAAGCAGCTGCTTCACACATCACATAGGAGCCGTGACATGCAATAGCTCACAGGTCAGCAAGACAGACTACAATAAAAGCAGACAGCTGAAAAACAGCCGACAGCAACTTTTGGTACAGACCTGTCAAAAATCCACTCTGCTGAGGCTCTTTGGTAGGTTCCAGCAAGCATTGCTACTTCTGTGTTAGAGTCTACAAAACCTCATGCAAGCATATAGGTAGCACAGAGGACCCTCAACAAGGTCTCCAAGAGCACAGTGGACCAAAGCAATTGTGCTTTCTTATGTAACATAAGTTTACATGCAAGGGGGAAGAAAAAGTGGCCCAACTGTCCAGGAAATACCACACATCTCTAATTTCCACTTGAGATCCTTTAAAAACTTGAAAGCCCTTTGCGTTATGCCTGAGTTTTGTAGCCATTCCCAGAAAACTCAGGCTTCATCTCTAGCACTTTCAGATCCTTTAGCTATAGAATTTCCCACAGCAGTTCCTACAATTAATCCCTCAGACCTGAGCAAAAGGTCTTGCAGAGCCCTGAATTCTACCTGATGAAGAAAGGACCTCGTATCCATCTCCGCAAAGAGCACTGTGGAGGGAATCAACCTTACAGAGGTACTGCTGAGAGCACACTAGAGGCAAAGCGACTGTGGCTTTAGTCTTTTCTCAGGCTTGGGAGGTGTATTTTCCTTTCCAATTTGTCTTATATGAATAATATGGATTTTACCACAGAAGAGGAACTAACAGTTGTAAAACGGCTTTTGTAATCAATACAGTCAAGTTTTTAGATTAGTAATACAACAATTGAGAACGACTGTGGGCTAGAGAAGAAACATCAACATTAGGTCACACCAAGGCTTATTCAAGTCCTTCTCTTTGTTGTACTTGAACGACTCCTACTAAATCAATGGGAATTTACTTGAGTAAGGAGTAGGGTTCTCCTAGTGATAACCCTGAAGTTAACGTATCTATCACTTCACTGGAGACCATTTCAAGGACTAGCTCTGATTATTCTTGCCCAGCAATGCAAAAAGCTACACTCATTTCAAAAATCAGGGGTGGGTTGATATAGCTGCCAAGTCTCCTCCAGCATCATGGCACACTGAAAACTGGCAGCTCATTGTTAACACACTTCAGAAGCCCCTTATTTCCATTTACACAAGTTCATTAGGATTACACAGGTGACTGATGTTCTACACCATCTCCGTGGCTGTACAGAGTGCCATATAAGCAAAAATCAAAATAAAAATGCTGCTTCATGGGTAAATGTTTTAGCCTCCATATGCCTGTATACTACAACTCAATCTTTAATTACATGTTCACGTACAAAACTTCAGCCTCAATGGCAGGAGCTCTACACCATTACAAGGAACAAAACCCAAGGGAAGTGGCACACAGGGCTGCTCTAACTTCCCACTGCCTTCTCACCACTAACACTGCACCAATATGAGAAAAACAAGAATTGGGATCAGGCTTAAGTTTGCAGTGGAAGAGGTTTTGTTTCAAAAGCTAGGAGTGCAAAAGTAGCCTGCAAACACAGGTGTCTTTATATCAAAACCCAGCTATCTCTGAATTTTAAATTAGACCCGTCCCAAACATTTTCTGGTAGAATTACTGCTGTCCTCCTTTCCCCTTTTCTCCTTTCCCCGGGAAGACTGTGAAGGATGGCTTTATAAACAGCATCCACTTGCCATTTCTCCTGCAAACACCACAAATTCCTAAAAGCCAGAGGCAAAACACAAAGGATTTTACCAGAAATATAAAAATCAGAGCAGATGAAAAAGGGAGAGGGGGGGTCATGTGTGTGACTGTTAAGGGATGCTTTTCTCTTTCTTTATCTGCCCTCTTGCATTTCACAGCCTTGACAAGCGGCATGTGCCGAGCCGGCGGCTGCGGCCGGTCCCCGCATCCCCGGGAGACGGAACAGCCCCGGGGAGGGACCGGAGGATGCTCGTCTGAGCAGAAGCAACTCCTGCCTCCCGCTCTGCCCTCGGTGCCCGTGACAGCAACACCCCCAAATGCTTCACGCCAGGGCTAAGAGCTCTTTTCCCTCCCCCCAGCTGCTCTTCATGGGCTGAAGTTTGCTGCCCTTTCCCAAAGGCAATGCCCAAAGTGATCTAGCTAACCAATTTCACCAGGAAAACAGGCTGGAGAAGGTAAAACTGTCTATATTATTGCACTCTGTACATCTCATGCCTGTTGAATACATACAGAGCCAGGCAAAATACAAGTATCTGACTGATTCATCCCTGATCCAAAGCCTATGTGCAACTTTACTCCTAGGAGATATCCCAGCTACTTCAACAAGACACTGCTAGGGGAGTTAAAAAAAAAGAATTGGGCAGATAAATCAGCCCATGTAAAGATTTAAAACTGTGCCATTTCTTCCTTTACATAATTTGCTGATTGATTCCTGATTTCAGGTCTTTATGAGACTTTTGTACGCTAGGCACTTCTGCGGCAGACAAAGTGACAGCGAGTCTCGGGTGGATATCTGGACAACAGAATAATATTATATCATCGTGTCTGCTTGGTGCCCTCTCCATGCACAATAGCTCTGAGTGGCAGCGCATGGTAAGCGGATGAAGCGGTAAGAAGTATATGATCTGATGAGCTTGGCTAAGCTGGGGGCGTCTCCTCTACTCGGCTAAATTAAAAACCTCCCTGCAATTTCAGTCCTAATCACCCCCTCTGATGCTGTAATTGATGATGGTCAGTTAACTCCTTCACTCCCAAGGCCATTTATCAGAACCTGGAGAACTGTGTATTAGCTAGCTAGCTCTTCAGGACTTAAACCAGTTGGATTTCATGGAGTTTTCTGGAAACTTTAGGAATTTAAGAGTACTATGAAGTACACAGGGAGTCATAGCGTAAATATTTCATGTCATGTCTTTGGTTACTTTAGATCCACGATGCCCCACTCCTAAGTGGTACAAGCTGTCTTTAAGCATGATTTGTGGAAAAAAAAAATAATAATCTCTCCTCTTCAGTGGCACTGAGACATACACTGGCTTCTCTGCCACACTCCTCCCTGGGGCTGGCACAGGCAAGGAGCCAGCAGCATTATTACACCCTTGCACCTCCCAGCTGGCAAAATGGCCCTTTGCAGCCTTCACCAGTTGGTGCAAGCTGCTCCAACTTGTGTTGAGAAACCAAACCAGAAAGTCCTATTTGCATTTTCAGCCTGATTTCCAGACACAGCCCCTGCATGCTCCAATACAACTGTACTGTTGGCTCTTGCACAACGTGCTCCAAACTTAATAATAAAGGTGTTATTAGAGCTGTTAAAACAATCCTGGAGCTAAATAATAGCTTTCCATTCCACCTCCTATTTATAAAGGTTTTTAGGGAATTGTCTGTACAGGGCATTGTTCTTCTCTTGCAGAATTCTTTAAGTCTGACTCATACCAAAAAGGAGAAAAAAATAATCTATAAGATGTGATATATGTTTATACTCTGCTGAATAAGAGGCTTTTCAGCATTGGGAAATCTATACCATGAATTATTCTAACTGATTTATAATAGACAGCAATGCCTTAAGGACTCTATTCTGACTGTTTGTGCTTTCATGACAGGGTCGATGTACTAGCTGCATTGTGTTCAGTATTCAAGCATCCAAAGCTTATGTCCGTATACCTGTTTTAAAAGTACATCCCATTGCTGCACTTTGCAAGAGGCTTGTCCTTTTTTGGTTATATTTTTAAGGTAGAAACTTTCAAGGTTGTGTCTCTTTAAGACTCAAATCTCAATACAACTTACATTTAATATCATTCCAGTATCAACATCCAGTCGTTGACCCTAGATTTTTAAATCTCTCCATACTGTATTAGAACACCAGCAACTGCTGGACTTTATTCTTATTTCTGTTGTGTTGCTTTGATTTCTTTTCTACATGGGGAATAGGCTGCAAAGTCTTGATAATGTGAACCTACTTTGTTTACAAATCCCAGCACTGCTGCTCTGTAAATAGGAAACTAGCTGACTCAAGAGACATTCAGATATCAAGAGAAAAGCCAGCTCAGAAGAAGCCAAGGCAGAAACCCCTCTTTGCAGCTTGAGTAGCAGGGGTTCAAAGCTGGCCCCTACAATTCTTTAAGACTACTTTACCCAGTGACTAACAACTGACTGGTGGTGGATGTGCAAGAAAATAGGCTGAACTTAAAGACTTTTCCACCAAAGGTACCCTTCCTTATTACCTTCCTGCAGAGGAGGGCAGTAATTTTTGTAGATGCTTTGGCAGATGAAAGCATTGATTCTAGACATCTGTTCCTACCCAGATCATCAATACATCTTGTAAAGAGTACAATATTCTCACCGCACTACCTCATGGTCCAATATTAAAAAGGAAAAAAACATATTACTTTTCACTTATCTGGATGCATGAGAAGGACTGAGACCTGACTGGTTCCCAGCAGCCTTTGATCAAGTCCAACTCTAAGTTCACTGACTGAAGATGTAGGAAAAGGCAAGGAAATAATTTTATTAGAGTCCACCTCCCTTGCTGCTGTTATTTTTGAAAAAGAGATGATTTCCCAAGCCCCCAAAGTAACCACATCATCCCTCTTCCAATACTGCTTGCAGCGTTTGACTAATGCAGCGTGATAAAGTTCATATTAAATGAGGATACAACAGTTCAGTCTAACACACAGCAAAACAACTGGCCTTGAAGTTCACCCAGCACAACCAGGATCCACATGGCACTGAAAGGTGGCGTGTCTGCCAGCCAGTAAATGAATTTAATTAAGCAGTAGAGAGGTTGGTCTCATATGGCTGGAACCATTGAGTGTAGGTGTGTGCACGTGCACTCTCGGCACATTAGCAGAAGCAAGCCAAACTGCAAAAGAATCCATCATTTCCTCTTGCAGCAATTAAGCTAAACAGACCCTCACTCTGACCATGCCAGGAGGATATCTACTGAACTTGACTTTTCAGGAAATTACTTAAGTTTGAAAGGTGACACATAGAAAGAGACATCTGCATAAAGACATCCAAGTTTTGAATTCCATGGGCCTTGTTCTGCACTTCACAATGTTTTACCCTGGTTAGAAGTGATCAAGACAGGAGAGAATTAAGCCTGGTAATGAGAAAATAATTTAAAGATCATCTAAGAAAAACATCTGAAGATTAAGCTGTCTCCTTCACAGGTCAGACTTGATAGCTTTGTTCAGAGAAGAAGCATTGGCTGCAGTTATTAAAGGAAATGTGCCCAAGATACTAAGGAAACTGCTGCATTTACTGGGTCAGATACCTCTATGCAGCTATGCTCCTGTATCCAAATGACAGTCAAACTACTAGGACCCAACAAACTGTGAAAGATCATTTATTCCTTTTTTTGAATATGTGGTTTTATATATATTACTGACCAGCTCTCTGCACCTATTCAGGCATTAATACCAATACAGCTCACACCAGAAACACGTCTTGCCTTTTGCAACCACTTTAGGGAAAGAAAAGCAAGGGCCACAGACCAATTTAATTGGCCAGTGGGGATTTCCCTTCGAGGGGGAAACACTCTTAGGGTACATAGGGCTGACATCTTACCCTGCTCCCCTTTTGTAATCTGTGACAGGAATGAGTCTATATGCGACAGGCAGGACACACCAGCCATATGGCTACAACACTTTATCTTACAGCTATCGAGGGACAACAGATCTCCTAACAGGAAAACCAGAAGTCATGATAAGCTGGTGCATCCCATCGTACACCTGAGGTTTTCTCTGAAGGGTTCTAGAAGATGGCAAGACAGTTCCATGTTATCTTTGATTTAACCTTATTCCCAGGCAGCACTCACAGAGAACACCAAATGAGGGACTCCATCTAGTCTGTTGGCCTTTGCTGGCCTTCTATTCCCACTTTCTTATTTTTCACAGTTTCATTGTAAATGAGTAAAGCATTAGAACATTAGCTTATATTGTGCTGCAAAGCCTACTCCAGTAAACCTGTCAAAATTGGCATCATTAATAATAATACTTAGCACTTACATAGTGCTTTGCATTTTCAGAGCACCATAGACATTAACTTAATTAACAAGTGACAGTTTCACAAGTAGAAGCTCTCCCTGCAGCACTAGCCTGTGTGCCTGAATTTCTCACAAAATCTCAAACTCGGCATTAACCACTTGCCTTTCATCCTTCTGAAAAGATTATCTTCCTTTTTATTCTCCTTCTTTGGATATATACACCCAGGCTTTTAAAAAGCAAGCTATTAAAAATATTCAGGTGGAAGACCACTGACTTAATATAAGCTAATTGGAAAATCCACATTACCCTACTTTTCAGCCTAAATTACACAGAAATCAGAGCTCTATAAAGCACACGTCTGGACAGAATAGGGCTCTAAAGTGGTGTAAAGTGTACTTAATATTGATTGCTCTGCAATTTCCAAAACTGTTCAGAAACAGAGAGACATAATTAGGTTTTATTTGAATTTTTCTTCAGGTTTAAAAAGAAAGATGGCAAAGGGGAAGAAAAAAAAAAATCAATATGTTAGTCTATCTACAGAAATAAAGTGAAACACCAACCCTCCCCCTAGCAATTTACATGGTAAATTCACTGGAGAGAACAAGTTCTCAGGACCATATTTCAGAAGTCTGTGGAGCCCATACTATTTTCCAAAGCTTAGATTTAGGCATACTAGTGTCACATCACATTTGATTTCCACTTTTGGCTCACCAAGCAAACTCAGCACTCAAAGGACACTCATTATGACCTTTATCAAGAAGCTTCAGTTTGCAAACTAAGAACTCAAGAAACTGCACCAAAAAACCCTTCCTCTGAAGATGCCCTTGAACATTATAACCCACAACCTGTGTGGGCAGCAGATGTACTCTCTGCCAGGGCAAGCCACACATCTCCATACCACAGGGCCACTGCAAACGGCACCATGATCTCCAACAGCATGCTCAGAATCCAACAGAAACTTGTGCAAGAGAGCAAAGAGATAACCACTGAGACACAGCTGGTTTGAAACCACAGCAGTATGTTGTCTCTGACACAGCAGGGTCCTCCGGGACCAACAACAACACCATCTCCAGCCAGCTGGGTACCAGCTATAAAAGTTTAAACACTCCCCACCACACACTAAGAGCAGTTTCCCTAACCATTAATGAGTATCTCAAGGAAGGGAGCACCCAGAGTTTTGGGAATGCCCTCAAGACCCCCAGTCCACCCACCTTAGAGCCCCCAGAAGTGGCCCGGGCACAGTCAGCCCCTCACACAACCAAGAGGAACCAGAGGTCTTGATAACTTTTAGGTTACTCACAGGTCTGCTGCTGATCTCCAGGGATCCTTCTCTGAAATGCTTGCAAATCCTGGTATTGGAGGCTGATGGGAGAAGAAAGCAGGCCATCCCTAATGAGGCTTTGGTGAAGCTCCACAGCTGTCTGCACTCAGAAGGGAGCACTGCCACAACAACCCACCCATCCAACAGCTGAAGTCTTCATTTCCTCTCTTTTATGGTATGGTAGGGTGGGGCCCACGGCTAAAAGCCCCCACACCCACCCAAATGACAGCTGTAGAAGCAGACAGGAGGTGGTCCCCCTTGGTAGCTGGTCCCATTTGGAGGGACCGCCACTCTATTATGGAAACTCCTCTCTTGTTTGGTTGCAGCATCCCTGGTCACTCCAGTCTCCAGGAAACCCCCCTAGTGATGTGATTTTTCTGAATATCCACATAATGCTGACAGTTTTCCTTTGGAATTCCCACTCCTGGAGTCAGGAGGTTTATGAGTCCAACTTGTGGCCATGATGCTTGCCTGAAAACACCCATGGCTAAACCTCTCCAAACACCTATGGGTGATAGCAGGAATAAAAAGTGATACATGTGCCTCTCTACTTTATAAACTCCCAGAGCTGAGGGGTTGGTCCACTTACACAGTGAAGTGAATGTCCTCATTCTGACCTTTATCAAGAAGATTCAGTTGGCAAACTAAGAGTTGAGAAACTGCACAAAAAAAAAAAAAAACCTCTTCCAAAGATGCCCATGAACATTATAACCCACAGCCTGTGCAGGTGTTAGATGTGCTCTCTTCCAGGGCTGTACACCTGCTCCATCCTGAGCAGGATGAGGGGTCTCCCCTCTTCCCACAAACTGCCCAGGCTACACACCAGTATCTCAGAAAAGCAGCCTCTCCACACGTCACAACTGTTACAAGGAATTAACCTTGATGGGAATGTTAATTTCTATCATAATGGTCATATTGGGAAGCGACATTGCTTTCCAGCCACTTCTTGTGTAAAAGGGGGCAGTGTCCTGTGCACGCTCCAGGTGGGATGGGTGGGAACTCCACAGCACCAGGGAAATTGCCGTAGGGGTGGTACTTCCCACAGGACAGACTCTCAGCTGACAAAAATCAGCATTGCCCCACCAAAAGTGATGCAAACAGTAACACGGGCTGATTCTTCTAACAAATTGCTCACTTAAGGAGTGGGTCATAACATCTAAATGTCTGCTACATTAATTGTTCTAAACCCAAGGAGGTTTTTTCCAGGCATCTACTGCCGGTAAGCCGTTTGGGCGCAGTACATTTATGCACAAACACACACAGAGAAAAATAGCCCAACCAACTTATTCAACCAGGATGAGAGATTCTGGAACAACCTTAACGCTACCACACCAGTGTGCAGTGCTAACAACAATTCACAATTTTCCTCCCTCTAATAGACAGTTCAAACACTGGTGAAGCTCTTATCAGAGCATTTAATATCTGCTGTAAGCCTCTGTTTAGCAGGAAGATTACATCCCCCAGATTTCACAGTTCAAAAGTTCATACTGTAGTGTTCTATTTATAGACTGCCTGACACTGCCTTTTCTTCAGTGCAGGTATTCTGGGGGGGGTAAAAAAAAATAAAAAATCAGTTTGAACCATTTTGAAGCAGGGCTTAAAGAGTTTATACAGCCAATAACAATTCTCAGCCCTGCATCAGAAACTTTTGCTTGCCAACATGGGGTTTGCAATTAAGAATTCTTCTGACCTGACATTGAACTTGGAACTTTGAAAAGAAAGTTAAAATTCACAACTGGATAATCAATAGTAAAATCAACATATTCTTTGCTTCTAGTTAATAATTTTCTTTGGGAAAAAAAAAAAAAAAGAAAAAAAACAACATAAAAACATTTAAGTAATGCACAGATTAAAAATAACTTCTGCTGGAACAGAATGAACATGAATAGAAACACCTTTCCAGCCTGTACATCCTCTATTATTTTTATATTAAATATTTCACTTCCCATTGTACATCTTTTCTCTAGGTCTGTCAGCAAGTAAAGCCCTCAAACTCTATCTCTTGTGCAGGACTGCTTTAGAAACACAAAATTGTTATTTTTAAGTCATCTGCAGATATCCCGTTCCAGAGAGATAAGACGCAGGCCTCGGTCTAATCTCATTTACACAGATCAAAATCAAAACTCATTCCACTGGAGTAAGCAGTGTGACACTGCCACAAACCTCCACTGCTTCTCACTTTGGGCAGCATTGAGTCTGTTGTTTTTAACACATCTCTGAGCCAACTGATTTGAATGTATCCTTTAATTAAACACCTGTTCTGAAAATTGGGTGGTTCTTATGCTTGTGATGAGCTCTGCCCTGACAGCGCTTTCGGGTCGATGTCCACACACAGCCACTATTCAGTGTGGCCCTGCCACCATCACACCGATTCACCTTTTCATTCCTCATGGTAAATGAGCAAATTCCTATTTTATAGTTGTACTGAAAAGGGAAGAGGTGGGGAGAGGGAAAGCTGTGGAACAAATCAAGGAGACGACTCGGATTTACATCTTCTGGAGCTGCGGAATGATAATAAAGCTGCTCTGCCATCTTCATTGACAGAATTAGGTCTAGAAAGTCCTGCATACATGTCCTTGGCTATGTGCTTAGCAGAGCACTTTACGAGCATAAGCTGTGTTGACTACCTTTCAAATACCACATCAGCTAACTAGAAAAATTATTTTGTTACTGATTAATCCTAATATTAAAAACATCAGACAACATTCCTCAAAACCGTGTTTTTCCATAAGTAACTGTTTTGGTAGCATGGTCAGCTTACTAAGAGAAACACAGAGCTGAAAGTCTTTTATAATTGAACTCATGAAGTTTTTAGCTTGTGGTTTGTCTTCAGGTCACAGGTATATGAAGTATCCCTCAGCTACTTGCTGCACGCAACATCATTTTTCAGGGAGCAGCTTCTCACCATCTTTTTTGCTCTATGTTTCCCTCAAAACATCATGGGCTAGATGGGACAGAGGGTTGTGCATAACTTTTCTGCACTGTAAGCAGGGATCACAAACGGTGGGACAGGCTCAGTGTTTTTCACGGTACTCCAGAGGTCATGAAGTACGTGAGACCTGTACATTCAATCAGTTTGGACATTCAATAAAATTAAGTTCAGGTTTAGGCTCTCTCTATCCAATGGGAGCTCTCTCTTGCAACCACTGCACACAGACTCCAGCCGAGCATCTCACATCTTTACAGAATAATACAATTTTCTGCCTAATACTATTCTACTCCTTTTTCCCAAGGGAAACGCACCTTCCGAAGGCATCATCTCTAAGCTCCTTAGCCAGCATATCTTCTGAGAAGCTTTTCTCTGCTCGTGCTCGCAGAGCAGCCCATGCACCCTCGGTTCGCCCTCCTCTTAGCTCAGATGGCAGGAGCAGGGCAGTCCGAGTGCCACTTCTCGTACTCCAACTGCGAGTAGCGAGCTGCTTACACAAATCCTCCTCACGGCTGGCCCAGCCTGACAGCTTCCAGCACAGCAATGCCGGGCTGTACGCCCGCGAGAGCCAGCCAGCCTGCGGTGGGGGGGAGCATCTTGATCGCAGACTGCAGTAAATATTTCATTATCGTGCGATTTCTTCGGTGCAGACCTCAAAGCGTTTCTCAATATCAATACTTGCTCTAGTTATATGTAGCCATCTTTCAACTTTAAGAAATATATTCAGGAGTGATAATAAATATTTCATAAAACTGTGACTAAAAGCTGTTTGTAGACTTCAGGTGACCCGCTGCTTATTCCGAGGTGAGAGGAAGTACTTCAAGAGTGTATTAATTTCAAATAATTTTAAAGAACTCCTCTATTTTTTGGATATCTGCTTTACCCCCTGAAAATCAAGGCCAAGATGACACAATCATTATACTGTAACGTGAATTCACTATCCTGCCTTCAAACAACATACGCAGCATGACTCAAGGTTAAGCATAGAATATCAAAAGACTCAGAGCATGGACAATTTTAATGGTAAAGGAACCTTGACTTTTACTGATTATATTAGTTCAACTAAAATTGACCTTCAATATATAAAGATTTCATTTTCACAAATAAATGGTATGACTGATGCCTTTTATTAGGCTTACAAAAAAGTAATCAAAATTGAAGCTTTCAAGGCCACAATCCCTTTTTCAGTTCAAATTGCAGATAGCAGAAGGAAAGACATAGTTATGAGATCTTAAACATTAAACTAATCTTTTGTTTGTTTCTTTCTTTCTTAATAAAAGGCAGTAGTATTACTGTCTACTAGGTCCCACTAGCTAGCATGGCTGCTAAATAACAACATGTCACTTTTCAGCATTATCACCAGAGTTGTTACTTCTGCATATTTATCCAGTTAATGGGATGGATTTATTACGAGTATTGAATAATTTGGACCCAGCCTACGCTGATGTATTTTATGGCATGTGGTCAACACAGCTATTACGGCATGGATCTGCAACTGCTCTATAAACTGGAGAATACAGTCATTAATATGAATGAGCACAAGTGTTTGTTATGCTGTTTTTAATTACATGTTTATCTCTTTCTCTTTTACACTTCCATTTTATTTATGTCACATGTGGTCACATGTGGGCCATAGATGTCATCTTAGGAGGTTTAGGCAAACCCTAGGCAACCATCTTACTTTATTCAGGAGGGTATAACTTACGTTAGCAGCAGTTCAAGAGCCATATATCTTAATTTACATACACCATCCTGATTTTTGGTGAAGTCCAGTATCCAGAGTTAAGGGTACCCTAAAGGGAAAAGGAGCAAATCTCCGTCATGTGAAATCATTATTATGAGAGGGATTGTTTTAATGCTTATCAGAGGTTAAACATAAGTTTATTATTTAAATTAGATGCTTGCATTATGACTTGGACACTTCCTGAAGAAGTTTCATTATCAACTTGTATAGAACAGAAAATTTTGTAGACTAAATCTCATTGAACTAGTAGTTTAACAACTGAGAGTTTAAAATGATAGTTTAAGGTACAAATTAATGGCACCTTCAGGGCTCAGTTCTGTTTTCTTAAAGTTCTGCCGTGTGGATAAAGATCATTCCCTTGTACACTGATAAAAATTAGTCTCAAAAGATAGTACAGGTATTGGAAGACATCGCTGATAGCACAGCTCCACCAAAGCTGCCAAAGGACAGGAATGCAGTGGAAACCAATCTCCATGTAATGACATAAGAAATCCCCAGGAACAGACCCCATCTCCATTGGCATCCTGTTAGGTCTGTGATTTACACCATTAAAACCATTTGACTTACTAGTTGTCTTTTGACTTATCAGTTGGCTTATGGGCTTATTCTTCATGTGATTTTATTGGTGGAAATGAGCCAGTAAAAGCAAAAGGAAAGCATGCCTTCAGTGAGGTGTATAGTCGTCAGATTTGCTTTCTATGAATGTTAACGCCAGAACGCCCAGTCGTCTAAACTTTCATAAAAATCAAAGAGATTGTTTTAACCCATGTACCTCTTTTGGACATTTAGGAGTCAAAGAGAGTAATGTCCAGACACAGGAATTTATGAATGTTTGCACATATGCATTATTTTCTTCCTTGGGTGGGCTATCGGTTGTATTCCCACCATTGGCTCAAGGCCTATATCTTTCACACAACAGAATGTGAACAATTTATGCATTTAGCTAAATCTGCTTAACCTGGGTCAAACTGCACCCATGTTGGAGCTCTGCCATCATAAGCAAAAAAGAATTATAGATCTGATGGTACATGTCCTGATGAAGGAGAAACAGTGACACTGGGCTGATCAACAGTTTAACAATGGCACAAGTGGCTCCCTCTGAGGACAGGATCAGGTCTATTGAAACGATCAATTTAAGTTTTAAATTATACTTTTAATTATTTAAAATAGAACGTCGGCAGAGCTAGGAAAAAAAAAAAAATCATCCCTTTGTGTCAAACAGTAATTACATCTGACTTTTCCACCGAAAACTGTAAGTGGTGTAGTACTGCATTATAACTGCTTGAAAGTATAAGGTTCTTTCTTTTGCATAGTTCAGATTGTGCACTGAACTAGATAGCTTTGTTAGTAGGGCACGCGGCTCTTCGTTCCTGAAACCCTGCTTGAACTCTTTACTTAAATGAATACACTGGTTTTGCTCAGTCATTAGTAGGCAGTAACTCATATCAGAATGCACTGCATTTAATTCAGGACAGTTGGCAGTCTCTGCACAAGAGAGACTCCAAAATGAGCCAGCATATAAAGGAGGGGAATGTCTTCAGCTTAGAGCTGGGGTTAGCACTAGGGCAAGGAGGGGATTTTCTCACTCCAGCTGTCTGCATCAGAACTGGTATTCAGTTCCTGGTACTCTGAGACCTGTAATCTTACTGAGGGGAAAAAAAAATAATAATAATAAACCTCACTCAAATGCTCACTTGGAGAACAGAAGATTGTAAATAAGACACATTAAAAAAACCAAAAAAAAACCCAGAAATATACATGCTTGTGCATCAGTCGTCTCCATTTCAGATGCAATGTCAAACAGAGAGGATGAACGAAGGCTCAGCTCAGTTAGGAAGAGTGCAAAAATCAACGGCACTAAAGCTACTTTTCAGGTTAGCATAATCTTCTGTCTGCAAACACTGTCTGTTTTATCTGATTTTTTTTTTTTTATTGGACAGCTGTGATCTTCTCCTTTCAAAACCTTGTCACTGCTGTTCAGCAGAAATGTAAGTGATATGATTAAGGAACATGGCATCTTGTATAATCGGTCGTAATCATTATCTAGGGGTTTCAGTAACATGACACATGCACAGCAACAGCAGCATCTGCTATGGACTGACAGATATCTCAAGCTCAGGATGATGGAAGCACACTCAGGGATTTGTAAACTTGTCTTGGCTAATGCCACTATCCTGATGTGAACCTGTTGTTGGCTATGCTGCTTAAAGGCCAAAGATTAAAAGTGTTTTACAAAGTTCATCCTATCCCTTATGAATCTACATCTCCGTCCGGTGTGGAATGTATTACCTTAGCAGACCTTTCCCACTTTCACTGATAGGATGGTACTTTTGGAAGTAGCTGTAAAGAGCAGATCTCTATTTTTATAGCATTTCCTCACCGTGCATCAGGTTGGTCTTTTACAAACACTCAGTGCTGGATTAACTGTGTTTCCAGAGAAGTCAACAAAGTTGTATCTCATAGTGTACTCTGTAAGTTATAAATGCTCAGGGATGGACTCCCAACAGCAGGGACACATGACTGTAACTTGAGCGAGCGCTACCGTGTCTTTGCTGCTTGCCTGGGAGCTCCGTACCCTACACATGAGCTGAAGGCTGCTAGCCATGGCCCCAGTGACAGCAGCCATATTCTGGACGCTTCGTAAAGGAGATCGGAAGTTTGTTTCTTCCTCAGCCTGCAGAGACTAAAATCCAGTCTCTCACTTTCTGGATGTGTTCCCCAAACACTGTGCTATTAAAGATCTAGGAGAAGTAGAGATGAGAGATGTATTCCATGCCTCCTTGTTATAACAGAGTCACTGGAAGGCAGATGGCAGTGAGCCAGGAGGAGAACAAGCAAATGAGAATCACGCCAGAAATGGGATACATGCTTTTTTTTTATGTTTTTTTATTTTGGCAAAATTTAGAACAGCTGTAGACTGCATTAATTTACTCTGAGATCTGACTGATTGCCAAGGCTGTGGTTGGGGACATCACTTCTGCACACCAACTGTGGAAATTCATCATTCCTCCATGTCAACATCAGAGGATTAAGACTTGGGCACTGTTCCTTTCTTGCAACTCCAGCATTTTGCTTTTGGTCACTTCTAAACAGGAGCTTGTAGTCAGCCTGTTCCATTCAACTTTTTGCAAACATTACTGCAGCTGTATTTCTGGGACTGTTACGAGCTATCAGCCAGCGGGCAGCACGAAGTCAGGTTTGTTCTTCAATGAAGCAAACCCATGTTTTTTTAATGCAGTTTATAAAGGTAAGGTCCATCTAGATAGGCTTCTCTAACAGGACCATTTATTTGCATCTGTCATACATCTCAGTTACAGGAATGTCAGTGTGCAATATTCACAATTTACGGATCTCAAGTAACATTTAGGGTTATTCCCATGTAACAGCAGAATTACATTTGTTACCCAACAATTGTGAATAATGACCACATTGAAAAAAGTGGACAGTCTTTAAATGGGTTAAACACTTTAAAGTACCTCCATAAACTTCTGCATAATATGTATATTAATTTCTACTCCTGAGCAGATCGTGTTGCATCATATCATGTTATCTAAGAATAATGCAGCTTATTGTTCCACAAGTATTTCTTCCCACTTAACTTTTTTAAGGCTTTAAGGATAAAGATGTTTCATAAAATTTTAGAACTTTACAACTCAGATTACCTTATTCTCACCACGTAGGGCTTTATTCCACAAATCTCCTTGGGTTTGCTTTTTTGGTTATAGGAATGGGCTGTGATGATTTATACCATTTGAGAATCTGGACCATTGAGTTCAAGAGGATGACTAACAGAGTCAGGTGCTCATTAAGTTCAGTGATGGTATCAGAATCTGATTCTGCTTGTGTTCAGGGACAAAGGATGGAGAACTGATGAAAGGAGAGGCAATTAGTTAACCACATTTATGAAGGAGACAAATACAGAATGCAAATGCACCTGCCTCTTTAAGGCTTTCTCTACTGTTGCCTCCTGGAACAACAACAACAAAAAAATCATTTTCCTTTATTCTCAAATACAAACATATTGAATGATTATTGTGTAAGTGCCAGGATGTAGGTATCAAAATTCATTGTTCCTTCTTGTTTTCTTGCAGGTCAAAGTTTGAAAGAAAAATATGTGTATAAATAAAACAGGCACGGATCAGATGTAAAAATCCACCTGCTCCATTTATTAATGCAATTCTGCATCTGAAAATATAACACGAAAATATAATCACGAATTAGGTAGCATATGAAAGTACAGCTAGAGAAATTTAAACAGAATTTTGAATAAAGAGACATTTGGGAATATGAAACAAGGTGAGAATAAACATAATGTAATCAAACGTAGAGAAAAGAATATGGCACAACAGGGCAACGATCAGAATCTCAGCTCTTAAAAATTGGATTTTTACTGAGGACATTGCCAGGGGTGAAGTGACAATAGCTGCTCCCACTGTCTGCACAGGCGTAAGCAGGTGTTCCTGCCTTCTCTTTGCCTCTGAGACAAACACCTGCTAATACAAGCTACCTACTTCCAGTTGCCACCAGAAGGTGCTTAGCAGATGATATTTTCATTGGATTGTGCAATAATGTGAAGTCTTCTCTAATCTTATTTGGCACATTACCCATTGGATTTATGGAAATCCTCTATGAACTTTAACCTGGAGGTGTTGCAGTCACATAAACTCTGCATGTGAGTGTGTGTTGCAGTGGTCATGAGACATGCCCTTGACTTTTCCTGCTGCCTAAGTCTTTGGCTAGGCCTACAAGTAACTCTTAAATCCAAAGGGAATGAGATATAAAAATCAGTCTTCCAAACACATAGCACTTTAGCTGATTAGCATGGAGAAAAAAAGAATTAATGATGAGGAAAAAAAAAAAAAATAGCCAGAAACTACAAACACCAGGGAGCCTGTTTCAGTGTTACTTGAAAATAAAGCAACAATAGCAAGACTAGTCATCTCATTAAATAATAATTTGCTATTTCCCTTTAATGCTGCACATGTTCTTTAATGGTTGTGACTTCTTAAGACAGTTTGACTGTAATTTCCACATATTTATCAATAGGAAACTTGTATAACTTTTAATGAGTCCTTGAACTGACCACCTGTGAACAAGAGGTATCACAAACCTTGCCTCTTGAAATATGAAAAATAATTTGAACATAAGTTTTCCTTGATGTGACTGATCTGAAGTGGATTGTGAAACTCCTGTCAGACAGCTCAAGCCATTCTCCCAACAAAATTAAAACATGCCTACCACTGCTGTCCACTGGCAAGGAGTAGAAGGTGTTCTCATTTCTCACATTTGGAAAACTGCAGGTAACTAGAGAAGGAAAAAAAAAGTCTCTGTTTATTAAATATAGATTCTTTCATTAGAACAGTATATCAATATATTGATTAGTGATCAGAGTCCAGCCCACAGGAGACATTTCCAGTTAAAAAAGTGAAAAGTCTGGTAGCTTTTTCATGTCTGCATGGTTTGTAAGTTGGGCATCTTTTGACACATATGTGCTTTGAGCTGGACTCTGGACCCAGGGTAATTTAATTTTTGTATGAAATTAAATTAGCATAACTTACTGCAAAATTTCAGGGGAAAAAAAAAATCATTAAAAAAAATTCATTTCTTTTCAGATGAAACAGCTTTTAAGTTTTACCAACTCTGACTACAGTGCTGATGACTGGTTATAAAATCGAGTTTTACTTCATCTTATTCCTATTTATGTATCATCTGTCAGATTTTCCTGTATCACTTCGACTTCACTGTTCTGATTAAATGTTAATATTTTGGGTTTAATTACATATCCTCTGGCACATGTTGCCACATGCAGAGACTTCTTTTCCTTTAACAGTGTAATGAGATGATGCTCTAGCAATATATCTGTATGAAAATTTTCAAAAATGATGAAACAAAAATGATACATTTTCAACAAGAATTTTTCAAATGTATCAAATGAAAAGAATATTATGATCTCAAACCCAAAATATTATGTTTTCAATAAAGATTTTTTTCCAGCTTTTGTTGTTATATGGTTATATTGATGTTAATGGATAGGTTTTCAAAGCTAAATATTTTCAAGACAGCCATTTTTTTCACAATATTTGAAATTCCACATTTTCACCCCAAAGCAGGAAGAAACAAAATGTCAAAAACTAAGTTAAATTTAAATTCCAAGTTCACACATTTCTTTAATTTCTAGTCCACAGGTCTAAATCTTGCAACTCTGAACATTCTTTGGGAAAAAAATGCACATACTGGAATTCCAATGCCATTTTTCAGAAGGCTACAGACATGTTGAATGCATTTCCCAGCATGATCTGCGAAGCAGAATGGTGAAGACGACAGAAAAAAGAGAAGGCAAAACTACCACAAATGTACAAACTATTTTTAAAGAAATTATGGCGTGAGCAAAGTAACTCCATCCCTCCACTCAGATGGCAATTGCATCACAGGTAACACAATGTTTTACTGCTTTTGGCAACATCACAGAGATCACCTCTCCAAGATGAACAGATTTTCAGCTATTTTTCCTGTGTGCTGACCTGAACCAGGATTTTCCTTAATGTTAAACATAAATATCTTAGCATTACTTCCATTTTCTTCTTGTATAAATAAACTGTCCGCAGGCAGTGGAAAGAGGTGTTTGTTACTTTGTTTCTGTTGCGACAATGTCAGAAAAAAAAGCCCATGATTGGTGTTTTCCAAAGGGACATCTTTGTCCTGACAAACAACCCTACAAAAAACGTAATTGCATCTTTTTAAAACATCATCCTGGTGCCACAGAACATTGTGTGGATCTATTGAGTGATTTACTGCACCAATAATACTGTGCTTCAGTTTTCACACAGTTTTAATGTCAATACGTGAAAACGTGGAACTACACGGTATTTCCTTTGTGGCATTGGTCTCAAATGAGCTAGGTCCCTCATTTTTCCATTTCACATATTAGAATAAATATACAGCAGGAGGAGCTGCCTTACATTTTCCATTCTTCATGTTAAACATAATCTCCCAGCCTAAGTGCTGAATCACATCTCCCAACTATTTCCTGCTCCAATTGTGCCTTCACTTGTGTTGCTTTTATTTACCATGTCGGCTCACACCTCCCATAACAGTGTTGCTTTTCTTCCCCTTCAAACAAATATATCCTTTTCTCTATGGCAATTTTTGAAATGTGTGCTCAAGTCAGGGGTTAGACAAACCTTATCAGTATGCATGTGTGTGTGTATGTGTGTGCACTTGTGTATGTAATTCAGGTATTTTCTCTTACTGAGCAGGACGGTTGCATCGGAAAGCTTGTAAAAGCTAGAGTGGAACAACAGCACAATGCATCAAAGGGGGAACCAAGATTCTTTTTTTTATTCCATAATTTTAGCTGAATGCATCACAAAGTGGCAATTATATGGCACATTTTTCTTCTAAAAAATTGGCCTCGTTGTGCCTCTAGACAACAAAACAGCATGAAGGAACCATACAGGCACAGCTTGGTTCCAAATAACCATGTTTACCTAATATACACAAATATGCCAGGCCTAACTATATAAATATTGCTGTTCTGACTTATTTCTGGAAGTTTCTAAAACACATAACATGGTGAGTAGAAAAGGACATTCGCTATTTATTTTCACTGTAAAAAAAGGCAGTAAGTCTCGAGCATAAACATATTTGCAACATGATATGGAAAAATGACAGGAGTATCTATGGAGCATTTTATACTCACTCATCGAGTGAAAAACACACAGTGAAAAATTCATTTGAGGTGTGCAGCTTGAATTCATGTAAGAGGCATTTTGATTCATCTAGAAAATGTTTTCTACGGTATTTAATTTGAATTGATTCCTGCCATGTTTTTTTTTTTTTTTTTTTATAAGATATTCAAGAGATTCTCAGGGTGACATGAAACACTTTTAGAGAACTACCAGTTATCTCCTCTTTTCTTATCTCTTGGGCCACTTTTTCCAGCATTCAAAACTAGTGCTTGAGTTTTAAAGCTCCCTCCCAAGATTGCTGTCAGATGAGGTTTATTGACAGGGAAGCTTTGCTCTGGGGACCTAATGTAGTATTTGAATGCATCAGAAATTGCAAATGATGCAAAATGACTCAAAAAAAAAAAAATTGCTAACAAGAACTGGGGCAATTCCCAGCCCAGAAGCGTGACTGCCTTTAATAAATGGCATATTCAAAATGTAACAAAAGATAATTCTTGTCTGATTCCAGGGGAATCGATGGCAGATGAATCACAGCCTGTGGCACATGTACCTGACAGAGCTGTCTCGGTGTGCCCGTGCTGAGGGCACAGGGCTGAGATGGCAAGTTCTTCTTTTCTGCCAAACCTGACAGATTATCATAGAATGGTTTGGGTGGGAAGCAACCTTTCAAGGTCATTTAGTCCAACCCCACTGCAGTAAGCAGGGACATTTGCAACTAGACCATATTTCTCAGAGCCCTGTCCAGCCTGACCTGGAATGTTTCCAAGGATGGGGCATCAACCACCTCTCTGGGCAACATGGGCCAGTGTTTCACCACCTTCAGGATAAAAAATTTCTTCCTTATATCTAGTCCGAATCTAACCTCCATTAGTTTAAAACTACCACCCCTTGTCCTGTCCAACAGGCCCTGCTAATAATGGGATAATAAGGACTCTAAGAGGCACCCACTACCTGTTAGTCAAGTTTTGACTTGAGTTGTTCTGTTGGCATCTTCCATGAGGATTCTTACGAAACCAGTCACAGTCATTCCTCACTCAGCAATGACCAGTCCAAGAATTTTCTCCATTTTTGGTTTCTAGGAAAAACAGGGAATTTATAGGGCCTAACTCACCTCTCAGCTGGTGCAGAGATCAGTGCTGAGATCTAGTAAATATGACTTCCATGTGATGCTAAGCCTGACAAAAATTATTACTGGCTTTTATTTCCATCTGTGCCAATTCTGAGGATAAGGGTGACAACTGGACCTACCACCAGTAGCTCCATCTCCTGCCCCTCATTCATCCCAGTGCTCTCCAGAAAAGTGTGCAATGATAGGGGCTGCCCCAGGGCATGAAACACTGGAGTCCTGCTCCATGTCTCAGAATAAACTGGTTAAATTTCAGTACATCTGACCCTGTAAAACTAAACATCACTAGCTTTAGGAGCAGTACAAAGAAAAAAAGGTGCAAGGAAAGAATGCTGGAGGGGCAGAAAAATGTACTTATGAAAAGTCTGAAATGGGAACACTGTTCATAGTTTAAATTTTTTTCCATAATACTTGGCACCATAATTCACTTGAGTCCCACATTTTATTACTGTAAAAATACCCCCCCAAAGTGCCTCATTTTTGGCATTTGCTTGCTTTCTAAAACATTTGAAACAATATGACTTGTAGTTTGGCTCTTTGATTTGTTTTTATGTGGTGGGTTTGGGTTTGTTTATTTGCAAGGACAGAGGTGGGTCCACTTAATTACTTTCTTATTCCTCTCTGTCCGCTCTGTAAACTTTAATATCTTCCTCCAGTTCAGAAAAATTAGATTCTGACTAAATGACAGGCTCCTTTTTCCTCTGGCTGCTTTCCAGAAGCCAGAAGATACTGAAAAATGCTTAAACAGCAAAGGAAATTTGGGGGAAAAAAAAAAGAAAACACAAAAAAAAAAAAAAGGAAAAAAAAAAGAATGAAAAATTAATCACCAACATTCTTTTGCACTTTTTCTCCCACCAAACATAAAACTCCAAAATCTTCTTAAATATCATTTGTTAAAAATGGAATTTTAAAATTTCAACTTCAAGAGATTATTTTGTAGTTATATTTTACACTCCTGTGGAAAATAAATTATATGAGTGAATAGTCTGGCAGTCACAATAAGTACATATTTTTACTAAAAATAGTTGTCGTCAAACATTTTCAGAAAAAAAAATTCAGACATGTCTAATACATCCAAAATATAATCAGGTTTAAATTATTTACTGGTAGATTTGCTGAAGAAATTAATATTTTTATTTAATACACAGCAGTCAAAATCAAAGGAAGATTACTGAAAGAGAGCCCTTCCATGAAGAAACATGAAAAGAACTCATCATGTACCTATTCAGTTAGAGAAACAATGAATAAAGCAAAAGAGATTCTTCAAGGGACTTAAAAAAGAAAAAAATGTTTTCTTCAAAAAGAACATTGTTTAGTGTAGGTCCCCCCTCTACTGACACCTTTTTACCATCTCCTCATTTCAATACTCTAGTGTTAAGGTAAGGATTTTATGCTCCACTGAAATCAGTTCCATCATGGATCTAATACAACCATAGTGAAATTTAAGCTGAAGAATTAGCTTCTTTTTTGTTTGCTTTAACTGAATAATAAGAATAATCTCCTCCAGCTGTGATAATGGGATGGCTCTGGACCTGTCCCAGTTCTTTAACCTATCCTTTTAGTTCTTTTCTAGAAACAATGAATCTTTGATCATGTGGATCCAATTGTTTCAAAGCCACTACATCATAAACATTTTTTTCCCACCAATTTCTTTTAGCTTCTATGACTTTTTCCCAGAGTTCTGATCCTTATTGAAATTAAAAGCAAGCAAACAAACAAAACTATCCTTTTATTCCTTTTCCTTGCCTGCATGCCTTGCAAGACAACAACAAATAGCGACTTTGATCTTGAGAGTGTGTGGATTTTCTTTCTGCTTTTAAACAGGCAGAAGATGCCCATGCAAGTGAAGGATAAGGGTCAGGACAGGCAGAGCTTGTAACTGAAGTTGTCTATCTTCAGGCCATGCAACTGCTGCAAGTTTCCCTAATGCCTTGGCAGTGATCCATAGCCTGACCTGGAGACACTGAGCTGAGATGAAGAAGCCAATTAGGTTATAACCCGAAGTTGGTTCATACAGAGGTCCTGTCAGTGAACTCTGGCTGCATTACCCACTAAGCTGCCCTGAATCCGTACGTGGATTAAATAGGAACAGGTTGTTTTCGTCAAAAACCATAATTTCCCTAGAAATCAGAATGGTATGAAATACTGAAAAAAAATGCACTTACAAAATTGTTTTCTGTGCCATGGAAAAACTATTTCATTTAAATTTATCTTCTTTGCTGTTCTTCTTTGGGTAGATTCTGCTAAAACACGCTTAGAATTGCATCATTTTGTTAGCAAATCTCCTGTTTTATTTTAAAATGTATACGTAAACGAGAACAGTGTTCAGGGGAAAAAAAAAAAGCAACATTCTGATATATCTCCATTTGTTTAAAGGGATAAACCATGAATGAATGCTACAAGAACATTTGGAATTGAGTCTCAATTCCTCTATTTTCTTCATGCGTTTGGCAGGAAAAAAAAAAACACAAACAAAAATTAAGACACAGAACCTCAAATTCCACAAATTGGCACAGCTCCATCCAGCTCAGTGGAGCTGCTTTGATTTATATTAATCGAAGATCTGGACTAAAGGTTTGTAGGAGTAATGGGAATGGGAGAATTTCAGCAGTGCTTCACCGACAAAGGAGAGAAGATATTCTGTGGGAAGCTGCACATGTAGTGCGTGGCCATGACTGCTTACACACTAATTAAACCAATTTTATATTTTGGTACTGAAAAGATGGTTAAAACCATCTGTTTCTTTTTAGAATATTCTACTAGCAAAGAAGAAAATGTGGTCAAGATTAGATCTAGGTGATAAGTAGTTGTTTGGGGTTTTTAATTCTGCAGCTGAGCATAAAGATCTAAACAGTATTTGCGTCAGTTCTTAAGGTTTATTGCAACGCGACAAACAAAATGATCTCGGGTTAATCTGCAATGTTTTCTTTCGACCCAAACAGTGATTTAATTTCCTTAGTATTTTCTTTAAACTTTTTCTGCATGTTTTAACCCTTGCAATACAGAAGCATGTAATATATTTTGAAACAAACGTTGAAAGAAATATTCTCAATTTTTTTGCTACAACTAATTGTTGAATATGACCCAGTCTGAGGTCTCTTACACATCAGGCAATCAACAGGCTGATGCCTCAGTGGAGTGTTCCATCAAATCACCTGGCACAGACGTTGCAGGGTAGCTGTGCTGGAGCACATCCCTCGAGTTGAATTAGAGGTTGTAAATTGCCTCCGCAAATCCCTTCCCTCATAGTCACTTATTGTCCCACATAAGTAGCTATCATTTTAATTGACAGAGTGTTGTATGAGGGATGCAAAATCATGAAAAATATGAAATGCATCATACAGAGACAAAACACAGCTCCACTGAAATTATAGCTTGTCAAGAGGGAAAATATTCTGGTTGGCTGAACATGAATCAAAGAATTTGGAGGACCAGAATGCTGGAATTACCTGGACTCAGAAAGTAAGTATAGAAAAGCACCCAGCTTGCTTATTTAGACTCATCTTTCTCTCTACTTATCTTTCCTTTGTGTTGGTCACAAACAAAGGGCGAAAGTTTAAAAAGAAAAAGCGGGGAAGAACTAAATATAAATTATAGAAACTTGTATTTGTGGAGTAGATAGTCGAGAAGACAGATAACAGCACAGAAGCATTTCCCTTGGGAAGACGGCTTGAACCCAACAGGAGTTTGAAGCAATGGCAACCCGTAGTCTTCTCAAGAGCCCAAGTGTAGTGGGTCTGTGGTCCGTGTCCCTCCCTCATAACAGTGTTTAAGTGGTTCACAGGCTCTGCATTGGCCCTATAAACAAAGATGAATTTCACTCTCTTGAACACATCTGTCATGTTAAGGCTCTGACATAATGCATGATGGTGTTTAGCAGTCTTGGTACTGTGCACATTAAGAATTTTAGTACTACCTTTTCCCCTCTAAAAGAGATACTTAATTAAAAAATATGTACACATACCTGTAATCACAATTCTATCACATGACGCTGCAAAGCCACAAATGGATTATCCAGTTCCCGTATCTTTCCTGCCTTTTGTGTTCTGCTCCATTCTTTGTATTGCCCTATGAAACACATGCAACAATAAAATGAAGATCAGGGGTTATTTTCTCCCTTTCTAAAAAAAATTAAAATTATACATGACCAAAGGCTGAAATATGTAGCAAAAAAAAATGTGTTATCCCTCTTGAGTTCTGTGTGATTTTACATTCTGATATCCCTTGCTGACAAGGGAGAAATATCTTGCACCACAGATTCTACTGGACGTTCACAAAGCTATTTCTGTCTTAAAGACTAAGGGTAGAAGAATCTATACCTTAGTTTTTCTACTGAAAAGAGAGATTAAAAAAAAAGTTTACATCTACTATTGATTGATTTATTTATTTAATCCATCCACTGATAGCACGAAAGCTTCTGCTTTAGCACTTTACTGTTGACGCTTGACTGAACTATAGAGCTTACTTTTTTTTTTATGCAACCCTGAAATCAGCTTCAACATTGAAGCAAAGGCCATGACACTAGAGATTTCCAAGCAGATGGAGTAAAAAATATTGGGCTTGTGTGTATCGGTGCAGTAGGTGTTGAAAATATAGAAAAGAGAACCATTGATCAAAATAATAGATAGAAGCATTTTTTAATCTGCACAAGCCCATACATGTTTGTATCTCCAACTGTACACACACATACAAAGACATGCAGAAGTGTATCTCTGTCTCCTGAAGTATTTGGCATTCTGTGTATCTTTCAGCTTGATTTCATTGACAGTTCAGTCAGAATAGCATTTTCCCTTCCCTCGTGGCAGGCTATACACATTAAGACTGTTTTTTAACAGTGCTCTTGTGCTGTTCTCGCTGTTTCGCTTGATGCGTGTTTCGGTTTGTTTTGCTCTTAAAGCAGAGAAGCACAAGTTCTCAAATAGATTTTTGTCGCCAAAAATCAAGTGTGTTTAAAGTACAGCTAACTTGATGAGGGTTTGCTGAAGGGCAGAGGGAGGTTTCTCCTGCTACCCCCAACAGCACTTGCAAGTGCAGTGGCCAATGAAAAAGTCAATCTCAGGGTGAGGACCTAAACTCTAACTCCCCTTTCCTCTCCCTGGAGTGCAAACCTGAAGGCTCTTGACATCTCCTATGATTTAATCATTAAGATGAGGTGTTCTGCTGAGGAGTAAGCCTCCACAGAAGGTCAGATTTCAAGGATAACACTTGCACCAACAGAATGGTGCAAAAGAGATTTATTTTCTCAATACAGGTATTTCTTAAATATATTATGAGAACCGCCGGTATATTTTCTGCGCCCACGTTCAAAACGCTTTTAAGGAAAACACGCATCACTATGTACAGTTCATAGACGAGTAGACTGAGGCACAGTGAACCCCAAATGATCTGGTGCTTCAAATTTACTAACTAAATCAGCAAACTTGCTGGGGAACTCTGAGCAACTGGCTGCGGTGGCTTGTTTATCATGCTAAATTCATGTACCTCAGGTGACAAAGGTTCCTGAAGGCGAAGCTTTTTTGTTGCAAAGCCTCCTGATATACCCAACTTTGCGCCCAGTGCTCTGAGAAGTAAGAGTTAACTTTAATGAAAACCAGCTTGTGTTTTAAAATGTCATATATATATAGCTTGATTAATGGAAATAGATTAGAAAGAAATATATTTTAATGTGGAGAACGTACTTACCAGTGTGCTATCAGAGCACAACTGACATGGGACGCAGTCTAAACAAAAGTCAGCAGCTACTAATGAGGCTTGTTAGTGATGCTAATCTATGTAAATGTTATTAATTGAGAACATCTATCTTTTATCTCCAACATTTGGTAATCAGGCAATTAAAAAACAATGACATTCCCGGCGGTTGTTCTCCCAGTAAAAAAAAAAGTGATCAAAGAGTCCTGAATAAGGAAAGGGAAAGTCCCTTATCAAGAGCTGGGCCTTGCCTTGGGCTACCAGGACTCATTAAAGGCAGAAAAGCTCTGTTGATCACCAATTAACCTGATTTGTCGGAACTCTGATAAAGACCTCAAACAACATGAGTTTTCTTAACTATAATAAATGACACAGTTTATTGACAAAAATAAAAACGTTTGGTTTGAAAAAGAACATAAAGGAGCTATTCAAATTGGATAGCCCTACCACACACCAGGCCTGAAAGACGTGGGATAGGTTTAACTTCTCCACACTGGTGGCATATTATCAATGCCAGATACAGTCAAACCTATTAACAGCCATATACACAACAACCAAATATATACATATTTGGTAGCTGTCACATAAATTTCTGTCATCTCTAGTCATAACAGACAGCAGATTGCATTAATTATGTATGTACTGTGCTCATGAATGGAAATTCACCGCTCTAGGGTGAACTCTGTATCTCGAAACACGAAAGTAGGAAAAGAAAAAAAAAAGATATTTTCTTGAGGCTTAATTGGTGGACATTTTGTGATTATACTTTTTTTTTTTAATCTTAGCAGTTGTTTTAAATTATCCCTAGTGTAAATTTCCATATGCTTTTTAACCCATTCTTTCCTTTCTGGAGAATTTAACTCTTCCTCTCAGGTATTGTTCATAGTGTCATGACTAGTACGTAGAGCACTGCAGTGTGACTGTCAACTATAATTGTAATTATTGCCAGCAACTCATTAATTCACATGGTGATGGCCTGTCCCTGTTTATGTCTCTGGAGAAAGAGAGAATAACAACTAAATGTAAAACTTGGGCATACATTTGAGTAAAAAAATAGTACAAAAATGGTACCAAACTCAAGCCTTCTTTGTATTTAAAGGTTAAATGGTTTTGTTTTAGCACTACAGCTGTTCCACCAAGCTTGTGTATTTTGAATGTATTTGTTAGAGATAAATTGTCTGCATACAGGAGATCTTGTGACCATTAGTGAGTCTTGTTATATTATACCCTGGGCTTATGTTGTTTTATATGCAAAACTTTAAGTGTGCTTTAGGTCTTCAATGATAAAATGCATTTTGAAACTGTAAAACTAAACCTGTCTTATTACGTCTATCGAGTAGACGATGTCCATGATCTTTATGGGCCACATCTGACTTTGATAGAATCAGATTGGGTCATAAAGTGAAAAAATTCCACTGTCACTTTTTCTGACATATCCATTTGACACATGCAGGACTGTATCTTAGATTTATACATCAAGAATTCAGCTCACTTTTCTTCCTCATGATGGAGGTCTTCATCATTTCTATGTAAATATTTTCTGTTATAAAATATCTTTTCCTCCTCACATCTGCCTTTTTCATTCACTATTCATGTCTATTCAATGCAGAGCTAAAGCAGTGAAGAAAATCATATAGGGAGGTCCAGTGCCTTTAAATGAGCAATTTTTAAGAAACTTCAACTCTAATATACAAATTGATGGTATGTCATCTTCATCAGAGAACACTGGGTACCTAAAGACATGTCTGAAAAGAAACAAAAAAGAGACATAGCAATAAGAGTACTGTACTAGAGGTGTCAACAACCCCTCTGAAGCTCAGGCCCTTTTTATTAAGATGACAAAATGACAGATCAGCTGCTTAACATTGGGGCACGTGAATATTTTGAGCTGGGGTGATGTCTGTGTTATTGCCTTTTTTGTTGGTGGTGGGTTTTTTTCTGTTTTTGTTGTTGTTTTAACTAATGCATTAATGCCTCCCCTCAAAGAAAAAAAAAAAAAAGGTATTGGTTAGTGATACCATGGGTGAGCTTTTATCTTGCCATATAGATCTGAGCATGTTTTACAGCAAAGATAATTATCTCTAACCAGTGATTTTGGTTGGTCTTTGATTTAGCTGTTCAAGCAGATGCCACCATAGAGATTCTATTATGCACAAACAATTGTATTCCATTGGTAAGTGCCCTGCATGCCTACCTCATTATTAGAACCCAATTAATTTTTCTTTGTAATAAAATGGAAAGACTTAGAGCTGACAGGAAGGCTAATCTAAAGAAATTTGGACCAACCGCAAAGAGTACCTGGAAGAAGCATAAAGAAAGAAGAGCAGTAATTACGTGACACATGCACACATACAAAAAAGAAAGCACATGAATTGAAGTTTCAGAAACAGGCCCAGGGTGCACAGATCACAATCTGGCTAGATTGTGAAAGTAGTACTAAGATGTCTTAATTATATGATTGATGTAAGCTTCAAAAGAAAACTCAGCATTCACAATAGCTACAAGGTTATGAGTGTTATCTAATGTATAAACTACCACTGAAGGCAAACACTGCACATGAAACTTGAGACCTCTCTCTTTCAGAACCAATCAATAACGCTTTATTTTTAATCTATATTATGTTTAAGAAAATGTGATGACATCCTTGATTGAAGATCACACAAATAATTATGCTAATAATGACTGACTTTGTAGGATCTACAAGAACTGGATCTACAAGAGCTGCCGTTTGAATTCCTGTGACACTGTTTGCGAGGGGACCTGGTTCAATTACCTGATAGAAGTACATAGACTATTTGAGACAAACTGGAAAAAGCACTGCTTGGGGACATAGATTAACACATTCTAACGCACTTCTGATTACTTTAATCCAGTGATTTAGCTCACCAGCAAATTATCTGTTTTCAAGATAGTGGGGTGATCTGACATTCTTACCTCACAAGGAGTTAGTGTATTTCAAAACTTGTTTTTCTCCAAATGGAGCAAAAAGCCCTTCAAATTTTGTTATTTTAGGAACTGTTTATTTTCACTTTTTCTTTGAAGCTTGTCACTGGAATTTAATTTTGATTCAGTTTTATCATTCTAACTATTACTATCAATGGAAAATAAATAAAATTTAAATTTCATCAAAAGGAAACTTTTTTTAATAATTTGGGATAAAAAATTCAATAAAGAAATCAATGAAAACCTTGCTTTCAGTCAAGCAAATCATTTCATTCCAGAAGGAAATGTCTTCATTTGAAAACTGTAATGGAAGGTAATTTCTGAGCTTGCTAAAAAATTGCAGAAAATTACTAAATATTCATTATTCTCTGGCTATAAGAACTACTGTCAAGCTGCTTTTCTGCCTTTCTTTTGGTGCTGAGCTATTCATTTTGGAGGACATGAGGAAATGTTATCTTTGCATATAAAACGCACTTACCCATATACACCCCACAAAGTTTATCCTAAGGAACTAATAAGTATTTCTTTGCAAGTATCCAAATTACAGATAAGATAGATGAACATGAAATAGGTCTTCATCCACAATGGACAGAAGAATGAAATTAAAAGTTACAAATGCACTATGGCACAACATATGTTTCTAATGCAAGCATCTACATAAACATCTTCCAAGATGGGTTTGAGTAGACCAAACTACCTGATCTTTGTCAGGGCTGTAGGTGAAGCAGTCTTCTCCTCCACCCATCCTATCTGTTTATTATTAAAGGGTACCTCCCTTGCTTGGAGATACCCAAATATAATCCTAAAACAGCTGGCCCAATTCTACTTAAAAGTCCTTTTGTGAGTCCTGATTGACCAGGTCTGATGGTAATAGAGTGAGAGTTAATGCTACAAGCATTAAACAGAAGAGGCAAAAATAAAAGCTCTACTGTGCAGACAGGAGAGGTGAAGGGTCCATTGAAAATCAGAGAGATTAGCAACTCATCACATTATATGTGGGTTATCAGGAGACAGAGGTAATGAAAGTGAGACCTATATCCTTGATCAATAAGAGTTTGACTGCATTTTGAGTTCATTTTCCCCTGCCGAGAGTGAGACAGCAAGCTTACTATTGATCACAGTGTTAATCCATAACTAGTCTGGGCCCTAGCCTGGTGGAACAAGGAGGAAAAAAATAAGATAATAAGCAGGAACTCTTGATCTTTTGTTATGGTGTGCTAGATAAAGAGAGTGCAAAGTTCAAGGTGAAATACTTTATGGTTAACCCCTTCTTTGCTGCTTAACTCCAAGTGCATGAATGGAAGTAAATTAGGCAGGCTTCATTTTTTGATATGTATTGACCTCGAATCTTGTTGACAAACCTTTTGCTAGGATGCACACATGTGTGTACAGGTTACCACTACACATCTCTTCAAAGCCCAGGGGACAGAGACACCCACGTGGCATCGGAGTGAGATGTCAGGACCACATCCTCATCTGGTGAAAGCTTGTATCTTTCCCCTGAAATAAGCAGGCACCAGTTGCTGTAGCTGAGAGGAGATGCATCCCTAAACCTCACCTTCAGTGGTGGTGTTTGAAAACCTGAACTTGCTGATCTTAAGACAAGCAATAGTTTCTGTCGCTTGTGTATTTATTCTAGTCTTTGTTACAACAACATCTAGATATTCTCTGGTCATAGCTTTTGGTTGTGGGTAGGGGTTTTTTTTGTTTGTTTTGGTTTTTTTAACTCTGGTGTTTTCAACTGACAACATGTGCAGTTAAGACAACTTAATATTTCCCATAGCAACAGCTGACTGATGTCAGCGATGGCAACCGTTTTGAGGTGAGCAGTTGACAGGAAGTAGTGGTGGCCAATTATATTTTAATAAATCTTGGGAAAAGAAGGAAAATTAACACTGCTATTTCAAATGTGTTTTTAAGCTGTGAATAGTCCATGAACTGTAGCTTCAGTAAAATTTTAAAATAGCAGCATTTCCTTCAAGACTAAGATGGTCTCTGCTTCTTAACTGAACTTTCTATAAAGCATTAGAAATAGTAGTTTTAAGTTCCTTCCTTTTGGAGGTGAGGAGCACACTAAGAGCCTAGTAATGCAGGAAACATCTCCTCTGCCTCTTGCGTTGGTATAATAGAACTATTGGCATCTTTATATGCATTCAGCATTACTGCCTCATTGTGAGATCCTGTCACATTTCACCAGTGAATAGTTCAGCACTGACATTTCTAGTCTGAGTTAAAGTGACCCATATTCCAACAGGGCAGTGACATTCCCTGAAAATTAACAAAACTCCTCCTATTCCTTGAATTTTTGGGCCAAAAGTCACAAGTTTACCCTGCCTAGATAAAAATTATTTTTCTTCTGTAGACTGCACCAGTGTACATCATCCCTAGTGAACGGAGAACACAAAGATACCAGCACACCATGGCACTGAAGGAGTACTTTAACAGATGCTAGTGTGAATCCCACCATAGTGTGATTATTTGATCCTATGGCTTGGCCAAACCATAATTAGACTCTTTCTGCTAATGCCACGTTGCTGTTTCAGTTGGGTAGTGTGCCTTTCAGCCCTCCCAGACTACAGCCAGCTCATTCAGATAGCCTGTACGCCAAATTTACAACCTCTATAGAGCTACCTCACAGTTAGTTCCTTTTAGTAGTTGTTAAATTATCCCTATACATCATTTACATGTTGCAAGAGTTGGTTGGGATAATTAATGCCTGTAAAGCACTCTGAGGTTTTGGGATGTAATATACAGTAGAATTACAATGAATTATTCTGGTGATGATGATGATAAATAAATACTACAGCAAAAAACTGACAGCAGCTTTCATATGCTATTAAAAAGAAAAACCTGTAGCTGGAATGCTCTTTTCCAGCTGTGAGTGCCCTGTAGTCTCAGATACTCAAACAGAGAGAAGATTAATCTTCAAGTGGTACACAGCCAGTTATTCTTTAGTGTTCAGCATGTTTTACACAAGAGTGTGTAATGCAACTACCCACTGTAACATAAATCAATTTATGGACAAAACAAGAGGAGAAACATATCCCATTGTTCTTTAGTTTAATAACACACACAAAAATAATACAGGGAAAAGTGAATGATAACAGTCCTAAGAAATGGCAGTTTGGTTTTTTTTTGTGGGTTTTTTTTTTATTATTGAATTGCTAAAATACTGCTGTGGGCAGCACCCACAGGTTAAGCCAAGTGGTTCTTCCTACACAATACAGAGAAGCAGAGACTTCTGCAGATCAAAAACAAGCATCTCTTTGCAGTTTTAAGGGCCGTATTTACTGGACTTTATTCCTTTGTTTGATGGTATTTCTGTAGTTCAGTGCATGTTATTAGTTTTATATTCTGAAAACACTTCTTTGACTGCAGAGGCACAAATATTTTGCACCTTTAATTCAAGGTGTCACTTTTCCCTGACAAGGAGGTTTCCCCAAACTCTCTCATCGTATTTTTGTCATGCAGTTGAAAGCACTCATTAAGTTTGCAATGAAAGGAGGTGGTCAGAGAAGAGGAAATTGTAAACTGGACTCTTGCACAGGAGCTGCTTTTATAAGGCCATGATCTAGACTGGGCGCTGATGCCTCAACTTTCTTACGCAGGTATTTATATATGTACATAAACAAGGTGTAGATTTGTGTACCTTGTATGACATCCCCTAAATCTTTCAGGATTGTATTTTCTGACTACAGCCTCCATTTATGCACATGCCAATATTCAGTGCAATCCCTGCGCAAATAAAAGTTATTGTCTTCATCTAACCAAGGCAGCAAGCTTAAAAATATCACTCATGACAGATATGTGTACAGAGATTCAAACATACAGATGAAGCCATCTATATTCATCTGTTATAACGTGTGCCAAACCAATAATGAAATGCAATGTAACATTTATAGTCAGATCAGAGCTTTGTGGTTTTACTCTCCTGAAAGTCCTACAGTTCTCAAGCTGACATTTCTGCCCAAGATGCCCCTGGGGAGGGCTGCAGAGCCCTGCTAAATATTTGCAAAGTAGTCTACTTCTTCTGAAAGTCAAATAACAGAAAGTTTTACCTTCAAATTGTGGGGTGAAGGAATTTCCCAATTCATCGAGGAAGGAGAGGCACTACAGATTGGAGTTGGAAGACTGCTTTTCTTTTTTTGTGAGGAAGGCTTCACCTTGTTTCTATGAGTAAGAATTCAGTCAGTCTCTGGAGAGAAAGCAAACCAAGGTTCCAGCTGAATTACTGAGTTATGTATTTTATTAATTGGGGAAGAATATAGATAGAAAAGGGAGATATAGAACACCATTAGAAGAATAATTCAAGCAAGAGTGACTTTCACCAGTTTCTGGTCTAGTTGTCACATTTAGAAAGCGTCCATAGTGAAAATCTAAACAGAATCCCTCAGGTCTACATCTGGCTTATTCTCACCTTCCACGTCCAGTTCTTAGATAGCTGGGATAGGTCATTGTCTCACAAAACACCCTTGAACAATTTTTTTTGACCAATTTGTCAAGTTACAGTTGAATTTTCTTAGGCAAAGTTAAATACTTCATTCTACTGCATTTGAGATGCTCCAAAAGGACTGAGGTGGATGCGACAGAAGCTGCCACAGAACAGAAGAGAGAGAACAGCAATCAGATGCCAGCACAAATGACACTATTCAAAGAGCAGTGGTCCAGCAATTTAAAAAAAAAAAAAAGTGCTTTGGAGTGGAGGAATGTTCTAAAAGTGGGTTGTCTTCCCTCAGCTGCAGGAAATAGCTGCTGTGAACCTCAGGAGCCATACCAAAATTTGAATGAAGCCTCATCATTTCACCCAGTAATTCAGCTGTCCTATTAGGTATAAATGTATGCTCCTCTGTCCCACTAATTCTCACCAGAGGACAGGAGCACCTACTCCAGAATTTTTTCTCTGGAAGCTATTTTTATAATAAAATAGCACATCTATATGACTACGTGGAAAGTGCTATACCATACTTACCATAAAATAAGAGCTAAGGAAGGCATTTTTTCATTGAGAAAATAAAATACTTTCTTTCATTTGTCAGATTGTAATGTCATGAATAGTAAATTGAACAGATGTTTATTAATTATTCCCTTTCAAAATGTCTGCCAGTGGTGTAAACTGAAACTGATGGATTTATTTTGGGGAACTTTTTTTTTTACATTATTTTCCATTCATTGGTTTTAATGGGGTTTAATTTCAAAATTATTTCATATTAAAGATGGAAAATACTACTGTTTAATAAATTTCAGCATATTCAGTATTTTTAAAATATCCTAAGAGGCAATGAAATTCTAATTTTAAAATTCTAATTCTAATTGAAATTATAATTAAAGAAAAAACAAAACGAGGCAGAGCATTTTTGTCCAATGTTGTATTTAAATGGCTTAAATTCTAACACAAAGTATTGCTACATGTACCCAAATGAACAGACCACATAAAGCACAGCTATCTCACAGCCTCACTTATGACTTGTAAACACTACAATTGCAAAGGTGTTGAGAGTTGAGTCACAGCCACTTTCTTCAGCTGGATTTAGTGGGCATCTGCCACATGGTAGAAGATGTCAATTGTATTTTTATTATTTGGGGCATTTTGGTGGCCTGTGCAAAATGCATTGCTCATAATTAAGTCCCCAGTCAGTTTTGGAGAAGTCAACACCTGGACGTGCTGGGGATATCCGACATAAAAATTAATTCTCCTGTACACACTGTTAAAATGATAGTCAGATATTTTACTGTAACATATACTGTAATCACACTAAGGAATACAGGCATGAGATGTTACAAATAGAGTTTCAGCTCCAGATTGTCAAAAGTAACAATAATCTATGTAAATATTTTATATTTAGGTCATCTACTTATATCTTCAATTAATTAATGCTTTACTATGATTGTGTACTTTATAGCCACTGTTGAAAAAGGTTAATTTGTCAAGAAAGACACAAGGTAAACTGACATGTTATTAAAACCCCATAGAAGTACTCAATTCAAAATTTGAACTAAATATAGATATTCATTTCTTTGTACTGTTTCTTTAAACATCTATGTATATACACCCATATATCTACTGCAAGTTCATAAAATAGCTGGATTTCTTATAGAGTTTTTTTCCTCTCCTTACAAATGAGAAAACTAAAATTCCCACTGAAACAAAAATAAAAATTGCAATCTAAAAACACCTGAATTTCTGGTCTCTTGGAGGAAATAATTCCTTTTTGCAGAATTTTAGCAAAGGAATGATTTTTTAATGATGTTTAAATTATTATTGTGATTTCAATTACATGGAAAATAGTTTCTATCGAGAACAAATGTAAATGGAAAGGTAAGTAGTCCTGTAAACATGTCAGTAATATTATTAAAAACACCTCTTAAAGTCTTGGGAAGCTTTTTATTTTTTAAATCACATGTAATTTCAAAGATTTTGTAATGTGCTTTACTATCAGCCCTAAAAAGTACATTCACCACTTTCTTAGATGAATTTCCCAATACCACAGGGCTTAGGAAAAAAGAATTACCTTCATCAGGATTCACAGATCATTCATGGAGGTCTTCTCCATGCTCAGGGTGGGAAAACAGGTATTTTAGCTCCTGAAAGCCATCATGTTCCCATTCTCCCTAGGTATCTTAGAGACATTGCCAGGTTTCTTATATCTATACTTGCTGGTGGACCTCACAGACTATTTTATGCCCGAGTAATTTTGTTCAGCAAAATACTTTTCCTGAATTGACTGGAATTGCTCTTATTTATTTAAGACTCGACAGCTGCTGAAGTTCTTGGTAGTTCTTTGAGGCACATTGCCCCATTTGTCCTCCATGCTTGTGTAGAACCAAGTTGACTTGGGCTAGTCATCTAAACCACGATGAATGAAGAAAACAACTAACAAAAATCACGCAATCGAAAGCCACAATGTTAAACAGGTGTAGTGGGATCAGAAGCCATCCCTAGTGTTCATTACTGGCATATGCTATAATACTATCAAATTATTTCAGCAACCTGATGTGAGAATGGGGTGTGGGGTAGAAATTTGCAGATGGTAACAAGGGCAAAAAATGCCGAATAAATTTTAAATCTGTGCAGCGTAACATTTTAGCATCAAAGTGAGCATTTAGTACCAAATACCATTAATTAACATTTCCATGGGCTATTTATTAAATGCTTGCTCAGCAAGTCAAGTGTCTTTCAAGCTCGGAACAGCTGTGAATGTATAAAAATATATCCACACAGATATATTCATGCATGCAAATAAATGTATTTCTTTCATTTGTTGTCAATGATTGTTATTATATTATAGGTTTTTAGCAAGTTAGAAGCTAATTTGCATTATCAATCTGAACAGCTGAAAGGGAGTTGTACATTAATACCTGTCTACCTGTTTGTAATCACTCTGAAGCATCTGGTGCCAACTAATCCTCTTTTTCCTACTAGTTAGCAGCTTGCTCCAAGAAAAGGGGTATGGGCTCTCTCCTAGATTTCACTTCTAGCTTGCTCCAAGAAAAGGGGTATGGGCCCTCTCCTAGATTTCACTTCTAGCTTCTCTTTTAAGGCTACTCGGGTGTTCATTCAAATAGTGATGTTCAGTGCAAGAAAGAGTCAGTCAATGCCAAATCAGAACTAAAAAAATGCATTAAGTTTAAAATAATGCATTGCAATGAACAGTTCTGCAGCTAAGTGCAGTTCTTACAGCTTAAGCATCATCTAGCTTGCTAATGCCAGACCCAGTCAGCAGCCACCTGATAGCTTTTGTTTTTATCCTGCGATAGTAACTAAATTAATTTGTTTCCTAATAAAATATTTCAAGATGTTGAAAAAATACAGCTAAGTAGACAGAATCCCTATTAGGATCATCAGTATTAACATAAAATCCTTTTGTGCTCATTAAAGAAAATACAGTCAATTTAATTAATGCACATTAATCCCTAGTTGACATTAAAATCAGCTAAAAAACAACACTGATATAGATTATTAAAATGAGACCAAAATAAGTGTACAAGGTGGCCCCTATAGGAAGAAAATCATTACTGAAGACCTATGTTTCCTTTTTTCTTTTTATGGAAAATGTAATCCAGCTGGAGACACAGTCCCCTGCCCGTTACTCTAAGGAAAGTTTGTACCCACCAGTCATTTGCCTGTCGGACTCAGGAGCAGAAAGGCATGAGATGAAAAATCTGTCTTATGCTATGTCACAGAAAAGCCCTAATGATTCCTCCAGTCCTTACTGGAAGTGAAGTGATGGGTTTTGCACAGGATACCGGGCTGCATTATTTTCAGGACTAAACTCAAGAAACTGCTTTTCACCTTCTTTATCCCATGCGTGCCTTGGCCATGATTCAGCAGCATGTTAAGACATCTCATGATCTCTAAGTGGCAGAGTGATCTCTTCCCTGTTCAGCAAAGCCCTCTATCTCACTTTTTATTTCAGACACAGTGAAGTCCGAGATCCTTCACGTGGCACCACTTAAGCAGGTGCTTAAGAGTAGTATTATAAAAAAAAAAAAAATAATGCCCAAGCGATTCAGATGTGTCAGACTTCTTTACCAAAGTTATTGTATGTGTTTTGGCACCTAAATCTCATAAGCCTCACATGTGCATTCAAACGTGTCCTGTGCTTGGATGTGTGAGTGCACATCAAATGCACTTCCTCTTCAAACAATACAGATATTTGAGCCCCACCTTATTAGGAGCTGTTTGCTGGCACAGGGCTGTGCTAGTGTGACGGTACCAACCACAGAATGTCTGTTCTTGTTTGCTTAGGAACCTCCAAACCCAGCTCTGCAGGAAAGCTATGCCAAGACCAGGCTCCTTTGGGTGAATTTCCAGTCCCTCCTCAGGGATCTGCCCTGGTGCCCAACATAGAGCAGGCTCATTCCCTCAAGATCTGGAATAACAACAGGAATTCAAGAGTTTCAGAGTTGGGATTTGTGGCAGCAACATTTCAGGTGCCGGACACCACAGGGGATCCCAGACTTACTAGGTTCACTCAGGAGCTGCATCTCCTCTTCTGCTTCCCTGGTACCTACTCAAACAACTGAGATACAGAGCCAGGCTCATCCTTGCACGTTTTCTCCTGGCAAATTTTCTGCAAAGTAGAACCATTTCAGGAGGAAGTGATCCCAGCAGAGATGGGACAGGGCCTTATGTCCTCTCAGATGGAGGAGGACCTTCAGCATAGGTCACTACCACTCTGGGACTAGCCTAACCCCTTGAGGGCTGGTGGAAGGGCAGAAGCAGCACACCTTCTAGGAGAGAAAAGAGAACAGGCCATTCCTTCTTTCTTCACCCAGTTAGTTTTCTCTTTTAAAGCTCTGCAAACCCCCTCTTGATGAGATGCCTTGGGCAAGCACAGAGGCCTCATTTGTGAGGGGATCAGAGAAAAGGCAGAAAACACCAAGCTGTTCATTACTGCAAAGAGACAGAGAACCCTAGACCTGCCCAGAGGCAAATTCTAGGCACTTGCCAGACTTCAAGGAGAAAAATTGCAGTGCCTACAAACTCTGAGCTTATTTTGATCAGCAGCTGCACAGGCATTTTGAGAAGCCACATCTTGGACATAGGTGTGTGAGTGCTTTTGTACACCCAGCCTAAATTGCCTTTGAAAATTTGTTTTAGATCACCCTGCAAATACTATTTTACTATTACTTTGTTGAATGGGGACCAAAATCATTTGCTTGTGGAAGGTGAGTGTTGATGAGAGGTTGATCTTCAATGTGTAGCTTAGATTTCAACTGAAGATGGCAGAAATGTTTCCCGAAAGAAAAACGTAGTAAGATCTGGCTCAGAATTCTTGTGTATATAGCAAAAATCAATTCATTTTTATAGAATATAGGATCAATAATACGTATCTGTGCTCCTGGACACCTGTATTTCTAAAATACCATTCAAGTCACGGCAGGCCTTATTTAAGTTAATGAGAGTTTTGCCATTGATTGTTTGGTTACATTTCACTATATATTTCTTCATTGGTACCTGGTGCTTTTATTTTACACAGATTTTAACTCCAGAGTGGCAATTTTTTTTCTTTTTCTCCAGGATTTCTGTCCTCTATTAAAGCCCTATGCACTCCCTTCACTATTGATTACACTCACAGACCCTTATCTTCAGCTTAAAACTTATTTTATTCACTACTTTAAAAGTAAAGATAAAGCATGAAAAGGGAAAAAGGCAATTGTGTGATTATCCCATGAACAGTGTGAGCTTTTGAGAACATACCTACTTGCTAACAAAATAGAAGAACTTTTTTTTCTTTCTTTTTTTTTTTTTGTTTTAATGGCATGACATATTCCAAACTATGATAAGGTTTTGGGCTAATTAAATAAGAAGTAAGGTTTGTTAATGTACAGTTTTTGTGATAGATGGTAGCATGTCGAGCCTTTCCTTCTTTTTTTTTTCCCCCCTTCATATTTTAAAGTTTCCTTTTATGTGTGTGAAAAATGAGTAAAAGTGTCAAGTCTTATCACACCTGACCTTGCTTTTTGGCTAGCCTCTTTCCCTTATCTATCAAACACATTACTCTCCCCATCATAACGCGGTAGTGCAAACATCGCAGCCGGCCAGCAAACATGACCAAAGCTACCTTTAAACTACCTCTAGACTCTTTAAACTCAACTAAAAGGTTGATTAGGTTCCACCTCTTTGGTCATTATCTCATTTCGATAGCCACGCAATAAAAAAGCAATCTAGTAAAAAGCTGTCTCATAGGAAAACTAGTTAAAGTGTGTGCTTGCTTAGGACGGTGTACTTAAAGAAAACAATTTATTCGTTCGTCAAAACCAACTGTGTAAACTAGTTTAGCTGTTTGCCGAGGCTTGGAATGAACAAACGTTGTTGTTTTGCTCCCAAAGCTTCTCAGGGAGGGGCGGGGAAGGGGAACGACCGGGGCTTGGCGCGTCTGGGTCCGGCCCGGCTGGGTGCCGCAGCGCAGGGAACCTGCCCGGCACCTTACCAGTGGCAAAATCCATCTCCAGCCCCGCAGCCCACCAGTCTTATCCCCTTCCTAGGCAGGTAGAAACCACCCCTCACCGGGAAAAGCCGATAGCGCTCCATCTGTCTTGTTTATGAAGTGGGGACACTTGCACCCCACTTGTTGTTTGATCCGTTCTCACTCCCCACCTTCCTACGAATTAGCTTTTTCTTTTTAAAAAACAGATTTAAGGGAGAGATTAGGAAGGGGGAGGAGAGGCTGGCTGTGAGCGGCAGGGTGGGGTGGGAGGCTAAAGCCGGCATATGTAGGAAAACCACAAGCCTTTCTCGGGCGGTGTTTGCTCCGGTTTCTTTTGCAAGCGCGGTACAATGGCAACTATTCAGGAGGCAGGCAGCATGACTTGGCACTCGCAAGCTCTAAAAACATATATGCCTCATTCGCGCAGAGCCTAGAAATCATGTTTTCAAGTGGCATTTACTTTGTCAACAGAACAGGTAATGTGGGAAGTCCTTGCTGCAGAGTAAAAGCGCTTACCACGCCCCTCCTCATCCCAAAGAGCCGTCTGGACCGTAAAACCACCTTTCCTCGCCAGCTAAAGAGGTCCCAACACAAATAGTCCTAAGTGACAGGATTTCCCCAGAGCAAAAATAAGCTGGAAAGGAGAAATGCCTGGGCAATCAAACCGGCTCCCTCGCGGGGGCTTCCCAAGGGGTGAGCGGGGCGAGCTCACACGGGTGCCAGGAGGTTGGGCAAGGAGACGGGCCCAGGCCATAAAGGGGTTACGAGTCCGGTTTGTCATCGGCCCCCACCAGAAGTAAAGAAAAAAAAAATATATATATATACAAAAAAATTACTGATTAACGTGATCTGTCAATACGCCTTTGCCCCGCGGGACTGTAACCAATCTACTACCTGGCACCTCCTTTGCCATCTCCCTCACCTTGCTAAGCCTCTGCATCCCTCGCCTGGCCCTGAGTCATAGGTAAACAGCGCCGGGTGCCAGGCTGCGCCCGGGGTACCTGCCCGGGGCAGGCACCTCCCGGGGCCCGGCGAGCCTCCCTGCCCCGCGGCCAAGTCACGGGCTCGGCCTGGCATCGAGCGGGGCAGTTCGCTTGGGTCTGAGAGCTCCTGCGAGACAGGAGTGTAAACCTTCAGAGAGCAAAGGAGTGCACACACAAAAAAAAAAAAAAAGTTCAAATCACTTGTGCTGGAAGTAGCGGGGGAGAGGGGGATGGGACAAACTTGCTCCTCCACAGGGGGAAGGAAAAAATTTACTTTAAAAAACATTTTAAGAGCAAGAGAAAAAATGTTCTTTCCCGTAGCAAAGAGGGGCTGCACGAGAGAACTACGCAAGATAAAAATAGTAATAATAAAAAAGTACCTTAATTAAACCTGTCCCAGACGCAGCACAACGGGACTGCGCAGGGAAGCATCCGAGCCCCGCACCCTGCCCGGGGACGTTGCTCCCGGGATACCCGGGAAGGGACCCGTAGCCCCGCCGCGGGGAACAGCCGCCGGGAACCAGATGTCCTTGCGCAAATTAATTCATCACAGAGCTTGTTAAACAATTTGCAGGGCGGAAATATTGTGGGCTGGGGTGTTTGGGTTTTTTTTTACTTTTTGGTTTTGTTTTTTTTCTTGGTGGGGGTGTTTTGTTTTTAACTCCTCTCTGGGGGCAAACAGCAGCTGGCAGCCAAAAGACTTTCTGAACTGTTTCATCTGGGGAAAGCGTGGAGAAAACTGACGTCTGACTCTCTCCGCATTTTAAATATGCTTGAATATAATTGACCGACCGCCGCTATTAAGCGTTTGACGTGGCTGACGGTGCTGCATTCGGGTGTTTTGAAAGTCCCAGAAAATGCTCATTTGCAGGAAGAACTTGTTAAAAATAAAGGGCTTGGATTGATTTAAGAGGCTAAAAGCATTTGTTTGTGCGACCGTTCGCCGCGTGATTGTGTAAGCACTCCTTCCACGCCTCTCCGTATATCAAATTTTTAGTTCAGAAAAGCCTAGAAGCTGTGCGGTACTAGTTCACAGAAACCCCTCACTGTATTTCCCGAAAACCTCGTCTGTGCTGTAGGACCTGCTGTGTTAAATTATGATCCAAAGGCTGTGGGGTGGGAACAATCAATCAGAATACCTGGGGTAGTGTGTAATGTGTGTGCTCTTGCCAGCGGGAGCAAGCGGCCCCTGAACACAGTCCCCCAGCAGGTTAAATAAATATGATACTATAGACAAACCGAGAGGATCACATGGCCGCATCAATCAGCTGTTGATAAAATACAATCTTCCTTTAATACACGCTGGGAAAGTTATTTAACACTTACAAAACCTGAATCCAGTGCTGCTTTTTTTTTTTTACTAAAAGGGGAGAAAAATATTCTTTGAAAGTGCAACTCTTCTTAAAAGGCAAGGAGAGGTGGCAGTTGCATTTTCCTGGGGGATATAATAGAAAGCTTTTAATGAAGCCACAGACACTGTAAAAAGTACGTGAGCCACGATGCTGGAAAAACACAGGAGCTGTAAAAAGAACAAGTCAGTGTAGAAGTGGCCGGAGCAGATTCCAGGCTGCGCATTAAGGTTTATTTCCCTTTCATTCATGATTTCACAACCCGGGTGCTGCAAGGCTCCCGAGAACTATTTCTTGGCATGCAATTAGGGACAAGCACCTCCAAGGAGGAAGCGACCGGGGGTTCTTCCCTCCCTGTTCAGCATTTATCGGAGTTGCTGGACACTTCGAGCGACTGAAGAAGGACAGACAGGGATGGGGTTTATTTTAATAGAGTTTGTCAGAGAAATAATAAAATATTAGAAGTTCCTAAAAGAAATCAGTTCTCCGGGGTATTTGTTGAAACAAAAAGTTGTTGGTAGTGGCTGATGGTGGGTTTTTTTTTGGTTGGATTTCTTTTTTTCCCCCGCGGACAGCAGGAGAGAATGGGACTATTGGGGTGCAATGAGTTTTCCCCACCTGAGGTACGGGAGAGTGGAAGAAGTTTTGCCTACGGAGATATAAAGGGCTGTCGCTCAAGTGCGCTTTAGAATTCTCACCCATTCGTTAACTTCCCGCTTTCCACTCACTTACATGCGCCCTTTTTTAAAATTACCGTCACGGTGCTTTGTGCCACTTGCAGATCTTGCCCGGGCTGCAAAGCATCCAGCATATTTGCAGGGATGCGGGCAGCAGTGCGGGGTTAAACGCCTTCCCCCGGTCACTGAGCCCCTCTCCCGCCTACCTGAACCTTCTCAAGGCTCGGGAAAAGTAAGCACCAAACCTCTGGGAGATAAGGCATAAATCACCGGGCGGCTAAAACCTCCAAGGGGAAAGACGGGAGGAAATTCTGACAAAGCTTCCCCTAACAAATGAAGATTAATGCCCACTGTAAAAAGGAAACAGTTGGAAGTGATGTTTATACAAGAGAAATCCTGGAAACAGGGGAGAGACGAAAAAAAAACAAAACAAGCCCGGGAGGGTGGCAGTCCCGGGCTGATGTCATCCCAAGTGTTGAAATCCGTGGCTGATGAGCCAAAAAGGCGTTTGGCTCCCGGTCCTTTCCAAGGCGCAGCTGCCAGCGCTGCGCAGCTGGGGAACACCGGCGGCTCCCGGCCCGCGGGTCCGCCCGTCGCGGGTGGGCGTCCCGGGGATGCCCCGAGGCCGTCGGGGTACCTCGGAGCGGGAGGAAAGCGGCTGGAAAGCACGGCCGGGGACAGGGGCAACCCACGCGTGGACGCGGAGCACGGGAGGGAGCCTCGGCCCAGTGCCCCCACTGACTTCGGGGGGAGGCTGCAGGATCCCCGCAGCCATCCCTGAAGGAGCTGCGGAAGCCTCCGCTCCTTTAATCTGTTTGGAAAGTTGCGCTAAAGAGCTCTTTACCTGCAACAGACACCCTTAAGCACTCTCCAGGGGCTTGTTGGGCAGATGTAATGGCAAGGCCAGGGGGTCTTGTTTGGCTAGACGTAGGGACATTTGTCATGGCTGACCTGTGAACTTCAGCTTCTGAGCCCAGAACTGTAAGGAGAGGCTCGGGCTAATGTAATAAAGCGAGAGAGACAAGAGGAAAGGCCTATCTTGCCCCAGGGCCACCACATGTTCACTCCGTTTTACTGTCAGTGCTACATGGAAGCTGTGGCTTCATTTCATATTCCATTAATATTTACAGCGGCGATTGAATTTCCCATTACAAAGTTCACCATACACACACTGCTAATATGAAATATTAATAGTATTGTGCACATTATGAAAAGTCTTACTAATAATAAAAAAAAAATGTATCTGCTGGGCAATTTGCACGGGTAAATTCATTTACTGAGTCCACCTGAACCAGGGGACCATCAGCCCCGGCAGCTCGGGGGGGGGCACGGGGGTTGCGCTGGGGCGGAGCAGGGCCGCGCTGGGAGCAGCCCCACATCCCCGGTAGCCCCGCAGGAACCGGCATGCCCCTCGCAGTGCCATCTCCATCCACCGTCTTGAGTCGTTTGCTTTTGAAGGGTCACGTTTTCCATCTGGGCTGGGGCATCCTGAGGGCAGGAGATGCCCAAAGCGGCTTTTCCCCGGCAAGGGATGGGGCCGAGGGGGGGGGGATCAGGTGGATCTGATGGGGACAGAGAGGTTGTAGTTTTTTTGACCGTTTCCCCCCTGCTCGACTTTTTGAAGCACAGCGTCTAAAAGATGAGTAATCGGGCATCAACTTACTCTGCAGGCTGCAGTTGAGTCACTTCTCATTTGCTGCTCAAGGCGGACAGAGAAATCCTATCTCCTGTGAAAGGAAAATTGGCCGCCAGAGTCCCAAAAGTGCCCCGAGGATCAACTGAAATGAAAGTTAAACCGATAATTTCCAGATCGCATGGAAAACAGAGCAGTATTGAATTTAACTGGTGCAAACTTAGCCCGATGGGACGACCCCCTCCTGGAGCACTTTATTGTGCTTTCATTTGAGAGAGGGACTACCCACGATTTTTAATTTTTTTTTTTTTCTTCTGCTTACCCCGAGCACAAACTGTTGTTCCTTTCGATGCATCGCAAATCTGCGCATTCCTCGGAAGGTATAATTTTACCCCCTGCTTGCGTGCAAGGTGCCAGGGAGAGAAAGAAGCGAGTTTGGGAGAAACCGAGCTGGAGCTCCAGTCAGGATGGCTCTCGGTTCTCAGCCCAAGTTTGAACGCTCTAGGGAAACTGCATTTAGCATCCGCAGGTGTTAAAATTATTAGGAAGAAAGTTGGCATCACCTGATATTTTTATAGCTTTTTTTTTCCCCGATATAACGCTTTAATTACACTTATGTACGTCTGCAACTCATATTCCTTTTTAGAAAGCAAACTACTTATTTTCCATCAGGAGCTGGACTGTATTGATCTACACGGCTATTTACTTTCTGCTGATTGCAGTAAGTAAAAGCCGCTGTAAGAGTCACTTTCTTCACCTTGAATCTTTGGTGAAGGTTGTGTTTGAACTTCGCTGGGAGTGTTTCACCTCCCTGCTCTGACAGATTTAACGGTTTCCTATAAGTCTGGGCCCTGACTGAGCTGTGCCTTGGGCTCATTTTTCCCTGCCGTATTTTGACCACGGGGAGTAATCAAAGCCAGAAGAATGTCCCTGAGCAGTTATAGGTGCTACAGATGTGGGTATAGATGTATCTGTTAGCTAGCAGGTCGTGGTGGCTCCTCGGTTTTCCCAAAGCTTCCCCCACTCATAAGGAGTAGACTCTGTTTATGACTCTTAATAGGTCTGGATTAAGGTAATGTAGGAGTCCTTAGTTTCATCTCTCAGCTCGGGAAGATGACAGCCTCTAGGAGGTATGGATGGGTGACATTTCCACCATGAGATCTGTCCTTCCCCCCTCCCCACTCCCTCCCTCCGCGCCCCCCCCTTCCAGCCCTAAATGTGTCATGCTTTGTCACATCCTCTGCGTGTGTGTTTTTAGAGAACATTTGAATAAAAGGCTCGATGCCAGGTATTGGTGACACAGTGGGTGGAATTTGCAGCCTTTCCACAAAGAGTTGGAAGCCTCCATTTGCATAAGGTCAGGGTACAGCTTCTCACAGAACTTTAGCAGCATCTCTGTCTCTTAGCAACACTCTTGCACTCTTGGTCCCTGCATTAAATTGACTGGTCCTTTCCTTTTCTTCCTTTCATAGGGAGGCTTACAATAAAATGTCACCCTTCCAACCTGTGCCTGTCACCCAGTAGGTCATCTGTTTCTCTTACACCTCCTTCCCCCCCACTTCATCTCCAATTAGGGGATGAGATTATTCATTTGGTGGATTCCCAAAACTGCTTCATTTTTTATTTTTGTTAATTAATATTAATAACATTTCTCCTTTTGTATTAATAAAAAGGAGCCCTTATAAACAGTGAGGAGATAAGGAGCAAATTGCAGGCACCTGCAAAACAATGGGATTGGAGAGGGGTAATAAGGCGAATGGAGATAGAGAGAGCAAGGTTTAGGTCATCCTCTCCACCCATTTAGTTGATGCAGGGTTGAACTCAGCATGGAAGCCTTCAATGTGCTCAGAATATTAGAGTCACCCCTCTTGGCTCCGGCATGGGAATTGGTGACAGAATACAGATGCTGATAGGTGGTGTTAATGGAGGGTCAGGCTTGGACAATAGTATCCATCACTTGCCTCATGGCTCTGCTGTCAGATGGAGTCATTTCTGACTGCTCTATCACCAAGATTTGGGAGAGATTCAATTATTACATTCAGCTTGGCAGCGGCAGATACAAATCTATGCCCAAAGGACCGGAAAAATCACACCCCACCCTACCGGTTTTCTCTCTCCCAGAGTGGATTTTTTTTTTTTTCTCATTTCTAAATTAAAAATACATAATAAATAATTAAATAAATAGCTTTAATGTCCGTGCCATTCCATATGCCCCTCTGTTAGGAGGTGTTGGGGAAAAAAAATCATCTGTCACATTGCTCGGCCTGATCGTGACCCGGCAGTTACATCGGCGCTGTAAAACTTTTATCGGGAAAATTACTGAGGATCTTCTAAACTTTGAAGGCTGTACCGAAAGTTTGTGGCTTTCCCCCCGGGGACTTGGGGCTCTGCATCCCTGGCAGGGAGGTAAATCGCGCCCGTGGGTGTCGAGGGCTGAGCACGACCCACTGCCGAGTCCTGCCGAGCCCGGGGCGGATTGGAAGATTATTTATCAAGTACCCAGAAAGTGCCCTCATTAACTTTAAGGACAGGCTAAAACGACAAACTTTAACCACGGAAAAGCTCTCTATTTCCCCCTTCCTACTTTTAAAGGTATTTAAGTGGTGATAGCCGTTTTAAATTCAGTCCGGATTTTATTCCCCGGCTCCCTGTGGCGAACTGATCCACTTCTAAGGAGGAATGGCTTGTTTTCTCTAACACGTTATCCATCTCTTGAGTGGTGCAAATGCTAAGGTGAAACCTGGTGCTTTTCAGCGGTATTTCTTCAAAACTCTTATTCAAACGCGCCCCCCGCCCCTCCCTCGCTGCTCCTCCCGAAGCTTTCAGACATTGTAATTCCTGCAAGATAAATTCTCAGGTAATGGGTTCTGAGAAAAAGCAACAGAGGTTAGGAGTCAACTGCCTCCTCTTTAATAATTCACATGTCATATTTCTTCCACTTTGTCAAGTTGCCTAAAGAAGATGGGCAGGGCTGAGACAGGCAGACACTTGAGTTTATTATCCGAGGGCTGGGGGGACCTGGGGAAGGGCGATGCCCTCTGTTCCTCTAGAAGAGGGGCAAATCCGACTGCCTGGCTCCCAGGTTGCCATCTGCTCGCCCATCTCTCAGCGACTTTGCAAAGAAACTCTTGTTTGCCATCAGACGGTGCCCGATTTTCCTCTTCCTGGGATCCCCCACTCTCCTCTCCTACTCACCTTTAAATTGTCCCTTCCCTTCCTTTACTACCTTGAAAAAAAAGAGGACTATTTACAAATAAAGCTGAGAGAGAACCTATACTGTTGGTTTGGTTTCTTGATTTTGTTTGGGGTTTATTACCTTTTATTTCCTTTTCTTTTCTTTTCTTTTCTTTTTTTTTTTTTTCCTTTTTTTTTTATTTTCTTCCCTTTTTTTTTTTTTTTTTTTTTTTTGTGGTTCCCCCCCGGTTTGGTTTGATTGTTTGTTTGTTTTTAAGTCAATGCAGTGTGATATGTCTCCTTGAGTTACAATACTCTTTCTCACAAAGATCTTTCTCTGTACATGTTTGTAAAAGTTTCGAGGCTTGCTAGATCAAATTCAAACAGTTTGGGATAGCCAAAGGGAAGCTGGGGTTTATCGGTAAGGTGAGGAAGCTTGGGGCTGGGCTGTGTTCTCCAAAGCAGCGGTGCAACAAAATACCAGTGACTACAGATTTAGGCAAAAACTTGTCGCTGAAGTGGAAGATGCAAACAGTTGACTCTTCCGAAATTTGTCACTCTTCCTTACATGATAGAGGTCCCTGAAAAAGGTACAAAACTGATACATTATAATCCCAGGAGTCCCCACTAATTTGTATTTTCAGGTCGCTTATAGAAAAATTCCCAGGATTTTCTCATTTTCCTTTTTCTTGCTCCATCCTTAATTCATATTTCCACCATGTTCCCCCAAACCTATCTTCTAGTGTGAGTGCAGAATAATGTCATGTACCTGTGAACATGTCAGCTGCATTTTGAAATAAAATATAAGAAAAGCCGAAGAGAAGCGGCTCCCTGAGCCATGCCGCCTGCTCTCGAAAGCACAAATACAGGTGAAAACACGAGTGACAGCAGAGCAAAGAATGTCTATTCTTCTGGGAGCTGCCTCTTTTCTCCTCTTACTTTATTATGATTTTCCTCATGCTATGGTTTAAAGTAAAACACTTTTTTTTTTTTTTTTTCCAACAGTCTTTCATTGAAGCAGCAACACATTTTAACTGATCTTTTGCAGTGTAGTCTCTTATGTGTGGCTATAAGTCTTTTCCAGAAACAATAAAGGCATTTGCCTTTATCTGTCAGATTTCAGTAACTTTATACATGAAACAGAAGAGCAAGCAACTTTGGTGGATTTAGCAAAAGGACTTATCAGTATAAGTAAGAATAAGAGCAAACCCTGAGGCCCATGGGAAGTTTGCCCTTGTGATACTGGCCAGGGTTTGTTACATTTTTGGTTGGAGGCTCATGACTTTCACCTTTCCTGAGAGCATCGTTTCCATAAACAGGCTGCTCTGGTTCGCAGTGCAGATTGCTCTGGGATTTCGTTGGGGTTTGTTTTTCCTTCTGAGGAAGCCCCTCGTGTTAGTGGGGGTTCATCACTTCAGAAATAAACATAAACCTGGAATAAGACCCATGAGCCAAAGAGAAAAAACAAGCATCAGGCATTGAAAGTCACCTGTCCGGGAGGCTGGAAAGGGCTGGAAGAAGCATCATTTGGGGGGGGGAAAGGGATGCAGAGGTACAGTGAGCCGTGATTTGTGTGGAGTGCTTCTGCCTTCAGTCCTTCCGATGAAATACTGTGTGACTCATGGCTTGCACGGGGATGGCAGGTCGGCACAGAGGTCACCCTTGAGTACACGCGCATCCTCATATTCTATTTGCAGTTGTCTCCTTTTCCCCAGCCCTGAGGAGGATGAGGGGCTGTCTCCCCGGGCAGCGCTTACCTGACATAAGTCATAAAGTTACCTCGACTAAAAGTCTTAAATTTACACTCTGACACTTCGAAAGTTTTTTATTTTTCCAGACACGAGTACTACCTTTTTTTTTTCCTTTTTTTCCCCCGACTCCCGAGATGTGAGTTTATTTTCCCGCTGCCAAACCGCTCCCAGAGACACCCGGCAAGCGCCGAGCGGGGCTCGAAGGGAGAGACGGAGCCGTCCTCCATTGGCACTCAGCAATGAAACGCACTTGAAAAGCTGCCAGGGAGAATTAGGATGGTAGCCCTATCCTGCAAAATCAGATGGTTTAAAATGTCCCTGAGCAGCTGTTAAGCTTGTTGGGTTTTTTATTATTATTATTATTTCCCGGCTCTCTTTTTTTTTCTTTTTCTTTTTTTTTTTTTTTTTTAACACCTGCGAAGTTTGTCTATGAGGATGCCACTAAAGACAGAAGTACTGAGTGCTTGACAGACTCCATAAAGTCCTTGGCATCCTTCTAACTACGTGACAGGTCCAAAGACTAAGAGACGAGATCTGGGGGGTGAGCACGGCCCCGCCGGGAGCCTCTCCCCTGCCCGCTCCGCCTGGCACGGGCTGGCTCTTAGCGCATCTCTGCAGACGGGCAGCAGATGCCCTTCTGGCCCCAACTATGAAAGAGATGAAGGACTTGGGTGGGGAACTCGATTGCATCTGGTTCCTCCCGCCTCGGTCATTACACACAGCCTGTCCTGCGCGGCGCAAAGTGGGAGAAAGGAGCTCTAGACATTCAGACAGTTTCGGTTTAATAGCAAAAAAACCGAGGAGGTCTGGTGCTGTCTGCTCCTTGTTCTCCGAGGAGGAGATGGCATCGGTAGCGGGGGGCGCTGGGACTCTGCCGGGGCAGGAGCCGCCCCTCTCCGTGCAGCCCCCGCCGCTGCGGAGGGGAGGATGCGCTGCGCCGGCGGCCGCGGATCGCATCGGGGTTTCCGCTCGCACCTATCATTTGAAGTCATCTTCGCTCTGTCTTCCAAACATCTGGAGCATTTCCCCCACCCTCCCTTGATTCCACTTGCTGTTTCTTCTTATTGAGTTCTCCGTGTCTCTCTGCAACTTGTCATAACCTGTAATAAAATGCCCTTTTCGTCGGGAGTTAAAGTCCAGAGGGCATCAGATCCATTTCCAGCTGACAGCAGAGAAGGGAGGCAGGACAGCGGCGGGAGAATCGCTTTTGTCTGCCTCCAGGGCTTTAACCATTTCACAGCGAGGCACCCCAAGGTCAGCCGGACCCCGGGGTCCCGGCTGGGTCCCTTCCAGCCCCACAGCGGCTAGTGCATTGCAGCCTATCGTGGTCCCTCAGCACCGCACTGGGACCAGGGCTGGGGGTGCTGGGCAACCCCTGACCCAGCAGAGCCCTCAAGTCTCTGCCAAGGAGGGCATTAAACAGCAGAGCATACTCAAATCACCATGGCCCAGCCCAGCTATGCCAATTATTCTTATTTCTTCTTATTCTTTCTTTATTGCTATTTCTAATATCACTAGAGTACACTGGAAAAAAAACTGTGTGCTATATACTATATATACTATATAAACTATATATACTATTACATATTATATAGAAGGCCACATCAGACACGCATGATGAGTATGTGCTCTCTTTATGTCCATATTCATATGCACTGAGAATAATGCAAAACCATAAATGTGACCATCTATAAATATGTGCTGTATATGTATGTATGCTTATATACATATGCAAAATTATGAACATATACTGTATATATATGCGCATGTGTGTATTCACACATAGAGTAGGTGTACATATAAAGACTGGCGTGTTATACTATACAAGAAGGTGTCTGTTGCTTCTCTTTACAGAGGCATGTATAGGACTGGACAACTACGCCAGAATATAAAATGTGAGAGTCCAGTGAGCCCTTAAGCGCTTATATGTGATTTTATATTTTTTATATAGACCAAGCAAACAAATAGCAAACAGGAGGTGGGTTAAAATGACATCCAGCAAGGTGCACTGTAACCCCAGCGCTGCCTGACATGTCCTGGCAAGGGGTCAGGCTGTGGGGCTGAGCCTCTGATCAACTATTTATGGCCACTGCATCTTTGCATAACATTTACTTTGCTTTCTTTAATGGTTTCCTCCACTCCTTTCCCCTCTCCTCACTGCAAACAGCCTCAGTTCAGCCCCAGCCCCTGTGATGATATCAAGAAAGGTTTTTCTTTTTTTTTTTTTTATGGCCAAGCCAAAGCGAGGTCATTCTAATAATACCCAAGGTCACTGGTGGGAGCCACCGAGTCTCCCAGTCATTTTTCATTTGCTTGCAACAGTTAATGACAGTCACAGGGATGGAGCTGGGAGCTGATGGCCATGTGATGTCATCAGCACATGCTAGGGGATTATAAGGGCAGGTACAGGGCAGGGTTGTGGATTAAAAAAAAAAAAAAAAAAAAAAAAAACACTATTAACTGATTCACTCTAGTGGCTTGGTGAAAAAAAAAAACCATGTGCAGACAAAGGAGGGGGATTCTTTTTTCTCCCCCACCCCCCCCAAATCAGTCTTCAAAAATGCCAGCTCAACTGCTTCCTTTTTTTTCAGATTTAGTGACTCAGAGGGAAAAGATCTGCAAAACATGTGAGAGGAGGTACTGCTTACTGTACCAGCTGCTGGGCAGAGGCTGCAAAAGCAACTGTGAAATTACCCAGGGGTGTTCCTCTCCCTCCCACCCAAACCAAAGGCCTCATCCCTGTTTCTTCTGCCACCAAGGGCAAAGCCTGTGGTGACAGGAGCAGGAGTCAGACCTAGACAAATATTTGGACATAGGCAGATATGTCGTGGACTTTTTTTGTTCGTTTTAACTTATTCTTTCTAGTCTAGCTGTCCACTTAGGGGGGGAAAAAAAAAAAAAAGAAAGAAAAGAAAAGGCAGCAGACCTCCTGGTGAGATCACTCCCTGGTCAAGTTGTGGTGCTCCTTGGCTGGAGGAGCCCTGGGGGAGGTGGTATTGATTTAAGCATGTGCACCAACTGCGAGGTTCAGGCTGCAAAGTGCCCCTTGCACAGCCACGCTCGCACTCAGACCTGCCCCTCACCTCCGAGGAGTCACCCCAGAGATCTCAGTCCTCATGTGTGGCCCATTGCTCAAACCTGTGCACTGAAACATTACATGCTAGAAAGCCAGGAGTTTGCAGCAGCCTTCAGGGACCAGAGGAAGGAGCTACATAAATCAACCAGATTCCAAGTTTCTTTATTATGTAAAAAATTATAATTATCTTCTGCTCCAAAAGGTGCAGAGGTAAGGAGTTTTTAACCTGTCGGATAACTAATAGTTTGGACAAAATACTGTTTCTCACTGGGAAACAAACCAAAAGAAAGATAAATTGCATATTAATCTTCACTCAGCCTCTCATCATTGCACTATTTTGTCTTAGTTATCTCACCTTATTGCATTTATTTATGAAACATGACCTTCCCATAGCCTCTGCTTCTGCATTTTCGTTATTTTCTGGCACATTAACTGTATAGTGACCATCAGTTTTGTTTATTATTGTCATCAGGTATCTTTTAAGAAAAGGAATTCCATGAAGAAAGTTGGATATTGGTTGAAATCTTTGTCCAACAACGTGTTTCTTAATTAGTCAATCAATAGCAAATAATACCCATTGAAATGTGACAATCCAGAATAAAACAACCAAGACAGAAAAGAAAAGAAGTGACTGGTTTATATGAGCACCTAAGCTCTAGGCTTGTTTCACAGCCTACAACCATTTATGAAAGTCTCACTTTTGAGGTCAATGGACTTTTGATCCCTTCCTATTTAAGGCAAAATGGATCAATGGGATGAAGAGTCAAATTCACACTGCTGTAATTGTCAAAAATACACTGAAATGCATAAAATTTCTATTTTCTGTTTTTCGTGTCTGTTGTCTTCTCTTAATGTTCATTCCTGCTAATAACTTTTCCTTCAAATGTTGTGTCTCTTTTGAATGAAAAGGGAGAAGTAGATGCAGCTGAAGGCGGAGTTTTTGAGCCCAATCATGCTGTTGTAAACAGTCGTGGATGCAGGGAAATGCTCTGAAGGATGCTGAGCTATGGCAGTATGATATCTGCTCTGAGACGTGTTGTTAAGGGTCTTCAGGTGTTACCTGGTATTTACTTCAACAGTTCTGTCAGAATCAAAGGCTGATTCATTTCTTTCTTTTCCCTGAGAAGTTTCAAACTCATGTGCTGTTCCTTGGATGAGAAGAATGTGGCACATTCTTCCTGTCTGCCTGTTTTCCACAAAAACTAATCATATCCCATTTACAATTAGGCCTGACTTGATTTATCGTAGCTAATAGGATTAGAGCATCAGCCTCTCTCAAGAATATTCAAATGCATGGGAAGAGTGGTACCGAGTTGCTGGTGTCTTTCTTCTCCTCCTGTGATGGGCATAATGACACACCTCCAAGCAGAGGGGATTTGTCCAGTGGGAGCAGGCAGATTATCTGTATCTAGTGAAACAAGGCATGCATGGCAACCTTTGCCAAGGCTCAAAGCCAGAACCTACTCACTATAAAATAATTGTGTCACTACCTAACCAAGGCACTCTTCATGTTTCATTTATCTTTTGACTGTAATTGAATGGTTGAAAAGCAAAAAATGTAGACAAATTCCAGCTGTAGTGAGATCTGTTTCTTTCTCTGCTACCATGGCCCATCATTAGATAGTTTCCCTCTCTGTACAGAAGGTCAGAGAGTATAAATATAAATTGCATTTTGCATTACTTCTAGATGAGTGAAGCTGTCAAAGCAATAATATAAGCTTTCAGTCCCACATTCTACCACTTCTTTCCCATTTTTTGGCCAGGAGGTCATGTGCAAATTGAACGTGACAGCCCAGACGACATGTCCAACAGACTTAGATTGTTAGACTGTTCTGCCATGGCACGCATCACAACATTAAACCCACGTCGGACCTCGAGCTCTTCAGTAGATACTAAGAGTAGCTCACACTTCTTGCAAAAAAAAAGTTTGTGTACACATCAAGCTTACATAAGAATGAAGACTCTTTTGGGGGGTCTTGTCAAAAAAGCAGAACTTGGGAAAAAAAAATCTCGCAGGCAAACCTGAAAGAGCTGATCATAGTAGTGCAAACTTCTAGTTGTTCAAAAGCTAAATGCATCTGTAGTGTGTGTGTGTGTGTGTACTCTTTGCTTCTGTAAAAGCTTGCTCCTCCAAGAGGTGAACATTCTGTTCTCTTATAATAAGCAGTAATTCAGTATTTAGTCCATATTTTTGCTATCAGCATTCAAAAGAGGGGGAATGATCCCCTAATCATCCACCTCTTTTTATGCAAAGAAGGTTAGCTTCATGTCTGTTGGATATAACACTATGTATGCCGGTTAATAACATTAATTGTTTGGAAATAAATGTGTATTTATAGCATTAAAATCTTCATGGGCAGTCTCCACTTGTGTCTATTTGGATGACGTAGTCTAAATTAATTTGTGGAAAGAAACATCATACTACATATCAATTCAGAGCAGTTTGTCTACAGAACACCAAAAGGATGAGACTGAGGATGTTGTCTTCAGCTGGAATAGAATCAGGTGTCAAAGTAGCTTTAGAAAGTTCTTTGCACTGTGTGCAATGTTGAAGAAAAGATAATGCTGAATGACAGTGAAACAAGATCGCTCTGGGGACAGAAAACCCAATTTCAGGCCCTTCACCTTTAGGTATCTAAAAATGCAGCACAGGTTGTGAACAACTGAAAATTCTTAGCATCTGGCAGCAGTTTGGTGGCCTATGCTAAAGAACTGGTGATCTTAGTCCAAGTCTCAGCAGAAAGGAGTTCGCATCATAAATGACATTATCTGGCAAATCTTTGTGATAGTCTGAGCAGAGGGGCCAAGACGTAACTTGGCACAGAAACCCATGCTTCCCTCATTGCAGAAATGTTCTCCCTAGATAAGGGCTGAGGCATACATATGGATCAAGAAAAGTCTCTGCCACTCTTGCTCTACTAGCTTTCCATGAATTAACAAAGAACTTCTTCTTCAAGGACTATCGGGCTTTTGCCTTTTTTTTTTTTTTTCGGGAGGACTAAACTTAGAGCAAAGAGTTTGAGTCCCATCTGGTACAAATCGGTAGGGGCTTTGCAGGCTTCAGTAGAGATACACTGATTTACAGCAGATGATGCTATGAAAGGACTGAACTATCCAATAATAATTATAAAAAATGTCTTTGATTATGTATGTGCGACAACTATTTATGTTTACATTGCAGAGATTTGCATGTAGCACAGTGGGGAGCAGTTTATCTCTTCAAAACATTGCACCAGCATAAATAATCTACTGACATTCAAACGAGCAAAGAAATACCCGTTTTTTACCACAAGATGGACCATAAAGGTTTTTATTCATGTGTCCTTTTCAAACAGATTTATCAATAATCCTCAAATGCAAAGTTCATTCTAAAGAAAAAAAAAAACCATGGAAAAAGAATTAAAAAAAAAAAAAAAAAAAGAGTTCTTTTCCAGGAATATTATAGATTGCTCTGAACAGCAAGTGAGTCTAGATGCAACCAGATGATCTTGCACTGGAGAGAGAATTGGGGAACCAGGGGAAAGCGGGACATCAAAAAAATGCCCCGTAAAAGGCAGTACCATGCCTCATTTGACAGTGTTCAAAACAAATTGTCAAAGAATATGAACCAGTTCAAATCCAGAATGAATACTTGAAGCAATTGGACACAAATCTATCAAAGGCGGAGATGGAGATAATCATGTGAAAACTGGGAGACTTTTTGCTGAAGTACCGGCCTGGAACAGCACAACAGAAATTACCACTGGGGGAATTGCACTGACATTTAAGCTTTCAAAATAGAAAATGCTTAAAATATGCAGTAATATGTTGTACCTTTGACTCACAAGAGGAAAGAGAGATGAAAGCATAGGTAATATGCCTTTGATGTTGGAACTACATACATAGGTCTCCTGCTTTGACTTTTTTTTTTTCTTTTTTTTTTTCCTCTATTTGCTAATTGTGCTTTGGTGGTGCTTCGAAAGCATTAAATTTCTCAAATTAAGGCACGTTGCCCTACTCCAAATATAGCTTTCCTCTTGAGAACAAGGGAGAAAAGAGTTGCTGGCATTGTAAGGCTGATGCCCAGCAGAGAACTGGAAGATGCAGAGACATCATTTTCGTGGCCCGGTTCCCTCCGTCCACCTTCGCACCTGCCTTCAAATGCCGCAGGTGCTGGTGACAGTCACACAGGTCTGGTGTAGCAGTATGACCATGATGGCAAGGATAGCTCATCTTGGCATATGTTCTTGGATGAACTCGCTCAGCCACAACTCTAAAAGCTCCTGGAAGTCACTTGGGACACTGCTGCATTGCTTTTGTACCCAAAAGACCTTGCTGCCTTTGAGAGTAACCTCTGCTTTTGTCAAGGGGGTTGAGGCAACAGTGGAAACTTTAAACAAAACACGAGGACGTAGCCGAGACTCTAAGACTCGACAGCTCTGTGGTCTCAGCAGTCTCATTTGCTGAACTCTGGAATTAAAACCAGAGATACCAAAGCATTTCTCCACTTACACCCAACAGGAGTAGATTTTGCCCCACATGGGAAACCACACAGCACTGAACTCACCTGAGTGTTTTGACAAGGATGCTGGGCTGTTGTCCTATGCAAATCATGTTGCCTCAGTTTCCTTATCAATAGAACGAGGATGTAATAATGATAATCTGCCTTTTGGGAGCACTTTGAGCAGTAATTAGTGTTTTTATTAGCTCTTCCGAGATGAAATGTGTCACATAAATGTGCAGAGTTATTAAACTGAATTTAATTGGCAAGGGCTTGAGGAAAAATTTCTGTCATAAAAGGGTACTTTTGAACAAGTGAAGGAGCTAGTGGACTCGATTCTGGCACAAGGGATGCTCTTTTGCATGACAGAACAATGCAATCTCAGGATGGGGGGAAGGAGAACCCTCCCATCCGACCCACCAGGTCCTTTAATGGGAGCCTAGGATGAGAAGTCATATAAGGTATATGCTCAAGATCAGCAAGAGACAGAAACCACAGTTTAATTTCTAAAGTAAACAGGGTGAAAGTGAGCTTCTGTAGAAATCCTGTCTGCTCAAAGCAATGGGAGAACAGAGAAAACCAGGACCAAGTTCTAGCAGAGGAACTTAATAAAGGAAGCACAGGCTTAGCTGGGAACTTTTGAACACCAGTCAGATGGGATAACTCTGTAATTTTGTGTCTTCATGGATTTGTTTTTCTCTAAAAGCTAAGATCTCTATTTTTTTGATGGCTGTCTGGGTGGGGGGAAATAAGCTACCATCTTTAAAACACAGACTTTAATCCTAACCAACTAGCCAATCCTCCAGGCACACTGCTCACCAGAATTTCAGTACAAGAGGAATCTGTCATGTTATCACTACAAGACGGGGCCAAATTTTCAAAGATGTCCCTGCAATGAGCCTCAGAAATCTGGTTCTAAGCCATCAGGAGATTTGCATTCATGGTTTGAGTTTCCAAGACAACAATGGGAAGTTTAACTCCAAACACAATCACGTTGCACAGGTGCATGAAAAAAAGTGAGAAAAGCCTATTTTCACTTTCTGGGACAAGCATGAGCAAACTGAAGTGACAACTGTACTTTTGCTTTGCATGCAGGCTTCCTTTGATTTTACACGAGAGCTTGGACATGCAGAAGCTGTGTTTATAGGAGCTAGTCAGAAAAAAACCCACTTGTTTTAAAACCTTTTCCTGATTTGAAATCAATGGATGTTGAGCTATGAAGTCTCTCAATAGGCATTAATTTCGTACTCATGAAATTCATTCTATTAATGGTTGTAAAGCTGTCTCTAGATCCTTAGAGGGGATATAGAGGTCTGAGATATCAGAAAGTGTAGTGACAGGACAAGGGGTAATGATTTTATTATTCTAAAGGAAGGGTAGACAGTAGATTTAGATTAGATATTGGGAAGAAATTCTTTACAGTGAGGGTGGTGAGACACTGGAGCAGGTTGCCCAGAGAAGTTGTCAAAGTGTTCAAAGCCAGGTTGGATGGGGCTTTGAGCAACCTGCTCTAGTGAAAGATATCCCTGACCGTGGCAGAAGTGTTGAAACTAGGTGATTTTAACGTCCCTTACAATCCAAACCATTCTATGAATATGAATCTGTGCTGAGAGCCTAAGTCCAGTTCTCTTTGTCAGCAGGGTGAGCCAACGTAGAGTTGGGTCACTGTTTGCTTGCTGCATGAGTAGAGGTGGCCGAGAGATTCCTGAAGCATACAGATCTGTGTAGGGCCAAACAGAACTGGACAGTTTCAGTGTGGTTATAGACTGATCTTCCTTAGTTCCACCAGTGTTTGCAGGCTGCCAGATACATTGAGTGTGCTTCTAAATCTGGTGTTTATTTTTTGCTTGATTTTAATCTCCATCGTGATTTAACCAGCTGGGTAAGCAATGTTTCTCTTTCCAATTCTATCACAACCAGGTTTTGCAATGGCTCCCTTTCTTCTACAGTTTGTGCATTTTTAATTTGGTAGCTGCTTTAAAAATATTTGTGGTAACCTGAACCACATTCACCACTTAGAGTGTTCTGTCAAGTATCCCTGTCAAGGCTACTATGTTAGTGGTTTTCATCTTTTCTCCCTACCTAACTGAGGAGTTTGGGATGGTCCCTTACAGGTTCTTGCGTCATACATTTCACATCTGTCATGTGACTGTACTTCCTAAGTAGTGACATTAGTGCAGTCCCAAAGCAGAGTGTGTACTCATGCACTGTGAGTGCCGGGCAAGATGCTCTTCTGGAGTAAAGTTACATAGCTGTGCAGTCTATCCTATTTTGAAGTAAATGTTTGAGACTGGTCTCTTTTTTAATAGTCCAATATGGATACAGAGTTATTTGTGTGTTTATATATATTTCACTAGTTGCTTGCATATGAATTCGTTACATGTATTTTCATGTTATGCGAAAAGATACAATTAAAACTGTTGTAAATTTATCAATCCAGAACCTTTTTTCTTCTCTTCTCCTCCTGTTTCCCCTTTCCTGAATGACTAATAAATTACTGTTTAAGGAACCCATTTACAATGCAAAGAAAACTTGTGTTCATACCTTTTATTTATCTTGCAGTTCACTCTGTGAATAACTTCACTGTGGGTTAATTTGTTATTCTAATATGACAATCTCTGACTCACAGGTTTTGACCAGAAAGTCATACCTAGATTTGAGAAGTCTTAAAGTTTAACTGAAATTGATGTAATTTGTTTTAAAACATTTCTATTTTCCAGAGGAAGAAATATATGTGTGTATGGGGTTTGAGCTAAAAAGTCTCTGGGTGTCCTCTGCCAGAAGAGTTCATTAGGGTTGTGGGCTGGACAAGCTGACTACAACCTCTTCCCCCTCACAGAAACAGCAGCTGTGAGGAAACCGTGCCTGAGGCAAGAGGAAAGATGGCCAGTGCTCCTCAGTTGGGGCAGACTGACCCTTTGACCAATTCAGTCACCATTTGCTTCCTGTGTCATATCCTCCAAGACACAATTTTATACTCCTCCTTATTGATATTATTTTCCACAGCTCTAAGATCAGTAATAAACACATACCATCACTCACACCAAACCATTTCTTTTTCAGATCCCCCTTATCAGATACACTATAATAAACTAGTCTTGTTACTGGGATGGTTGAGGACTAATGAAATATTTCTTGAATAAAATAATCCCTGCTGTATAGATGTGCATAAGCAGGAACAGCCAACATTTCCAGAGACTCCTATTCATCATAACCTTGCTGGAGGAACTCAAAACACCAGCCCAAATTTTAACTTAAACACCAGGTCTGTGCTGAGCCAAGGAAGTGCAAAGGAGATGGAAGAAACCCATCATTGCAAATATCAGTTCCTTTGCAGGGAATTGTGTTAGCTGGGTTGTCACTCTCCTGCTTTGTCACACACCTCAGGCTGTTGCTTTGGTGATGCCTGACAGAACACAACCAGCCAAAAGGGAACATGGCCACCCTGGACATTTACACGACAGCACATCTCCTCGAAGGTGTTTAGTTGCTTGCTCACTGCAATGTGGCAGGGTGGCTCTACAGCATCGTCTGAGTGACACCTCAGTGCCTGAAGCCAAGCTCACCTGGCTCTGCGGGACTCCCCCAGACAGGGGGCACCAGGTGGTGTAAAGCCACTGTAGTGGATCCAGTGCCATCTGCCCTCCTGGCCATCAGCAAGGAGGCTCTTGGATGTGCCAGCAAGTCCTGGCTGCCAGAGCAATCCCTCAGTGCTGCTGACAGCTTGTATGAGGGACAGGACTGTGTCCAGATGGCCCCAGATTTGGAGGAACTGCATTGAGAGATCAAAACTGAACTCACCCCTACCTTGTCAGCGGTGGGGGCTAACAGCGCTTTCTTCTCCTATGTTCCCCATATCATACTCCTGTCATCTGCCATCTCTGACAATATCATCACTGACAATGCCACCCCATCACCACGTGGGCTGGCAGCCATCCCTGGCTCCCCTCGACCCGCACCGCCTGTCACCTTCCCTCCATCACCCTTCTGAGGTCTAGCCTGGTCTGCTGTATGCCCCTTTTTCCTCCTTTCTGTGTCTTCTTCCTCACCACAGCCTCCCATCTGTCACCCATCCCCAAAACCAAGTGACAAACCACTCTTCTCAGCATCCTGTGTCTGTCTTCCAGACATCCTTTACACTCCTTTTTTCCATCCTACAGCAAGGTCATATTTCTTAACCTCATTTCCTAGATACCCATATGCTTTCTTTACATTTTATATCATTCTTTCTCACTGTATCTCAGTTTCTTTCACCAATGATGCCAGCTTGTGTCATCTGTTTAGCCACACCTTAGACAATTGCCTTTTTTTTTTTGTCTCCATTCCCCCCATTCTCCCTTCCCCCCATTCTCCCTTCATATCACTCCTTCAGCAAAAAAGCAGCCAATAGTACCTCCTTCCTACCGCTTCAGAAATGTTCCTGAGGTGGGAACTTCAAAAAAATTATCAAAATCATAACAAACAGGTCAGATGTAGCAGACAATGTCTCATAAATTGTCATTTAATTTGAAATGGCCACTGGATGCAAAGTACGTAACAACTGTGCAGGGTGATGGTGATGCACCCTTTCCGTCACTGTTTGAAATTTATCCCGTAAACACTTTTGGCTTCAAGGAGCACTTGCAGTGATGTGGATGGACACTATTTAACAAGGGACGTGTTATCATGCAAAAAAAAAAAAAAAACACACCACAACTACAAAAAAAAACACCCAAGCAAGTTAAAAACCAAAACTTTCCTATTTACTAAAATCTGCTGTTATTTGGGATAGATTTACTGATGTGACTAAGGAGTTTGCATCCCTCTTCCCTCCCTAGCAAACAAACCATGGATTCTCTCGAGAAGAAATACAGCCCCGTCTTTATAATGGTACTATTCAGGTCCATTTGTGAAGAAAACCTGCTCTGTGCTGCAAAACCATCCCTTCTCGCTAATTAATCTCTTTTCTCCAGAAAAATATAAGTGTTTCTTCCTGAGTCTTCTTTTGTCTACCCCAAGCACACCACAAGCTCTTGTTTATCCTCTCCCTCCCTTTCTCACCAGCCTTCTTGTCACCACTGGCCACTGATAATCACACATCAGGCAACATCTTGACCCTTATCCCGAAGTTTCAAATAGGCCAGTTTTTTTTTTTTTTGTATTTTTTTTTTTTACTCTTGTCATTGTACGTTGGTGGTACCGTGCACTGTCTGATCATCAGCTCAGTTTGCCTTGCTGCCCAGCTTGTTTAGTGTCCTTTTGATTGGATTACATCTGAACAGCACTTTAGCTGTCTTAATATCAGGAAGTTCACTGGAGCCTCTATGATTTTACCCTGTGTCTATCACTTAGAGAAGACCGAGGCTATATTTCTTCTGCGCTATGAAATAATGATTAACTGGAGCTCTGAACCCTGATCAGCAAAAACCTTTCAAATATTTGAAAGTATTCTACTGTTTGCTTCTCTGTGTTCACCACTCTTGGCTGAGACCATTGATGCAGAACCAGATGGGGAAGGAAAAAATTACCTTAACACCGCGGCCATGGTCTCAGCCTTTCTCCAAGTGCTGGTTCTGTGGCAAAATCCGCTCTGCAAAATGTGGAGAGGGGTCATGGAATACTTCTGAATGCTGTAGAGGAAAGAACCATCCTCCTTTTTCCCAGAGGTTATTTCCACAGAGGCACATAAACCCCTCTTCCTGTTTCCATCTATATCAGCATGCAATGTGGATGCACCCAGACATGCATCCCCACAAGAAGATGACACGTTCAGATTGCAAGGAGTTAAGAGCCAGATAAGGTGATTTCTTACCAGGATTTAAGGGCCCAAAATATCAGAATCAATCGAACTGTTCTGAAGAAAATCTAAAAGTACTAGAGATAAGGGAGACACAAGGAAGTGTTAATACTTTAATATCCAAGCCAACTCTTCTTATTCTACATAGGTTGGTGTGGTGCCCAATCCACAAGGCTCTGATCTTTCCTGTGGCAAAAGAAAGTTTTAAGAAAACAAACAAACAGTTGAAATTGAGACTGTCAGGCAGAGCAAAATAAACCATTGCTTGTGGTACATTACTTGGTGTGTGTGAGTATTGCATCAGGCCGATGACCCTCAGAGAGGCTTGTTCTGCTCATTCTTGTTCCTGCAAGCAGTAGTTTTCCGCCTTTGGCCAGGAGAGACCTTGTGGTCAATGAGGCAACCTCCAAGTGACCAGGATAGATGACACCAGCTGGTAGGTCTGCAGTCAGAGAGAAAAACGGCAGAGGCTGGAAAAGAAAAAATGATTGAAAAACCCTGCATTATGTGAAGAAATTAATTTAATTCTTCTATCCCCATAGCTAAGACAGACCAGGATGAAGTTATCAAAGAGGCTGATAAAAAATATACACAGGGAGATAATTCTCCTAATGATGTAAAAATACCTAGAGTGCAATCTAAGTTTTATAGATGAGAAATTCAGCTGGCAGTTCTTCCTTTTATCCTATTAGTTTTAAACTCAATTAGGGTGCCACAGTTAATAACATATCTCCTCTGTTTTGTGGGACCACTTTGGGGGGCAGGAATGGCTGCTTCAATCTGATACTCACAAGAAACCTTGGGAGGATAAAGCCACTTACACGCATCTGGACAACCACACGTGGAGCAGAGGAAAAACCAGTTCTGCAAAGGGAGCAGAGAATCCCCCTCTACTTCTTCCTGGTCAGTGGTGGAGTTAACGAATAAGAGCAGAGACAGTTTAATTTGCCACAGGTGGTTGGCATGATAGTCCCCAGTGAAACCCATGACCATGATGGACTGTAGAATGATATGCAGCTGGGGTCTGCAAGGGATGGAATTTTAACAGAGTAGATGAGAAAGGGGATTATATCTCCCCTTGCCTCCATTTGGCGAGTATTAAAAAGAGTTATTATAATATATATAATGTATTAAAAATAAAATATGTTTTATGCATATAAATAGATTTTTGGCTGGCATAAACCATCACAGTTTTTTTGAGAAATGTTGATAATCTTTGGGACCTAGCTGTCAAGCTCTTTGTAAAGCATTCAAACCAATACCATATACAAATCTTCTTTCTAATTTAATCCAGACTAGTTTAGACTAAGAGACATTTAGATGAATAAAAATCTGGCTGAAAAGCCATCAGCAAAGTCAAGTAATGCAAAGAACAAATTACCAAATCACCAAACCTGGGGCAGCTGTCCCCTGGAGAGGGGTTGGATTCTCTATGAGCTTCCTTTTAAAGGCTTATTTTGTGCAAGGGAAGGCTCTCACCTCCCATAGTACCAGTTCTGTCGCAGATTAATAGTCTCTTTCCATAGCAACACCGGACCCTTTTGTCTCCTTGCTGTGATTATACATACATATATACATATATGTACATATAGACGTATTTTCTGTCTAGGGAAAGAATGGACAGCTGACAATTTTCTGTGGCATCAGCACAGTTTGATGAAAAGAAGATTTTAAAACAATAGGGAGCTGGAATGCTACTTCTAAAAAATAAATAAATAAATATGGGGAGTCACGGGATCCACAGTCATGTCAACAGCACAACAAGCTGTTATCAGTAGCTTCAGACAAGATCCTGCTTCCAGAAGAGACTGTACTATGACAAGTATTGAATAAACACGAGTGACAGCACTTTGGAAACAGGCCACTGCTGGGGCAGCTGCAAGGATCACGCAGGGACTGTCCAGGAAAAGGCAGTCACCTACTCAGAGGAGATGGTCCTCTTGCAGGCAGTAGTATAAAGCTAGTCTGCAAGTGCCTGGATAAAATCCCAACTGTACTTGCACCATCTCTGATCACTGCCCTTCAAATGAAAAGCACATACTTTGTGTTAGAAGCAGAAACATTTTTCACGGCATTGTTCAGCCCACAGTATGTCAGATGGGTTGGGTAGAGCTCAGCCTCCTGACACCTCTTGCAAGGAGGAAAGTACAAATAAAAACAAAAGAGAGCTGCACCTAGGAAAATGTAGTACCTGGGAATGGAGCAAATTGGAGCCGGAGAGGAATTCCTTGCCAGAGATGACTCTGGAAATAATATTGTATTTACAGGAAAAAATAAGTTTGCCCAAAGAGCTGAAGAGTTCAGTTTGCAGGAATTGAATCTCTGCACAAAGCCAACCTATAACCAAAAGGGAAAATGTGTTCAGGTCCAGGAACATGCCATAAAACCATTCAGAGTCCACACAAGCTGATAATAAAAATCCCATGAACCAAGGGATAACTTCTCTTAATAAAGCAACCAGCACATGGGAGTGCCACCCAACCCTGAGCAACAGACTACTGCAGCGGGTGGGCAATACTGAGATGTGCTCCATGGGAGAAAGAACAAGTCCTGCATGCTTGGCCCAGCATATTTAAAGGGTAAGGAAGCATTTGGAGGAGGTGAATCCTACAGGACCTGCTTGGGGTGAAAGCAGATCCCTGCCCGTGTCAGCAGAGAAACAAAACAGACTTTTAACTGTGGTACAGATGCTGAATCAAAAACAATAGCTTGTGCTGGAGGACATCATCGTAGTTAAGAAAACCAGCACTGAATGGATCCACAGCTTAGAGATAAGAGAACCTGCAGGTAAATTGAAGGCTGGCAATGACCCAAAACCGCTAAAGAGTGCACTGAAAAGCATCGAGTGCACGCTACTGATACTCCAGTGCTCTGATGTGAAGAAAAGGTATTACCCAGGGAAAAAAAAAATCATTCCTAGGGGCCAATAGATTAGGTAGCGTGTTTGTTCCAGCTGTGAGGAGCAGGAGGCAGCCTATCAACATACCAAAATATCTTAGCATCTCTCATTAGAGCTGATGATTTTTTTCTTTTTTCTCTGATGAAACAGATGTCAAATTCATTGCATCTGAAACATTTTGTTTCATCCCCGAAGATCTGCGCTCCTCACCCTGGGGCAGTCCCCCGCTGCGGCTGGCCCACAGCTCAGGGCCCTGTGAGCTCGGGGGACTTGGGGCCGTCAGTTGGGAAGGATTCCCGGGTTCATGGCCCCGGAGCAAAGCCGACAGGCATGTTTCAGGGGAGGCTGAAACAAAGGATGTTGAAATTCCCAATTTGTTAACCTTATGGACCCTATGAGGCTGCTCACAGCCATCAGACTTAAAAAGGACAGAGAGAGGAGAGAAAAAAAAATAAAGACAGTGCATTCCTCGCTTGATATTATTATCCCAGGGCCAGCGTGGGCTGGGGACCACTGGGGCAGAACAAAGAGTCAACGCAGACGTCAGTGTGCTCAGACGAAGGGTCCCGCTTGCTGAATGAACCAAAAACTTTTGACTTTTTAATCCCAAACTCAGTCAGAAGGTTATTAGACCAATGACCGCTGGGCCTAAACCAACAGCAAGCCCCTGACTGACAATTTCTACCGATGATGCTAATAAAACACAGGACTTCTTTGAAGCCGAAGCGTGTTTCTGCTCTTGCCATATACAAACCTGAAGAACCATATGTGATGCTTTCCTAGAGCCGTTCCTCTGGCATTCATGTGCATCTCCAATGAAATATGGTCCCACTAAAGTCACGGGCAAATTGTGTTCATCTGTGTTTGAGTAATACAACTACACTCACATAGATATATAAAAAGCTGCTTCCAAAGCTAAAGGAAACTGAAGAATCTCCCAGGCAAAGTTAACTTCTTTAAATAAGCCTGAAGAGTGAAAGCCATAAAGGAACCATTAGAAACAAAGTTTGATGTAAAACTCTCAGTGGAGGGCCATATCCTTGCTCAATATTTACACCGAGCTCTCAACCTTGCAGCTGAATTAAGGTGTTAAAGATGTTAAAGACTGAAGTGATAATAAACTCACCAGGTGCTTCAAAATAGCAGTTCAAGATATATTGTTCGCCTTTAAAATGCTGTTAATTGTGACAGTTTTAAAAGTAGAATGTAGAAACCCAGGAGATCAAATTATAGCCCCTATGTCTAGCTGCAATTCTGCTCCAGCATCTCCTTGCAGACACACCTACTCAGTCCGTTCTGGACAGATATTTTTATATTCTTTCTTTGTAGCAAGACGAGAATCAGTCAATGTAGGCATAAGTCAGGAGAGCAGGAGGAATTCCCAGATAATGACCTTAGAAGGCAAAGTTGCTTTTTCATTTCTCTAAGGTTTTGTCTTTTTTATATCATTTATTGTGCTGAAAATAGGAAAGATATGCCCACCTGGGTGTCAGTAGAATTTGCTGAAGTCCACATAGAGCTGATTTATTCCCCCTTGGAGAAGACTTCTTTGCAGGGAAGAATATGTCCAGATTGACAGTAAAGGTAAATGAGAACAAAATTAGAGTTCTAACAGGGGCAAAATAATCTTTGGATAATCACTGGAATTGTTTTCAGCTCAGCCGAATGAACAAAGTTTTAATCAGAAAGAGAGTTTAATTTTGTTTACCATTTCCCATTACACCAGTTAGGTAGAATCACCTCATCTTAGAGCCTAAGGAAGTACTAGCTGGAAAGAGAGAGCGCTCCTGGTGATCGTCCCCGAGAGGTGCTGTGGCAGTACGGCTGCACCCCATAGCCATGGCAAAAGAACTGGTACCCAGTTAAGGCATTCCCAGGTCGGAGACGTGTGTCAGAGCTGCACTGGGCACACAGAGGAGGTCAGGGTTTACATCAGATTAATGCGCTGTACGGGCACAGAGCAGGAAAGGGCCCGCAGGAGCCTGCAGGCGAGAAACCCTGCGGTGAAACGTGCGGGGAGGCTGCGGGGAGAAAGCATCGCTGCCCGCCGGCCCCTCCGCGCAGCCAGAGCTCCATCCTGAGCTCCGTCCCCGCGGAAAGCCTCCGGGCTGAGAGTCGGGGGGAATGGGGCTGTAAAGCGGGAACCCCGGAGGGTGAGGCAGGCGCGGAGCGGGTGCGGATGCGGCCGAGGATGCGGTGCGGGACCCGCTGACAGAGCGGCCGGCTGGGAGCTACGACACGGCCTAAGAGTGCAATTAGCATTATCTTGATGAATCTAGAGGCAGCAAGTCCTTGCTGTGCCTTTCAGAAGTCGCAGGGCACTCTGTCCCCATCTGTTCCTTTACGATTATTATTTCACTTTTTTTTCTTTTTTTCTTTTTTTTTTTTTTAATAGTAATCGTTGACCTAATATATATGACTGGGCGAAAAGGGGAAGATGTGGTTCCTACAATGTCAATCAAAACTCTTCCTCAAACCCTCCCCACATAACCACTTTCTATCTCCCAGTGGTGCTGGCAAGATGTTCATAGCCAAATACATGATTCTATTAATGAGCACTTATATTTGCTAAGGAATGCAAATTCTTTCTCTCCGTGTATTATTAGCTGTATCAGAATGTTTGTCCTTTCAGTTCTCTTTGAAGTTGAAGGAGGAAAGGCTGTTATGTGGCACTGAGAAGAAGAAGGAAAAAAAAAAAAAAAAAAAAAAAAAAAAGAGGGGAAAAAACACTTCTAACTCCTCCGGGTTTTTATTTGTTCTCTTGCCAAAACCGCCAAAGGTAGCAAAAGTTACAGAAATTATTTCAAATGTGTGGTTTTTTCCTCCAAATTAGATAGATTTTTTTTTCAAATGATCGTCTCCTTTTAATAATAATGGGATCTAATGAACAGCCTGCTTTGACTTTATAAAATAATCTCTCTGATGCTCTAGAGAATCTATTACGAGTTGGAAGGAAATAAATCCAATTGCCTCCCCAAACATGAGAACAGTGGTTTTCAGAGCTTTAAACCATTAATGAACATCCTCTCCCTCTCCTCGCTGTGATCGTTTCGGGCTGATGCTGCTATGGGACCCAGCAGTGCTGGGGTGCTGGGGCTGAGCCCGGTACCCTTTTCCCCTTGGAATTCCCGGCGGGATGTGCCGAGTTTCCTCAGGGAGCGGCGGGGCCGGTGAGCCGGTCTCTGCGGGTTTGGAGAGGAGCGCGGGTGCAGAGGGGGTTCCGCACGGCTACGCGGGGCTGGGTCCTCACCCACCCCCGGGGCAGACACGAATGGGGGCTCTCTGCGGTGAAGTTTTTATTCCAGTTAAGGTGGGGGGAAAGGGAGCCTCTGCGTCAGCTCAACTTTTGTCATGTATCACTTTTCCTCTTGAAAGGTGTTATAACAGCAATTCAATTACAGTAAATAGTGTACATCATCTTCACAGCTGGAAAATTCTGTAACTAACTGTGACCAAACGTTGTAAAGGAATATAGCTTAACCAGTATTACTTTTTTTTTTTTTTTTTTTGTTGCTGACCACAGGTTAATTAATTTCAAGGAGCTTAGTATATCTAAACAGAAACACACTGAGATGCTGGCAAGAAATCATAAAATATAAAACGTGGAATTAGGGAGATCATGTGAAATCTCCACAGCGGTGTTTGGTCCCTGGGAATAATTCTCGGCCAGCCCCCACCCCACTCCCTGGTCCTACAAACCAAAAGGAGGCACCGAGACCGCTGCCAGCACCCCAGGGCACACCCGTGGGTGTCCATCCTCCGTGGGTGTCCGTCCCTTCGTGGGTGTGTGCCGCCGGGAGCGCCTATAGCCGCGGCCGGGGATGTATATGCCTCGCACTGAGACCCGCGTATATATACTCTCAGCAAACCACGCTTGCAAGAAACAATGTATACACGACAGGCCGTACATATAGACTTTTCTTAAGCACCCATTTCCAGCCCGGTATTAACTGTGTGCACGAAGAGGGTTTCAAGCCAGGGCTGCAGAAAGCTGATGGGGTCCGCGAGAAGCCCATAATCACTCGTGTAAAAAACCCCGAGTGAAACTCCCCATAAGTCAAGCACAGCTCTCATTTCAATTAATGGTAATATTACCTGCCGTCTCCAGTTGTAATTGAGAAGATTTAAGGAGGATTTAATTTACTTGGAGGGTATATCAAAAGCGTTATGGACCGTAAAGAGGTGTTTTCATTCCACACAGGTACCTGATGCATCTTGCCGGTGCCCCTGCCCGCCCCCGCCCTCAGCCGCCTGACCCCTCCGGGGAAGGGGGGGACCTGCATCGGAAGCGGGGGGGTTGGGGGGTGCGGGATCGGGCCCGAGGAGTCACATCCAGCGCCTAGAGCCAGCTAGGACTTGGTCCCGACGTTGACACTGAGCTCTTCCTGCGCGGTTGTGGGGCAGCGAAAGAGAGAGATTGGGTGCTGCGGAGGAAAGATGTGATGGAGCATCCCGATTTGGGGAATTAGTGATAACAGACATACCCCCTACCCCGATACAAAAATAAATATCGAGACCAGGGCGAGAGCCAGGTGGATTTCCCTGAGACAGGGAGACAGGATCGGTCCCTTTCGCCTGCTCCTGCCCCGGGATAGGGACGCTCTCGCCAAGCGGGCTGGAGTTCCCACAAGCGTTTCCATTTCCACGTTTGTTAGTGAGATGTTGGCCACGCTTCAAAACAAAACAAAACACTCACACACACACACACAAAGAAAAAAACCAAACCGAAACCCAAACAAGAAAGGAAAATAAAAATAAAAATTAAAGAAAAAGGAAGAAAACCAACAAAACCACAAACAAACAAACAAACCCACTCTTGATCTGTGAAAACTTTATTGAACAAAAACTCTCTGGACACGGACCGTCCCGCTTTTCTTTAAAAAAGGAAGAAAACATGAATCGCCACCTCCAAATTGCAATCGCCAGCCCCAGAACAAAGGTTCGAGTCCCCACGTTTTGCAGTTGTCAGGACAATCTTGTCCATCTCTAGAGTGAAAGGAATACAAATTCCCTACCTCCTCTCCCTCAGCTTCAGCGAAAACCCGCAGGAGGGGGGATCACCACTTCAACCCTGCGCCCACCGCCCTCCTCACGACGCAGCTCTTTAATATTTCATTTTTTTGACTTTTCCCAAGTAAAAGTTTGAGAGGTAAACTCCTGCCCCGCGTCCTTGCCCAGAATGGCAACGATTCCCTCCCGCCAAGTTCGTTTGCTGCTTCTCCTCCCCTCCCTCCCCTCTGACCAGGTACGAACTCCCCGCAGCGGGACGGGACCTTTCCAGAGATTAAAAAATAGCTGCGCGATACGAGCGCAAACGTGCTGGTTTCCAGGGCAGCTCGATGCTAAAGGGATAGTTAAGACTTGCATCAATTTTTCTATTTTTTTCCCCCCCCCGAACGCAGTTTGTTCAACTCAAAGCGGGAAATTCGTCAGAAGCTGAAATTTGTGTTGTACGTGTGCAAAAATACTCGGGTTTTTCCCCCCAGGAGGAAAATAGTTTATATAAAGCGACTTATTTCTGTTTCTCCTCACTGCCCATCGAATGCCTTTAATCTTGTGCCTTTCGAACTCTGTTTCTCAATTTTTCTGTCTTTTTATCTCTATTTCTAAAGTTGCACCCGAAAACATGGATTGCAAACATTATCACCATCCAGATACAGGCAAAAGAGAACAAAAGCCCGAATTCTGCTAATTCTGTTTTATCTTTCCTGGAGGGAATATATATATATTCCCCCGGAAAGAAAAAAAAAATAATAAGAAACGTTTCTGATCATCCTTCACCACTGCATGTCCGAATTACTTTATTTTAAATTCTTTAGTCTTGTTTATTATCTTCAGGAAATTGCTTCCACTACCGCAGAGGTTCATTTTTGTGTCATAGCCCAGAAATATTCCCAACAGATGAAAATACCCCGCAAATGCCTCTCTCAAAAAGTTTTTTCTTCACACCCTGTAGTCCATCGATAATTTTTCTTCTTAAAATTCTCAGCCTTTATTTAGAAAAGGTGAGGTCCATGCAAAGTGAGGGGAGGGTATATTTGTTAATTAACTGATTGCTTCAGAGGGCAAGGAAAAAAAAAGCACGAATGTTTTGTTCATTATTGAGATGTCATTTGCCAGAGTTACCACTGTCAGATTCGAGGGAGGACAGGGGATACTTTGGCAGTTTTAAATACAGACTTCCTTGCCATAACTTTGGCAACGCAAATCTCATCATTTTAGGCATTTTGCAGAGGTTATTTTCTGCTTCCCAGCGTGGCAGGGCGGTTATTTTTTATTTCGAGAGAGATCGTGGAACTCCGATTACTCAGCGGAGTCCAAATCTTTTTCCAATCCTTCCAAGGGGAAAAAAAAAAAAAAAAAAATGTTCATCTTTCTTGGGTTTTCGGTTTGGTTTGGTTTGGGTTTTTTTTTCATAAATGATATATATAAGATCAATTACCAAAAATACATTTTCGCTGCTTCCCTGTCCTCTCTTTACCTGAGGAAACGCACCCGGTGCCAGACAAGTTAGTTTAAAAAAAAAAGAAACAAATCGATGTGAAATAAGGGGGGGATTTTTACTGTTTCTTAGGATTTGGCTTGAAGAGCGCCTATGAGTAAAATGCAAAGGGGAAAACTTTCCCGTGGTCCGAGGTCCCCAAACGCTCGCCTCGGAGCTAATTAGGAAAGAACATCCCGACAAGTTCCTATTTCCAAACCCATCTCGTTCATTTCGAAAAGTTACCCGCATAGTTTCTTTTAGAAACCACAATAATTAGATCTGAGCTGAGTTAACTACTCTTCCTCCTGGTCAACAAATCAATAGCAATTAATTTGAAATAGCTGAGATGATAAAACACCTCCTATTGCACCTGACCTTTCCAAAAGAGTTATAAATAGAATATACTGGATATGTGTTTTAACACAATCCCCGTTGGTTTAATCCACCTTTTTCTATTCCTCGGCTCTTAGGAGGACACTGTTTAATTTTGTATTTCCTTCCGTTATCCCAACTTCTTTTTTAGACTTGAAACAAATATGCTTAGGACAATTTATTTTTTAAAATAAAACAATAATAATATGAGATATTTGTAGTAAAAATCATCTCTTTACACGAAGTTCAAATAAAAAATGCAATATATTTCGTGTAAGCCTATACAATGAATGATACAGTATTAGAGGTGAATGTACATGTAGCCAATACTCTATCACTTATGCACGCTGTTTCAGAGGACATTAATTGATGTAAAATTGAAACTGTAGAGGAGAAGAAGGTGATGGGGTGGGAGGACTGTAAAGGGAAGAGATTAGAAACGTTTAGGTGTGGAATATTAATTATAAAACAGAGAACTCTCTTCACTTTTCTTTGCTTGGTAAGAAAGCCTCATCTTCCCCCACTCCCCCTCTTGCTCCCTCTCCCTTTCTTTTATTGGAAAGAGGATCCTAAATTCCTTTTGACTGATAGGAAGTTACAAGACAAGATGCTATTTTCTCTTTCTTTTCTGACAACTCTGTCATCCCAGGGATCATAGTCATGTCAGAGTGTCTGTCTGGGAGAAAAAGAAGAAAAAAAAAAAAATATCAGTGAAGCCTGTGGCCATCTTTGCATCAAAATTTTCCAGACCTCTATTTTTGATTGTGATCCTGCTGATCTGAGTTTGAAATGCGAATGCAGCAAAGCCCCTAAGCCTTCAATCGTGTGAAATTTTCAAAAGATCTCTAGAAGCAATCTCAGGCTGTCTGACCCCTGACAGGCGGAGATCTCTTTATACCTCTCTCTGCCAGCACTTCATTTGTTGGAATATCTTTCAGATTTGCACCTCCAGATGACAACCTGAGTGTTTATTATGGGTATGAATCTGAAATCTTCACTGCAGTACAAAGGAGACGTCCTAAACATCATATTTAATTTCAGATCATAATTACCTGCTCCTCTTTTGCTTCTAATTATCTATTCCTCCTTTCTCTCTGTGGCATGTTGATATTTTGTTGGTTCTCCCTTTTAATCGGCCTTTCTTGCTTGCTTTCTTTCTTTTTTTAATCGTATTAGTTTAGTCCACGGGGGAATTAAACATGTCACGGTGGACACACATCATGCCTATGTGGAGAGATGAAATTCTAGCGACGAGTGTGTGCTCCCCATGGCTCTCTGTAC
>JANVCC010000036.1:9800845-9817839 GCA_025345505.1 Todiramphus chloris collaris
CCTCTTTTTTTTTTCTTTTTCTTCTTCTTTTTTTTTTCTTTTTTAAAGGGGGAAAAAAAGTCTTTGAAGAAAAGTAATAAGTGTGATCGCTATCAGCAAATGATGTAAATCTCAGTGGACAGGCATCCCTTGGTATAAATTACATTTTGTTGTATATAATGAAGCGAGTTTTGTTTTTACCTCATTCGCTTATCATTGTCCAAAATTAAGGCAATAATCCCACTTCCTTCACACCAATTCACCACAGTCCCTCTCCCCCTTGATTATTTTCTTTTCTTTCACAAGAAAATTGGACAGTTTTCCAAGCCCTCCCCCCCACACCCACCCCGCCTGCACTGCTTCCCACCCACCCGGCGCAGCGCAGAGCCACCGGCGCTGCGGTGCGGGGGAGCGGGCGGCAGCTGCGGGCGGACCGGGGCCCCGGCCCCGGCTCCACACTTCACCTGATCCTCCCCTCAAAGCCTCACCCTAAAACCCCTCCTTTTGCCAGGGCCAAAAACTAAAAAAAAAAATTAAAAGTAAAAAAAAAACCCCACACCAAATAAACAAACCAAAAACCAACAGCAACAACAACAAAAAACCCAAACCCACAGGACACAGCCTATGAGCCCATCGCCCGTGCCGCTTGGCAGCAGCAGAGCCTCAGCAGCGTGGCATAATAATAATAATAATAATAATAATAATAGAAATAAGGTGCATCCCCGCTCTGGATTTGCGAGGGGCGTGGTGCCCGGATGGCTGGGAATTGGAGGACTGGTTCCTCCGAGGAGTGAGGAAGGAGGGGGAGGATTATTGCAAATATTGCAATATCCAGTTCGGGACTTAGGGAGCAAGGGTCTCCTGGGGGCTGCTCGCCTCTCTCCAACATCCCCTCCCCGCTCCCAGCCCGGAGATGCCACCCAGACAGGAGATTTTCTCTGCAGCCTTAGGAACGAGCCCCCCACCTGGCCCCGCTCCCCCCGCCCCGCTCCGGTCAAGATGCCTCCACGGTACCGGGTGGTGATGAGGTGGGGGAGACTTATTTATTCTGCTTTTGCCATCACAACTTTGGTGGTAGGGAGGGCTGGGAGGTGGGGAAAGCCAGCTCTCGCCAGGTTTGCCTTATCGCGAGATCTGGGCAATTAAAATAAAATAAAATGAAATAAAATAAACCCACCCTTCGGCTCTTAGTGGAGTTGGATTTAGGGGGATGCATCTTCCCGGCTACAGTGTCGTGTCCTCCCCGCCTAATCTCACGGTTCCCGGGACGGGTCGGTGGCGGTGGCGTGTCCTGTGTGCCCCATCCCACGCCTCCGGACACCCACCCCCACCCCTAACCGCAGCATCCCTCCGCTCCTGCACCGGCAGCGGAACGTGCCGCCCCATCGGGAGCAAAGCACGGACCGCCGGCCCCTCCCCAGCCCTTACCCCCGGCGAAAGAGGAGGGGGCACAACCCATGTGCTCCTCCCGGCGCGGCAAAAGCGGCGCAAAATCCGCGGCCGCGCTCCCGCCTGCCCCGGCCATGCCTCCCTTTCCTTCCTCCCTAATTAGGAGCCGTGGGGAGAGCCCTGATTAATTTAAATGCTTTTTTTTTTTCTTCTTCTTTTTTTGTAACACTGTAAGGGCGAGAGATATGTCTGCAGTTGCAGACGGGTTATTTTCTTTTCGGGCTCACGTTTCGCCGGCGGCTGGCCCGGGAAGGGGGGATGCCGCGGTGGGACCACGGAGGATGCGCTTATGCTTCCCGGGAGATAACGTCACACCCAGCATCGTCCCTCGCCCCCAGGGAAGCGGCCAGGCTTTTCTGGAAACTTTGTTCCAAAAGGGTATCCTCGTGTTGTGTAACATTTTCCGAGGATTTTCATTACACCTTCAGCCAAAGGTAACACAATCATAGAGGGGAAAGTTTCTTTCCGTGGCCTTTTCCCCGGTGCCGGGGCACCCTGGGGCTGGCCGGGGCAGGGGACTGGCTCGGTCTGCCTCCGGCCCCAGCCTGGGGTGAGGGCATCTCTGGGTTGGTGGCCCGGCACTGGGAAGGGGTGTGAAAGGGAAGCTGGGCCGAGGTCCCCCCCACAAACTCCTACCGTAAAAATAAATCTTCGCCTGCCGCCGTCTCCACATCTTCCGTGCAAATAAACCTTGGGGAAATCTCCCCGGAGCGCCTGGAAAATACACGGGGGGTGGAGGGACAGGGAAGCGCTTCTCCCCCCTGGGGGCACGGGCAAGTCTGGGCCGTGCTGCAGGGGCAGGACGGGCCCCCACCTCACCTGGGGCCGTGGGCCACGCACGACCCGGGGCCGGTGGCCACGCACACCCCGCTGCAAATCGCTGAATTTCACTGGCAACGCCGTCAGTCGGCTCACGTCGGACCCAACCTTAGTCCGCAGACACCAGCCGAGGTTTTAAACTGGGGGGACAGGGAGCTAGTGAGAAAATCTGGACTCAGATACTTGCAACAGGTATAGGAGTATTTTACCTTTCTCCCAAGATCTTCTGAAGAGAGAGGGTTGGTTTGTTTGGGGCTTTTTTTTTTTTTTTTTACGAGAAACAGCTTTATACAGAGGGAATTTTATTTTTTTTAAAGGAAGAATAGTGTATTTCGTCTCAATCTTTTCAGTATAAAGAGACTTGAGAAGAGCAATGCAAGAGACGGGTTCAACTTTAGGGTGAGTGTAGTCAGAGCAGTAACTTCAAATAAAGTCCTTGAGCAGTGAAAGAGAAAATTCGGAAACTTTCCCAGAGATCACCTTAAAAGTAGCAGAGAAACTTCTCGCTCAAGTTCTGTGTTCTTACATTTCTCGGGAGGCTGAGGGCGCCGACACTTGCCTAAAATCGATAACACTTTACAGAAAAAGCCCGGTTAACATCTTCCCCCCCTCTCCCCAGCCCATGGACCACGGCTGTGGTCGCTGGTCCCCACACACACCCTGCTCACGGCCGGGGAGCGCCGGACTCGGGCGCTCACCTCAGCCCACGCCACCTTGGGGGGGGAACAAAAAAAAGCGAGAACTAGGAAAATCAAGGAAAGTTAACATTGCTAGGAAACGAAGAAAAGTGCTTTGATTTACAGTATTTTCAGGAAAGGAAAAATAGGGGGAAAAAAGGCAATAAAACATCTATCCCGGCCCCATTTCATAAGAGGAGTTCCCGTCGTTTTCCAACTCATTTTAAGACCATTTTACAACCTGAGGGGTGGTGGTGGGGAATAAAAAAGAAGCTTAGAAAAATCCGAGAATTATTTATATTTCCCAAGGGCAGAGACAACCCCTCCCTACCCCGTCCCGGGTCCGACTCTGGGGCAGGGCAGGAGTCCGGTGCCGCCGCGGGACCCGAGCAGGATTTGGAGAGGGCGCAAAGGGAGCGTGCGGGAGCGAGCCCTCCTCACATGTAGTCACTGTCATTAATTCATCCATAATAAATCATTAGAAAGGAGCGTTAATTACTTCCTTGGCAATATTTTATGGGTTGCAGACGAGCCCGGGAAGGGACGGGAGGGACCGTCGGTGTCTTGCCCGCGAGGCTTCGGCAGAGAAAATTGTCTCTTTTTTTTTTATTATTATTTTTTTTATTTTTATTATTTTTTAAATCCTCGAAAAGAATCCACCTTTTCCTCCTTTGACATTCCTTCTTATTTCTTTTATTTCTTTTTCTTCCTCACGCCCTCCCACCCCATGCCTATTAGCATGCAGGTAATAAATTAATCAGGTAAAAGAGAGGAAATGGCCCATATTTATTTTGAAAACGCTCCTGCGTGCATTGTCTGGCAGAGGTGGTGGATTCAGTACTCGGATCAGTTTGGCCTTAAAAACAAGTAACGCGGCGAGACTTGTGCTCAGAAGGCCTCTAAAGAAGAAGGAAAAAAAAAAAAAAAAAAAAGAAAGAAAGTAAAACCAGGAAAATAGCAGATGCCTCCCTTTCCCAGCTGGATGTTGGGGATCGTTTAAATACCCTTTTTTTTCCTTGGAGGGTCCGTAATAAAAGCGGTGAAAATGACACTGGTTTCCGCAGAAGGTGGAATATTTGCTGCTTTAACGCTGTTATTTCTCGCGGCGGGGAGAGGCTCGGGGAAGGGCGGCAGCACCCAACGTCGGCTCAGCTCCCCGCAGCTCCTAATGCGACACTGTATTAACTCCTAGTTAAGCCAGCAAATAATATTGTTCATTCATCTTTTTCAAAGTTGATTTATAGCAATCGACAGGTTAAAGCGTCATCTGACTTCATTACTTTTAAAAGCTGTCTATTTCAGAACTGTCACTTTTCATCACTTAAACCGAATAAAACGGTTGAAGAAATGAATTGAGGGAGACTTGGAGATCGTGTTTATAATTCTTTGTCTCGACGTTAACATTCCTAATGACCTGACCTGCATGGGGAACCTGTGTGCCTAATGCGGAGATTAAAAACAATAATAAAAAGAAAATCAACACATCAGGCTCCAGAAGTTACCGAAAAGGTGAGAAAGTAGCAGGGTACAAAACCAGACCAGGACAGAGATGCGCACTGATGAAGCATCACGTATGATCATGCATGTGCTGCCCATTCCCAGAAAGGTGGAAGTTAGCACTGAGTTAGCAGGAAATAATTCTCTTCTCTCCGTGGTTTTCTCGCAGTCCTATCACAGATGTTTAAAATATGTGGGGAAAATAAAAAAAAAAAAAAAAAAAAAGCAAAAAAAACCCAAAAAACCCCACAAACAAAATTAATAATAATAATAATAAATAAACACCCAGAAGAGAGAAGGTATCTCAGGTCTATTTAGCTCACTGAGTATTTTTCATACATCATCAAGGTATTATTTTGCTCAAGTCTACAACCGATCATTTCGGAGAAGGGTGCGGGTATTGTAAGGAAAGGATAGAGCCCTACAAGATTTTTATTTCCTCTTTTAGAGGCGTTAAAACAGTAAACAAAAAAAATCTAAATCACAGAAATGCGCAGTACTCGTCAAAGCGTTTAGGAACTTCCCTGACCACATCCAAACTGGTTACTCTGCTTTTGCGTGCCATGCTGGGAATTCACCTTTGTAGGAGTTTTTCTGCCTGCGCGTTGAGACCTCCGCAGTGTATTTTGCTGTATAAAACTATTGCCAATAACAGGCGTTTATTAATAAATCCGCCGCTGAAGCGCAACGGCAGCAGTTGGCTTTCAGGGGGCAAAGCTGTGGGAGAGGAGGAATTATTTTAAACAAACTACACAGGTTGCTACCCTGCGTTCGCTTTCACTTAATGCCGTGGGCGTGATCGCTCGCCTGCTAAAATAATAGTGGCCCCCGTAAAAACGGAGCGGAGGTGCCCGGCTTCGCCCCGGGTGGGAACCGGCCCCCCTGCTCCCGGGGCCTTGCCGAGCAACGGTGGTGGGGGAACAGAGGCGAGGGCTAAATTGGGATGGGCAGAGACCGCGGAGTGTCCGCGGATGCGGAACGGGGGTACTCCCATGTTAGTGTGCACCGGGGGGAGGGGGCGGTAGGTGTCCAAGCGCGAATAGGTGTTCGGCTGGGCTTTGATTTTATACAAATATATATTATTTATGATGACGATTGTTTTTGACGAGGGTGGCTCCCCGCTGCGCGCCCGCGGGGCGCCGCGTAACCCTCTCCGCGCCGCCGCTGTGCCGGGCCGCGCTCCCGATCGCCACCTCGCTGCGCCGGGCGTCACTGCAGGGCGCGGGGCACCGCGTAACCGGCCCCGCACCCGCGCAGCGGCGGGGCTCCGCGGGGGGTTGCCTAACCGGCCACGCACCGGCGGGCATCCCGCGGGGTACCGCGGGGGGGGCAGCACCAGAGGGAACAGTTTCCCCGGGTAACACAAGCTGCAAGGTTTCGGGGAAGCTGTAAAAATAACAGTTAGGTTTTCTCGCCCTCACTATAAGATCATTTTATTTATTTCTTTATGTATTTTTTTCCGATGGTGGTTCCTAACCTTTCAGTGAGATTGAACTCAGGCATGTCCTGTAACGCAAACAACTACGGCAGGCTTGTACATTTAGTTAAAATGAGCAAAATCGAAGGATCACTTTCCGCCGGCTCTCATACGGGCGTACAGGCAGTGCCTGCTGTAATTTCTGGATGGGGGAGGAAAAAAAAAAAAAAAAAAAGAAAAGGGAAAAAAAAGAAAAAGAAGCCATTTAACTACTTTGTTTTGGATGACCAAAACGGCATTTCGAAGGCAGAGTAATTTCTTTACCCATATGAAACACGTACAACTATGGCATTTCTCGGTATCCTTTTAAATTTTTTAATCTCTTTGTTTTTCCCAGGAAAAAAAAAAAAAACAAACCAACAAGTAAATGGTAAAAAAACAAACAAACAAACAAAAAAACCCACAAACGCGAACCTTAGGTCATACAGCCCGAAATTCCCTCATCGCTTGAAGGAATAATAAGCAGTGAATAAGCAAGTGCCAACAGGAAGACGAAAACGTAAAGTCTTAAAATAGTTTCAGCACTTGGAGGACTCTGTAGGGAAATTATTTAAAAGAAAAAAAAAAGAAAAAAAAAAAAGGGGGAAAAGAAAGAAAGACAGACCCCCCCTCAAGGCTCACAATAGAGACAGTGTCACATGGCCATTTCAAAGCGCTCCGCGGATCTCTGCGCGGGCCGGCTTGCGGGCAGGTGGTGCGCGGGGACGTGGTTTGGGGGGGGTCCCTTTCGATCCTGCTGGGGAGGGAGCAGTGAAACGGGCAGGGAGGAAAGGGGCGTTGGGAAGGCAAGTCCCCATCTCCCAGCGCTGGCTTTGGGTAACAATGGAGGGCAAACATCCCCGGGTTCCTCCTCGCCCTCCTGTTTACAGAGAATTCCTGCCCACCAGCACACATGGCAGTTGTTTAGCATGAAACGTGCTATTAAGTATTGATTAAGAGCATCCACATGTTATTCCGAGAATATAAAGAGCTATTAAGAGCCATTTGACTTTACCAGAAAGTAACGAATATTAGTTAATGAGTAATGGAGAAAATAGAGAGGTGCGGAGCAGCCGGGCCCTCGGCCGGCGGTAGCACAATTGGATTCTCTCAAAGAAAGCAGAAAAGAAGAGGGAAAATCGCTCTATTTTTTAATTCCAGCGAGAATTTCTACCGGGAACAATATAACCCAACAGCTGCGACAGGTGGAAGAGAGATAATTGAGCAAAGGCTGCTTTTGACAATTAATATTACCGGGAGATAATGTCCCCGGTCTGGGTTTGTTAAGAGCCGGGGGTGCGAAAGGGCAGTGAGGGGGGATGCATGCAGCAACATTCAGAAATTATGGAAAACGCTCACAAATATAGAAAATCAGGGGAATAAAGCAGGAGAGAGAAAAGATTGCGAAGAAATTCCCCCCTGCCCGGTGCGGACAGCGGATCCCACGGGCTGAGAAGTTGCCTCGTTCCCTCTTGCCCGTCCTACCCTTTTCTTTTTGGTTAAGAAAAGAGTATTTCAGGTAGACAACTTAACGCCCGGAGTCTTTTTTTAAAAATGCTTTTATTGCTATTGCACTTCCTACCACAAGATGCAGAGCAAGTCAGTGGAGTTTGTATTACAACTATGTCATAATGTTTCACTGATGCAAAACATGTAGCCAGAGGGGGTTGCTAATGATTCCTGGATTAGAGAGAGGGAGAGCGAGAAGTGAGAAAAAGAAAACCTGGTTTCTTTTTTTGTTGTTGTTTCTTTTCTTTTCTTTTTTTTTTTTTTCCAGAGCTACGTAAAATCTACCCATTAATATCCAGCACTTGCAACATCTCAGTATCTCGCACAGACACGCGGATCTGCCATGAGCCTTTTAAACACCGCAAACGTTTTGCATATTCCACCTATTAATTATGTTTGCAGCCTATTAATTTCAGGAGGCTCTTTTCTAGAGAAGACAACTTCCAACTTTATGTGTGTGTGTAGAGGCGGGGTCCTCCAGGAGCTAGGGATTTCCACTCGGGATAGAGACCGCTGCAAAGTTACCGTGCCCAGTCCCCCTCCCTCCCAAAATCTCTCCCCCCTCCCCAGGACATGCAAAATCTCTGCCCAGGAGTGCTCCGGGCAGCGGGCTGTCTCCTCTCGGGATGTGCAGGAGCGATGAGGAGGGAGGTGGGAGGGGGAGATGTTGCCGGGATTAAGGAGCGTCCTGCAGAGATGCCACAGGGCACTGCTGGGCTTTCCTCGCCCTCCTCCTGCGCTGGTCTCTCGGCCCGGTCGCAGAGGCTCCCACGGGCAGGGTGGGAGGTTTGGGAGGAGGGATGTGACAGAAGGGGGGAAATGAGGGGGGCAGAGCCCTCCCTGCATGGGGAGCAAGGAAAGATGGGGGTCAGGTTCAGCCCCGGCCCCCGGGGTGGCCACCTTGGAGTTGAGTGTGGGCTGCGGGGCAGCCGGGCTCTGGGTGCCCCTTGCCGGCCGGCTCCCAGCCCCACGGCCCGTTTTCTCCGCAGCCTCTCCGGCAAGGTTGCAGCTGCGGCTGGAAAAGATCTTCCTCTTTTAACAAGACGTTTTTCCACTGTTTTTTTTTTTTTGTTTGGGATTTTTTCTCCTTTCATTCTCTTCTTTGCGCGAAGCTCTGCAATCCGTGCGGAGAACGATGGGGGACGCGAGGGGCCGGGCAGTGCCCAGGCGGCCCGGGAAAGCGAGCGGAGAGACCGGGCATTGCTACCTCCTCTGCGCTGGTATCCGTAGGCTAGAGCCGGGCACATGCCTCCCGTAGGATCTGGGTGCGATGCCCGCCGCCGTCCGCATCCTCCTCCCCTCCCAGGGTAGCCCTTCCTGCTCTGCCTCGCTCCCCGGGATGGCTCCTTTCCTGGTCCCTTCCCTGTCCCCTTGGTCCGGCCTGGCACCCTCCCCGTGTAGAGAGGCCGGACCAGGCCCGGAAAGGACCAGGAAGGGAACCTCCGGGGCAGAGGCACTGCAAAGCCCAGGGGGGGCCAAAGAATCCTCAGACCTGGAGCATCCTCCGGAAAAGGCAGGGGCGAGGCACCGGGTGGGGGGAAAGTGCTCGGGTTGTAGTTACAGCTACGAAGACCAGAGCCGAGCTTTGCACCTAAATCCTGCCTAAGCAGGACCCGTGGGCAGCCCTCAGCCCTGGAGCCCGACCCTGGAGCTGCCACCAGCGCCTGACACCCCGCAGAGATGGGCGGGCTGCGGCAGGAGGTGTCCGGCCTTTTTATCTCCAGATTCCGCTCGGAAGAGATGAAAAATAAAAAGTTTCAAATGTGACCTAGTTCCATCTCCCCCTCCCCCTTCCCTTTAGATATTCACGTCATCTATTAAGGGGGGTGGGGAAGGGAGAAGCTAAATTTACGAGGTCTGGTGGGTTCTGGAGTCTGGGTGCTGGGAAACAGGTGTTGGCAGTTCGCTAGAGTGTCAGTCAACTTTTGGAGATGAAGTCATTAGGGAGGTAGTCTCCTCTGAACAATCTGGTGGTTTCAGTCGGAGTTAATTTATACCGAAAAAAAAAAAGGGGGGGGGGGGGGTGGGGGAGGAAGAAAAAAAAAAAATAAAAAAAAAAAAAAAAAAGCCTGTAGAAATACCGAAGGGGACAAACATAACGAGAACAGATTCACACTCCTACAGATTATGCCACTTGGAAGTCACATCCTGAGAAAAATAGCCGGCGATTGCAGAGCACGGGCGCGGGGCGGGAGGAGGGCTGCGGGCGGGGGCTGGCCGGGGCGGCGGGGCCCTGGGGGCGACCGGGGGGAGCTGCCCCCGGGCCTGCGGGGGGAGGCGCGGGGACAAGGCAGAGGAGAGCAGAGCTGAGGTGAGGGGGAGTCCTGTCCCGAGCTCCCCGGGCCGCCCTGCAACTCCTCCGTCTCCAAAGGCGACAACTGTCCGAGAGCCGACTGGCCAGGGTCACCCCCCCCGCTCCTGCCACCGGGGCTGGAAATAGCCAGTGACCCTGAACTGTTTCTCGGCTCTGTTTGAAAAGGCCGGCAATCCGCGGGCCGAGACAAAAGGTTTCATGTGCACAAATACAATCTACTTAAGGCCTAAGCACGGCGCTGCTCGGAGCTGATGCCGCACGTCGGCAGCCGGGCTGGCCGCCGCTCCGTGCCCGTGAGCCGGGGGAAGGCGGCGGCGGCGGCGGCGGCGGCGGGGGGGTTGGGGGGGGCGGTGGGAGGGGGGTGCTGGAAGCCGCTCCGGCAGCGCCGGGGTGGAAGAGCCCAGCAAAGGCGTGGTCTGAGACTCTGCCTGTTAGGCAGGCATCATGGCATATCATTTGCTTCAAAGAGATTGGGGGGGGGGAAGGACTGATGCTCAGATCCGATCGCCCACCCCCCTTTAGAGTTGGGTGACAAATCACCTTCGTTGTATCAACCACTTGTTTCTTTTAGTATCACGGGGAAAGATTTCATTAATGGTCCTCCGGTCCCCCCACCTCCCCTCCCTCCAAATCTATTCTCTTGCTCAGAGTGTGTCTTCTAATCATAATTAAAATCGTCTCATATACATCGGCGTCTCTTGTGTGCATATTGAATTGCAGGTGACTGGGCGGAATGTTATTTCACTCTAGTCTCTCATTTTTACATAAAAAAAAAAAAAAGCCACAACCAAAGCCGACCCAACCCCAGCGCTACCTCCCCGGACGCAGATAAGGCATATTGTGAATATCGATAGAGAGGAGAAAGGCGATATTTACAATCGATCGTTTAACAGGCAGCCGTCGTGCATCATGTTCAATTCCATGGCAAGCCCGCTACTTCACTTAATATAATTAAGATTAAAACTCAAGTGGTGGCGGAGGGAGCGGCTATCGATGATGTGCAAGGACAGCAGCTGGGATGTGATGCCCGAGCTCAGACGGGCAAGGGTCACTTTTATAGAGAGCGATTTCCACGTTGTATCGTACATACAGGTCGGGAGATGCGGGCTACGCGTATGCGCAGCGGTGCGCGTAGCTTCGGCTCTGGCGCTGGGCAGAAAGCTCACCCAGCTGACTCTTTTATTTTATTTTTTTCCTTAAAAGCAGAGAAAGATGATCGCCGCGCCGTTGTTTACAGTCACATAATTAAGCCAACATGATGGTTTTGAACCAGAAACCCAGTCCCACTAGCAGTGGAATGAGGGGGGGTTGAAGACAAGTTTATTGTCTATCATTTAGCGAGGGGGGAGAAGAATAATTTACGCGCTATTATTATTATTATTTCTGTGTGTCTGAGGCCACAAGCAAAGCATAAACCGAGGTGCTGGTTGTTTATTCCGGGCGATGTGATAGTCTGGGTGCAAGGCAAGGAGAGACTGTGAGACAGTTCAGGCGAGGGCTGAACTAGCCTCGCAATCAGGGCTGAAACCCGTGTTCTTTTCCAGACTTATATGAGGGGTTATTATTCGTTTCTTTTTATTTTCTGACACACACATACACACACCCCCCCCCCCCTTTTTTTCCCCCCCCCCCCCCCCCCCTTTTTTTTGTGGGTTGTTTTTTTGGTTGGTTTCGTGGGTTTTAGTTTGTTTTTAAACAAGCAAACACGTTTAGGTTCATTTTATTTCCCAACACCTTATTCAGCCTCTGTGCCCTAAAGTACTTTAAGAGGTAGGATCCGCTTTTACCTCCTCTGGAGAAAATGCAAAATACGCTTCAGGACTGCAGAGAAATCTTCTCCGAAAGCAGAAGCTCTGCTGAGCAGCCTGGTGCTGCTGATTATATACTGCAACTTGAAATGATCTCAGCCGGTGGAATATTAATCAAATCAATCAGGGTTGACAAATGAGAAATATTTGAGGGAAGGTGGTAATTTACAACTTTGTTATTAGTTAAGAATCTCCCGCCTTGTAAGAGTAATTAATAACTCCTGGATGGGAACAATTTGGAGACGGAAAGGAGACAGTGTCTTGAAATAAAACAGGATAAAGAGAGGGGTTGAGAAGTAAACTCCGCTTCCGTGAAAGAAAAATTGTAAATGATTTTTTAAAAGATGTATACAAGGGCATTATATATATAATATGTGTATAATGTATACACACGAATAAATACGCTATAATCAGCGAGAGGGAGAGTGAGCGAGGGAGACTAGACAGAAGATAAGTACTGAAAAATAAATCAAAACATTGATTCTTGTGGTCACATCTCCCATCCAAAGATTAGACGCGACGCTGGATTTCATAGTACTTCAAAGAAATGGTACCAAATATGCAAAATTGCAAGTCAGAAACCAAGGGAGTGACTTCGAACTGATTTGAGAAATGTATTTTTTCCCCTTCGCTCTCATTCACCCACACACCCCCTCGTCAATGCCTGATAAATGTGAAGCCCCCTTTTCTCCCCAACTCCCGCTCAGATGGGAAAACTCAATTGTCTGCAATGTTTATAGTGTTAACCCTACTTATCTGCAGAACCCTCCCCTCCCCACCCCTCCCTTTTCACTTTCCATAGACACACATTGATTATTAGACTGTATGGACCCCCCTCTTTTTCCACAGCCGCACTCTCAACAACTGACCAAAATAATGACTTGTTGGAAAACTATAAATCATTTTCGTGTTTGAATCCCTGAAGACTCTATTTAAGTAAATAGGCTTACTGTGAAACAATGTATAGATCCAAGTCCTTCTCCGGATCGCTTCCAAATGCTGCCATCTCCAAAACTTTTATTTACAAGAGAAGAAGAGGAAGAAGGGGAAGGGGAAGAAGAAGAGGGGAAGAGGGGGGGAAAAAAAAAAAAAGGAAAAAAGAAAAACTTTGGCAAACTTTATCTCTTCTTTATTATAAGCTTCAGCCTTGCCTTGGTAAGCCCCAGCCTGTTCTACAAAAGGTGGCTAGAGATTGAGATTTATTGGTTTCCAAATGAAAAGATTCATTCGATATAAGAGGTTAACTCAAAGTTCCTTAAACCGTGACTAGCATTGGCAAGGAGCTTTGCCTAGTCAGCACAAAGGCAGTTCAAAGAAACCTTTAAAAATACACACAGATATACATACACACAAACACACTCTCACACTTTAGCCTCAACTGCAATTTTCTTTTCATTTTTGTTTCTTTCTGCCATTACAAAGCCCTGAGCCCCTTTGTAGGTATCTGGAGGGGTTTTTTTTTTTTTTGGTTTTTTTTTTTCCAAGCTGAACTTTGCCATTTTGGTGTTGACCAACCCCCTTTTCTTTTGCAACCAGTGAATGAAAAGACTCAAGGAAAGAGGGAAAAAAAAAAAAAAAAGAATAAGGAGGAAACGGGGGGGGCAAAAAAAAAAAAGCCCTTCTAATTTATAGTGAGCAGAACAACGTTTAAAAAATAATACAACCCCCAAATCCGTACAAAGTGGGGGGGGGTGGGGAGGGTGGGTGGAGGGACTGTCAGGCAAGGTGACACAGGGGAGAGAAAAGGCAACGAACCCGCCCCATGGTGCTGGGGTGCTTGAAGCGGAGGGCGAGGGTTTGGGGTGCTGTCATGACACATGTGTGTCCCCGGGTGTGTGTCCGTGTGCCCGGCCGGGAGCCGCACACGGGGCTCCGGGCTGGAGGGCTCCGTCCTGTGTGTGTGGAGCCTGAGCTATGGAAATGGTAATGAGGGAAAATTAACCCGGCCGTTTGTTACATTGCAGAGAGATCAATGCCTGACCCAGGGCTGAGGGATAGCTTACTTCTGTAGGAAAGATATGAGATAATCGCTCTGAAACACGCTGGTGGCGAAGACAAACAGGGACCCATTTGAATATCGCCTTTATTAATAATAACAGCAATAACAATAATAATAACAACAATAATCCTCTCGCCAGAGCGTGCTAGGAGATAAAGTGCGGAAGGTGTTTACAGGCGCTGGTGGGGTGCAGGGGCTCTGGCTGGGGATGCCCCAGGGGCCGGTGCGGGGCCGGGGCGCCGGGCAGGCGGGGGATGCGCGCGGTGCGGGGGGAGCAGCCCCGGCACTTCCCGGGGGCTGCCAGCTTCCAGCAGCCCCGCTCATCACGGGAGGAGGGACGGCACCTCAGGGCTGCGAGCGGATCCCGGGGACATTAGAGTGGAGAGAAGATGACCTTTCTGGGATTTAATGTGGGGGTTTTTTTTCAGTGAAACCTCGAAATAAAACATGAGAAGATGAAGGGGTTGGACAAATTCAGCTGGAGGAGAGAGAGCGAGCTGCTGTCTTAAAAGCAGCCAGCGGAGGCTAATGAGACCTTTGGGGTAGGAATAGTGTACTTTTTTTTTTTTCTTTCTTTCTTTTTTTTTTTTTTTTTTTGGTAAGTAAGACATCAGTAAACCCACAAAATTGGAAATAGTGACAGTGCAAAATGAATCATCCTTCTATAGAGGGAATAGGAAATACAAAACACGAGCGGGGAGGGGGTGTCTATCAGGCGTGGAGCATAATAAAAAGAATGCTTTTAAAAGGAAGCTGAAGAAGGTGGCAGGATTCTCCCCATGTTTCAGGAATCAATACGGTCAGTGTGATGTGCTCTGACCTGCCTCCCATTGTACAAGTTCGCCGTTGGTTTCAGCGAGGGAAAGATCGAGTTTTATCTGAGTAAAGTCCAGCAAACTTTGCTGGCTGGCAGCCCTTCCTCTCCCTGCTCCTTTGAGCCTCATTCAGGGTCGATGTAAAACTAGTCTGGATGTCAAATGTCTCTTTTAAAGCTTTTCCCGCAAGATATTTAGCATATGCTTCTCCCAGACTTGTTGTTATTATTAATAATAATAATATTACAGTGACTCTACTTTTTTTCCCCTTAAGATTCTTCTTAAGGTTAACTGAAACTGCCAACCAAGAGGATGAAATTTTAGGTCGCTGTACAATTAATTTCAGGGGTCGTTAATTAGTAATGTTGCAGGAGTTAAGGCAGAAACTTGTTGGCCGAGATTAGATTATGTAGGAAGGAAAAACCTGCGAGTGGAGTCTATTACATCTACAACCGGAGACGACTTTCTTGTCCAGAAAAATAAATGTTGAAAAGAATAGGGACAGACAATGATCTCCAAGGAATAAATGGAGGGCAGTGGGATGATTTGGGATGCCCGGAGCTGAGCCCTAGCCCTGCGGCTGCAGCGAGCGGAGACCAGTCCCACTCCCATGGCGACCAGCAGCCCCCAGATACGTGGGGTGGAAAAAGGGGAAAAAAAGGGGACAAGGGGGAAGATCGCCCTTAAAATGACTAAACAGTTTGTGATCAAGGGAAGAGAGCGGCTGGTGAAACCGCTTTCAAAATTAGGATTATCTTTAAACCTAGGAATTAAGAGTGGCTGAATCTGGCTTCGCCTGCGGGGCGGCTGTTGGTGGGTAGCAAAGGATAAATTTTTAACCCTGGTACCTGACAAACAGAAATCATCACCGGAATGGGTAAAAAGACACTGGGAAGAATCAAATGGGGAAAAAAAAAAAAAAAAGAAACAAATGGCGAAGCTGCGCGAAAAACCCAAAAGGGAACTGTCGGGGTAAAAAAAAGGGGGGAAAAAAAATGGGAAGAAAAAAAAAAAGAGAAAAATGATTCTGTGATGCCTGGTTATTCTTACACGAATAAATGCAGAATGAGAAATCGGAGAAGCGAGCCTGTGCAGCCTGTCTGGTCTGTATAGCAGAGACTTAAAAATTACATCTGGAGCGGAGCTGTCCTTGGCTGGCCGTTTCTACACTTTGATAGTATATATATGTGTGTATATATATGTATATATTAGCAACAAGTATTCAGTGATCTAAACTAATTGATTCTGGAGTTTCTTGGAATTTATCCAAAGAGCAATATAGTTTTAATTGTATGTTGCTTAAAACTCCGTTTCTCGAACAGTGTGAAACAAGTCATAAAAGTCATAAAGCATATCACTGTTTTTTCCCCCCACCCATAAATACCCAGCCGACACTCACAATTCTCGCCTAATATTCCTAAGGGGTGCAAAAATAATTTAGAAGACATGTAACTACACCATAAACTTAGAAACTGTTCATCTATTTTAAATGATTTAGAAGGCAGATTTGGTTTTACTTTTTAGGATAAAAAGAAAAAAAAATTAAGACACCCTCACAACTATTTCTACCTACCAACAGGCAAGAAAGATTTCGAAATCTAATTTTAAACCTGAGAACTAATGTTTCAGTCCAGCTAAGGGGGTAGAACTGGTTTACTGTGCAAAGTATTCGGGTGGAGATAGAAAGGCCTGTAAAGTTTATGTGCATCTCTGTTTTCCTCATCCCTCACTCGGAAGCCCAGCCAGCAGCATCCCTAGCTAATCATCCAGAAACAACCTCAAAAAGAGAACTTTTTTTTTTCTTTTCCAATTCACAACGATATATTTTCATCATTAGAGGCGATGGCTATAAATATCTGACTATTTCTCTTAAAAAAAAAAAAAAAGACAGAAAAGTCACTGCCTCCCCCCCTTTCCCTGCACACCCACACTTTTCGTGTCTAAAATTAGCAGGAAAACTATGCACTGGAGAGAAAGTGAGTAGCTGAGGCAGGGAGGCTTCATTAGTCCCTGCAAAGGCTTGGGCTGGAGCTGGGGCCGGAGAAGCAACCATCAAAGGAAGCCAACTGCATCTTTGCAGATCATTTTGGCGCTTCAGAGAGCGATTCAGGCTGGAAATCTGTAAAATCCACGCAAACCTTTCTCCTCTCGCTACTAGGCACCCTTTGACACAGTTGTATTGAAGTTGGGGCTGGAAGGTCCTTGGAGGTCTCCGAGTGTGACAGTACTTAGAATAGCGGGTAGATGGCACAATTTTCTAACATTTAGAGAGAAGAACCCACGCTGGGAGCAATAAGTCCATTTAAAAGCCCTTTATTTAAAAGGAACAAAGATAACTGACAAACAAAGTACAGAGACATCTCAATGAAATTTCTAGAGAAGAATAAAAAACTCTCTGCAAAGGAAAATACAAGTTCTCGGGTTTATTTATTGTTATTATAAGTACAATGCCGAAATTAAATTAAATTAAAATATAGATCTATATAACAAGCTCCTAGAACTGCAGATGCTTAAATCGGGGATCCAGGATAGTAAAATACAAGCAGCTATTTGAAAGGAAGGAAATTCAGAAAATAGGGTTAATGTTTCAGAATGAACACAGCTCTCGCATGCCCGTTGTTTAAAGGACTCCATCAAATCAGCACATGCTTTTTTTTTTTTTTTTTTTTTTT
>JANVCC010000036.1:9836639-9873631 GCA_025345505.1 Todiramphus chloris collaris
ACCGAAGGGGAAAAAATATATAGTGTCCTGTGTAGGGTCGGCAGGGAACGCAAGCACACGCTAAAGCAAGTTGGGAAAGAATCCGAGCTAATCAGCAATCTCTTTCTCTCTCTCTCCTTCTCTCCCTCTCCCCCTCTCTCTCTCTTTCACTGCCCCTGAGATCCCCGCTCGAAAGAGGTACTCCACATTTTTTCATTACCAAAAATCCGTTGCAATAATCATTTGTTGCTAATTGAAACCCTTGGAGACATTTTTCCCCACCCCCTTCACAAACATGGCAACTTTTAGACATGGGAAGCACGTTTAGTTTTTATTTTATTAAAAAAAAAAAAATACAGTTAGGAGGAGGCTGAATCTTTCACCCACGAGAAATATCAGCTCGTCAGCCCCCTTCCCCGCGGGGGGAGACTGGGGGACGGGACCCCAGTACAGTGAGGGCTTGGGAAAATTTGGAATACATTATACCGCCTTTGGAAGGAGAATACTATCCAACTAATGGATTCCTGCTCCTTTTTGTGTGTGTGTGTGTATCAGTGTGGGGGGTTTCTGGAAAGAGGGGTGGTGGTCGTGGTGGTGGGGAGCCGAGCTTTTATTTTAAGAAACTGTTAGGGTAAGGAGTGTGTCATACTTGACAAATGGAACAAACGCTCTTCCATTTCTTGCTTGTCCTTGCCTTAAAACAGGAATTAAGTTAACCACAGTGCTGCATGTTAATTGCATGTTTACTGGGCTAATGAAAATTACAAAAGGGTTTTGCCACCTCGATCGGTGATGAAAAAGTATGAAGGCAATTGTCAGTGCAGCCTTCGGGGAGGGCCAGGGAAGGGGAAGGGGGGGGAGGGGGGGCGGGCACGAACAATATTGATCAGAAGAAGGATAAATCTTTTAACTGCTCGTTAATACCATAAATATGGTCTACACAAGTTTCCACTCTTGTTAAGTCTAATCAGTACATGGAAGATGGAGACAGAGCCCACTTGAATGAATTTTTATTATTGCCAGAGGGGTACGTGCATCTGTGGGCTTTCTCCCCTCCTCACTTTATGCCCCCACCGCTCCATCTCCCAAATCCCCCCTTGCCGAGAAGGATCGTGAAGGTGCCTAGAAAGCACAAGAGACAAATTTAAGCTTTTCGTCCTTTCTCTCCTTTTCCAACTGCTCCTTTTCTGTGAAGCTGAACGGGTCGTGGTGGGGAAAGCCTAAAGTGGGGACACCCATTTCCCACCCCCACCCCCGTTTATTCTTGAGATCCGTGGATGAAAGGATGACCTAGTAATTCAGTTTGATGATAACCATTTTCATGCTTGAAAACAAATTGCCAAATTAAACCTAAATGGAACGAGCAGTGGGAAAGGTAGTGAGAGCAGGGCATTTCGAGATCCTCCCCACCTCTCAGGAAGGGATTGTTTGGCAAAAGGAGGAGGGAGAGGCAATTAAATAGACTAAAGATGATTTAAATCCCAACCAAAAATAATTCCAAGGAGAAGTTTCCCCCCTCCGGTGTTGCCCAGCCCTAGATTTGAAAACTTTGGCCCAACTTGTGGCGAAAGCTACAACTTTGCTCCGCAGGGGTCAGAGGTGAGGGCTATTTTAACCCTAAAAGCCTGCGAGTGACCAAGGTTGAGGCTGGGCTCGCAGCACTAATAGCCATAATTACCTCCTCCCCTTCCAGGGACATTCCTCGCAGCAGCAGTGTTAGACGCCGAACTGAAGAAAATCCTGGAGTTGAACATATCTTGGGGGGTAAATAACAGCAATATGAAGGAATTTCAGAGCTCTCCTTTTTGCTTGGGGGGATTGAAGCTTTTTTTTTCTTTTTTTTTTTTCCTTTTCTCCCCCCCCTTTTTTTTTCTTCCCCCCCTTTTTTTTTTTCTTCCCTTGCCAGCATTCCCAAGGCGCTGGGTCTTTGTCTTAGAAGGAATGGAGTGTCTGAATGGTGTGAAAGGGACAGAGAGGGTCGCTTCAAATCGATTTTACTTGTCCTCTCTGTCTTTTCGGATCAACGCCCTTCAATGGACACATAGGTGCTCTTTCAACCAAAAACTTGTGCAACATTTTCTGCCTGTATTGGTGCTAAATACAATAAATGCTGGGCAGATTTTTTTTCTTTCTTTCCAAAGCAGAAAGCACACTAATTAAATTGTTTTATATGGACAGTCAAGACAGACCAATTAAGTATGCATTAGTATAAAGATATATTCGAGAGATAAGCGCTCTATAGGAGCCCTGTCTAGGCAAGGTGTGTAAAGTGTCCTCTCGAAGAGAGGCTGTAAAGCAGGGTTTCATATGGATTTTTCCCCTCCATTGCCTCCTATACTCGAGTAACGGACTGAATAAGTTAGCGAAAAGCCATTAGTGGAAGTGGTTTCTAAACAAAGTTAACAGGTGGATGTAGCTGGTTTTAGGTTTGAATAACAGTCGCACATCTGTAATACACAGCCCTACGTTTATGCAGCACGTACTCGTGCAATGCACATTTACAGAGATAAACGCCTTCGACCTACAGCTCATGTGCAAATCCGCACACACGGAAACAAAATAAATAGCCGGGCGCTTCTGCAGGACCTGGTGTGAGTAAGCACAGAGACACACACACATCCCAGCTAGAACATAACTGTGTATCTATTGTGTATAGGCGCCCAGCCCTGCATCAAAGGCAGACACACGCACACAAGGCGTAGCTGTCTCGCCTGGGTGTGCTGCACAGACATCTAACCGGGGAGCAGCGGGCACGCAGCAGCCAGTCCGGGGGTAATTACAAGTGGAAATATTTCCTATTCGAGGCATAGGCTTTCCCAGGAGTGAAATAACAGATCAGGGTAAAACATACACACACGCACACACACCAACTTCTCTTTCTGCCCATTTTATCACTCCGGGAATGCTCTCGTGTATGGTTAACCACAGGAACCGGGCTTTAAGCTCTTCTCCATTTCCATTATTATTGTTTGGGGTTTTGGTTGTTTTTTTCTGTTTTTCACTCCACTGCAGGTTTCCAACGTCTCCAAAAAAAAAAAAAACCCATGCCCCAACCTTAAACAGAGAAACAAACAAAAAACCAATCAGCCCCCAGCCCTGCCTCAGCCTGATCCTAGGGCAGGCAGAGCTGCGGGATGCGAGGAGGAGGAGGAGGGAGGCGGGCTGGAAGTTGCTGGGGCACCCTGCATCCCTGGGCACTTGGGTACCCACCCTCCCGCAGCTGTGGGAGCGAGCCCGGTGCCCGGAGCTGCTGCAGAGAGGGACCGGGGAATCGCCTCTTTATCGTGACATTGCACAGCAGAGGCAGGACGGGGTCTTGCTGGAGGGGCCGGGGAAGAGGGGACAGAGGGGTACAGGGACGCGACGGCTGCCCGGCTTGATATTCATTTTCTAGCAGCGCTTTGGCTGTGTTAGCTCATCAAAGGGAGATGGGAGATGGGGAAGAATAATCAATTCCTTGCTTAGGTGCTTTAATGTCACGGTAAACAGGTTAGAAACAGACGTTTTTAAAGCCTCAATTTCTCTTTACTGGTTACCTTCGAGGATAAATCATAACAGGCTGTATGGGGGCAAAGAATTCATCTAAAGGAGATCTCAGCAAGTCACTACCCGGACAATAGTCCACCTCCTGTTGGGTTGCGTATTGATCAGGAGAGGAGCTGAAGATGTCGCCACACTAAATATTTACTGATCACACACAAATAGCCGGGACTTGAACGATTTTCTCCTGTGAGGAGAGCAGAGAGAGAAGGGTAAATCATTTTATTAGTGTGTATAAAGCAAAGAGCACACTCTGGCTTGGAGTGTTTTAAGATGTGTCTTCAGCTGGATGAAAAGAGTTAGGGAAATCGATATGGAGTGATTAGACGAGCCAGTCGTGTCAAAGAGAGAGGCTGTGAATTTCATGGATTTGGTTATACCGGGAGGGGGAAAATATATCGAGAGGTTAAAGGGAGGAACCCATTGTAGCAGAGCCAATGAAAAAATAATAACTAATCAGACCCGGCAAAGGTAGGGATGGGGTAAGACCCACATCTCTAAAGAATCACACCAGCTGGAGAGGGATCAGGGACACACATGAAAGAGGCAAACGGGGGGAGAGGAGGCGAGTAGGAGCCTGGAAATGCTACAGAGCAAATCCAGGAGAGGCAGAGAAAAGTCTCCTCTGTGGAGCAATGCTGAGACACCACGAAAATGGGGACAAAAGACCCAGGAGCGAGGGGAAGGCGAGTAAACGGGTGCCTGATTTGGAGGCGAAGCCGAGGGGTCTCCAGTCCCGGGTGCCCACCAGGCAGGGAGGGCTCTGGCAGCAGAAGCGAGGGGTCTTCCTCCTCCGATGCGAGGGGTTTAAATCCCTCTCCTACAAGTTTGTTCTCCCCCCTCCTGCCCCCCCCCCCCCCCCCCCCCCCCCCCCCCCCCCCAGCAAATGTGGTGAGTAAAATGGATTTTAGCGTTTAACCACCTCATTTTATCCCGGTAATGACAAGGCTCGTAATATGTAATCTACAGATTACTGCTATTCGAGGGTGACCACAAATGACATAAAAAAAAATAATCAGCATTTCTGCAAATGACAAAATGGCTAAAACCAGCCCGTGCTTTTAAGTATTGAAGTTAGGGAGTTGCTGCTGCAGGATTTTGTCGGCCGTAGTGAGCAATTCAGCCGTGGCTCAGGTACAGCCCTGGGGTGTCTCGGGGGATTAAAGAAAACTTTGCTGGAGACTAGCAAATGTCTAAGTGCCAAGGGGCAGAAAGCTGGGAGCAGGGCAGGGCTCTGCCAAGCGACGTTAAAATATGTTCTTTAGGGATGCTCGGGATTATTATTTCTTTTTTTTTTTTGCCTCGAATCATTGATGTTTGGGCCGTGTTCAAACGCTACCCTGTCTCTGTGTATTTTTCTTTAGCAGAAAATAGGATGCGACTGCAGAGAACTAAGTCAAAGGAGCGAGAGAAAGTTTGAGCCGCACTTTAAATGATGCTGATTGCTGGGAGGGAGGAAAGGCATCTAAAGCTAGGAACCGAGGAGTAAAACTGATGTGAAAACAGCTTTTCACTTCTCCTCCAAGTGCTAATTTTGCTACTGTAAACAAACACTGAAGTTAGAAACAGCTGCAAATAGGCTGCCGGGCACACAGGGCTCAGGGACGTGGTGGGGGAAAATAACTTTTGTTCATCTCCCGGGCTGAATCTCACCGAAACTTTTGCCTTCTCCCGAAATCAGTGGCTGATGCTGTTTTTAGTTGCGGAGCAGAAGAAAAAACCCCAGTAATATAGGCGTATTAAGCTCATTTCATGTGAGCTTACAGAGTACAGGCAGCTCGGCTGGATCACTAATGCAACAGGAAACCTCGGGATAGACTCAGCCTAATTAACAGTTTTCCATAGCTGAAGCGATTTTTAAGAATCCCAGTGGATTAGCCCAATATGTTCAGGTGTGAGGCTACGAGGGCCTATAACTCTTTTCACTATAATCTTATAACCTCCTTACCTAATTCCTTAGATTGCAGATAGGAAGAGTCTGACCCTGGAGGTCGGAAGGAGCTTGGTTTCATTAACCCTTCCCTCCCCAGCGCTGCTCCAAGGTTAACTGCGCTGGGCTGTGGGTCTGGGGGGAGGGAGGGCAGAAGAAAGGGATTTGCAAGAGGGAGTCGATCCGAAGATGGGAGTGTGTGGGGGGGGGGCAAGGCTTAAAATGATTTCTGGTCCCTTCATTCCCTTCCCTTGAGCTAAAAGAGAAATGGAAAGGGAACTTTTCTCTTTCCCATACACCAGGAGATGCATAAACGTACGGATGTTTGTGAGTCAATTCAGTCCCTTTACATCATTTCAGAGTTGTTATTGAAATTGTTTTTTTTTTTTTTTTTTTTTGTTTGGTTTATTTTTCTTCTCCCCCAATGTGGAGGAAATGAAACATTCTAGAAACGTCAGATATTGCAAAAAGCAAAGCAATCTCCATCTTCAGGACCAGCAGCAATCTCTTCAGCTTCTTGTCCATAGTAGAGCTGTAATCTCTAAAGAAGAAGGAAAAAAAAAAAAAAATCTAGAAAAGCTTCTCAGACTCTATTTGCCTGGTAACACACCTGGTTTATAGTTTAATAGGTAGTTACATTGTATTGATTCAGGGCACATCATTGATGTTGAAAGTTAATAACTCTCAAATTATATCTATCTGCCTACATACATAATTGCATACACAGTCTAACACTGTAAGAATTTGCATTTTGCAGCACATTCTTTGTTCTTAAATCTTTTAACACACTGAACTGTTCCTTTGAAGAAAATGCTATTGAACCACATGTTTAAGGACAAGATGCTTCTAAACTATATGTTTAAGCAATGAAATTGTTGAGTGAAATACAGGTTTCTTTGTATTTCACACAAACCTTGCCATACACCAATCCTAACCTATATATCTGAACTGCGGGTTTTTTTTAATTATTTTTTTTTATTATTTTTATTTATTTTTTATTATTATTATAATAAATTTTTTTTTCTCCTTCCAGTCAGAAGGCAGAAATATGTGAACTGCTGAGAGAGGTGCGTACTTTTTGGTAAGTATGTTTAGATATGATCTTCAGATACATTTATTGTACTTTCAAATTCTTTGGATACTAATTGAGCTAGCAAACAATATCCCGGCTGAATGTCTCAGCTCCTTCCCTATTTAACAAGCTTTTTAATATAGAACTATATTGTAGCCATCCTTCTACTAAACAATATAGCTGAGGAGTCAGCAAAAAAAAAATAATGTTAAAACCAAATTATAATTGCTGCCTTATATCTGACTCTTCTTCCTTTCTGCAGTCCTAATGAACTCTTTAAAGTTGTTTTGTGGGTTTTGTTTTGGTTTTTTTTTCAATTCCTGAGTGACAGATCAAAAATAATTAGCAGAATCAGAAGCAGCTGGAAAGCTTGAAATAATGTATCTAAATATTTCATATTACTAGCCTATCAGTTGTAAAAATGAACCAGTCCCTCTGTATTTTGCGGTAGTTCATAAATACAGAAAGATAAATTCCTTTTTTTCCAGGGCCTGCCTCAGAGATGACATAAATAGAGACTGAACCATCAGGGGGGAAAAAAAAAAAAAAGAGAGAGAGAAAAAATAAAATAAAACAAATATCCTGGACAGGAATAAAGGCAGAGAGATAGATATATAACTGCATCTGAACCATGTTACATGCCATGATAGGATATGGTAAAAAAAATAGATCACATATTTATAACCTCTTAATTAAAATACATTCTAATCTCTCTCCTCTGAAAGGTTGCAGCTTTCATGGAAATATTTTGAGTCCCTATTTTAAACTCAGTGTCCCAAATTGAATTAAGATGAGCTGTTTCATCCAAGAGTAAAAGACTTGTTTACAATTTAATGTTTAAGTTTCAACTGTCTATCAATCACCATACCAATTTTCTTCATATTTTATCTCCTTACATTTGGAGATCTTATTTAAAATGGTGTTAGGTTATATCAAATTCTACTTTCTTTTTGTAAAAATTAGTCAATATTATCCAAAACAACCCCCTGTGTTTCACCAAGGGATGAGATTTTTTCACATTCAAAGGGTTAAAGCTAAACTGAAAACTTTAAAGCAAAGGGATACCAGCAAACTGAAAAATGGCATGTCTGCTCTCTCCTGACAAGCTTGCATTATATCACATGTAGGGAAGCACAAGTTTTTGAATCTAAGACCAGTTTTAGCTTTTAATAGGAAATAATTACATGGAACTTTATTTCCAGAGAGAATGTCCCTTCCAGCTACAGTGTTTTGCTTTGATCTAAGTATTAACTGGTAATAAAATAACCATATTTTGGATCCTAAGCATATTGATGCTTAAAGGAATGTTATGCTTTCAATCAAATTCTAACTTTAGATTATCCAAAGGTATTCATCCTTCTTTTGTCAGAAACCAATTTGCTCTTTTACTCCTACAGCTACTCACATGTGTTTTGGTATACTTTGTTATTTTATAGTAGAATTTGCACTATTGAGGTGAAAAACTTTTAGATGGAGCGAGATCATGTTCCAGCCTGGCAATTTGGGCTGCTTCTCACACAGCTCCCCAGCCCAGCCCTTCTTTACACTTGTTCTGCACCATCACCATCGCTCATCTCTGAGGGCGACTACTGCGAACGTCTTTGCAGCAGTATTTTGGTTTAAATCTTCAGATTCTGTGTATTTATTTATTTTACCTGGAGAATCAATCATTTGGACCCATCCTAAACAATTAACCTCCCTTTTATGTTACATCCCTGAGTGCAGTACTTCATAAAGACATGAAAAGGACATCCCAGACAGCAGGACCCGAGCCCAGGCTTGTCACAGAATATAAAAGGAGAGAGAAGGGGAGTTTTTATCACTTTGCCCCGCCAATTCTTAGTAGTTCTAAGTTTCAGTGTGACAATAAACCAGTTTTGATAACATAGCTCATGGGTTTCTCTGCCACATAAAGTTTTCTTAATAATAAAAAAGAAGAAACTTTATCCCTGCTAAATTAAAATAGGGCAGATGTTGGATATGGTTCGTATTAGCCAGCCTTTCACCCCTTTGCCCCTGGCACTAAAGTTCTGACTTTTTCTTTCTCCTATGTCTGTTTCTAACTGGAAGGTATTATTCCTGCCCTAGCTCTCTTCTTCTATTTATTTTTTCAGCGTCTAAAATTAAACCTATTCATTTGGTAATATACATTCTATTTCAGATTGCTAAACCTGGCCAGAGAGGGGAAACGTATTCCAAAAAGTGATGCACCACTGACCTTAAAAGAAAACATGAGGCAGGGAAAGCTGTTCTTAAAAGGTTTATTTCTAGAGAATTTTGTAGCTCTGTTGACATTATAGGGATAATGGCTGTATTGCAGTGGGCTTTCAAGGCCCAAGAGGTTTATGTTTTCTTCTGACCATAAGTATAATAAAATTTTAAAGGTGCACAAAGTCTCAGCACTTTAGATATTTAAAACTAGATTGAAAAAACCCTTGGGAAACATACATTATAGTGGACAGCCCTGCTGCAAAAGCAGGGGATAGACAAAAAAAAAAAAACCCCAACCACAAAAAAACCCAAACCCAAACAAAACCCCACAGTTTTTTTTCTTGCTAGCTCTATGAAAATCCTGGCTATTAAACTCCCAAGGATAGCACAGCTCTTTTCTCCAGGGCTGCGAAGATAGAATTTATTGTCCATTTGGAACGATCAAGTTTAGGCTAATAAAAGGCCCTCTGTAAGCAGAAATGCCCAAGTTGATGTTTGGCAGAGTTTTCAATGGTGGAGTTTATATAGGATGGGAGCTCTGCACTGTTTGAAATTACTCATATCTCAGCAGCTGAAGATGATTTGACATACAGAAGTAAACGTTAGTAGGCAACGGCTGAAGGTTAATCAGCATTGCTTTCTGAACTGGATGGTTGAAAGCAGGAAAAAGTGAAAGCTGCTCTCTTCCTTTTGCTAAGGTGCTGCTAACTTTTATGATTTTTTTTTTTTTTCCCCCCTCTTTTACTATCTGTCTTTGTGCCTGAGGGCCAGTGAAAGAACACTGCAGATTCTAGATTGCTTTCAGAGTTTCCCTTTGCTGATGATGGATTACCATGTCAATTTAAACGGCATAGGATTAATTTGTTTCAATGATTTCTCTTTAGGCTGAATGCCAGTCTTTTTTTTTCTATCTCTCTCCTTGCTCTTCAGAATAATAATAAATAATAATAATAATAAATCCTTTAAAAAAAAACCCAAACACTTTTGATATCCCACATTAAAAAGACAATAATAGAAATAGACAAGTTAGGTGTAATGTTGCAACACCGTTATAGGTTTAAGTGTTTTTATCTCATTCTAAGGGGCTGAAGCATACAGTCAGTCACATTAAAATGAAATTGGATCCAACGTTTATTCAATAAATACTTGTCTTGTAGGTAATCCAGAGCAGAGTGCTTTTGACGCATAAGGACTTAATTTGTCTTGGATAACAAGTTATTAATATGGCACATTTAAACTTGCCACCTACAATAAGGTCATTTAGATCTATAATATGACTCGCTAGAGAACTTCATAAAGCCAGAAACAAAGTTTGAGAGTTCAGTGTCGTGGAGCAGATGCACAGCTCACGGTTTGCGTTTTCCGAAAGAAAGTTCAGAGAAAGTAGGAGCCACCCAAACCCAAATGGTGTGCATCTGCTCTTCTTTGAAAGGCAAACGTAAATGGAGTAAGGAGGAAAAAAAAAAAAGAACCCAAACACAGGTTTTTGAATGAGTAAGTTTTAAAGCTGTGCTGCATCTGCTAGCAAACTCATCGCAGCTTTCAGCGTGAAAAAGCATTTGGTTCCGAGTGGAAATTTGCCCACGTTTGCACCCTCCTCTTCCACGTGCTTTGCAATTTACTTGCTTTTAATAATAAGTGAGGAAGTTGGAACATAATCCACCCATAAATGTTATTGCTGTAATTTGACTGTGCTGTGTTTGTTCATGCATTAACCGTATATGTAAAGCGAAGTCAGGATGTATGGTGGTGATCCCCGTACAGCCTGAACAAACAGAGGTGTTTTGGTACGTATTGAATTTCAAACCCCAAATACTCGGCAGTTGCTTTAAAACTTGGGAAGCTGGAGGTGGGGTGTTTAGATTCAGACCTGTCCTAACTGAACAATGCCCGCGAGAGGTGTGTCAGGAGGGGAATATCGTGGGCATGAAACACGGGAGGTTTTTTGTGGCTGCGATTCGGTCTCCACATTGTATGCGTGAGCTTTATTATTCTGCTTTTATGTATTAAGCTCTTGGTCGCTCTTGCCCTGGCAGATTCTGTCTCTTTATGTAACTAAATCTCATTTTTAAGCTCTTCCTGGGAAAAGGATGTTACACATGAGTAGAAAAATGCAGGCAGGAAAAGCTAATTGAATGAAAAGAGAAAATTAGGTTAAAAATAGAGTACAATCTAGTATCACATTTTCACTAGTGTAACCTGAAATGAAGGTGTCTCCAAGTCCCTAGTGATGCCAGAGTGTTTAGATGTTGGGCACAGATGGAGACACCTATTGAAATGTGTCTGAAGAAGATTAATAGGAGTTGTCAGTGTTGGGAAAGCACTGCTTTGCTGTAAATTTCTACTAGCACAAGATGAATTACCGATGAATGCTCAGTTATCAACCCCATCACTATCATTGGACACTAAATCAAATTGAGCAGTTATCTACAATCAGAAAATTTCTTTTAAAAATAGGCATACACCTTTAGGCTTAAACTCTCTAATAGGACAATATCCTCTACGGTATGTGTGTGTTCATGAAGGGATATGATTTAAAGTTTCTATACAAAAAGCTCCTGTTCGGAAAGAAAGTCCAAGTTTAGTGTGAAGTCAAGGTTGTCAAATAGCAGAGGATATTCAGAAAATACTGGTTATGCAATATAATATTCTGCTGGGGGCCTGATCCAAAATGGATTTTCATGCATGTCATTAGATTTTGGATCTGTCCCTATTTGTGAGAGGTGTTTTTCAACACTCCTCTCCCCTTATTTTTGCTGATGATAAAGAAACCTTCTATCTACCTTAAAGACCGAGCATCCAAATCATATATTAATGCCAAATAGCTGTCAAGACTCAGGATATATGTATAAGAATAATACCCCCCCCCCCCCAACATATTTAGGAAATTACAGCCTAATATAGTGAAATATGTTATGAAAGAATCAATGAATAATACTTTAACTGACAATATTTCCTTCTCTCCTTTCTAAAAGGGGAAACTATTGCAAGCAGAACCATCACAAGCATTTACCAGCCCAATGCTAAGGTATATCAGCTGTATTTACCACGTGACGCTGACAATGACAATGATATTAAATAAGCATTACATATTTTTATTTTCTAGGATTTCTTTTCCTCCCATCCAGGCATGGTAATACTTTATCCAAGGAGATTTATCATGGCATGTTTTCTGAAGTCATTTTTTCCTTTTTATTAAAGACAAGGGCAGTCATTTATGTTTATGGAGGGAGACAAGTGCAGTACCTTTATCTGATCTGTGTCCCCAGCCACCTTCTTAATCGATGACAAATTCCCACTACGGAGGATCGGGCCCTATCTGGGCTACTTCTCAGCCAAGGAATGTATCCTTCCTTTCATTGCCACGTGTTTTGCCTGTGATATATGCTACTTTTTGAGGAGGGAATAATATGCTATTTACCACAAAGCACAGCTTCAAAGCCTTTGTGTGTTTCTCATCCCCAGCCAAAGCCTGTTATTTACCACCTTAAAAAATTTACCCAGGTAAGGGATAGTAGCAGCTATTGTCTTCATTTTTACACCCTTGTTTTCACATAGCAAAACCGCTGCATTAGGGCCAGATTCTCACTCAGATGGAAGTTATTAACTTTAAGCAGAACAGAGCTGATTTCAGCCAGCCACAGCCCGTGCCCTTCTAACACAGTCGCTTTACAGCATCCCCTTGTTTATTTTTTTCTTTGGAGGGCATGATTCTTTAAATATGTTTGTTCTACACAGAACAGCAGTTGATTCCTACCTCCCCCCCCCAGACATGTAAAGAGAATATTAATAGGAAATATTAACAGAGCTGAGTGCAGCACAGTGCTAGTTAGATTGTAGTAGCTGAGAAATATGAACTAGTGAACATAATCCATAAACTCCATTTGGTTACTATAATACTCCAATCTGTATTTATTACAACCCCACTCTGATGCTTATACAACTGCAATTGCTAGATTTATACACTCTAATGGTTTCACAATAGGAAAAACCTGTGTTCTTTATCTTTCTTTTCCTGTCCAAAATAACCCCTTCCACATACACTTCAGGCTTCTCCGGACCCTGTCTGGGTTTAATCACAGGCTGTGGGACAAAATGTGCATTATTAAGAAATATAAATATTTTCAGAAGCAATCAAAGGGTTGAAAGATTGATTCGGCATGTAGATTGGATTTAATTTGAAGCAGCTTTGTTCTAATGAGGACTACTGGGATACAAAGACAGCAGCCGCTTATGGCCACCAGTTGGGAACTTTGACTCGCTGCAGCAACCTGTCAAGAATTTCAAGAAACTGCCAGGTATAAACCATCAGAGTGGTGGGAAGCTGGTGGTCCATTGTTTTCAGCCTCTTTCCGAGGCTGGATTAGGATTTCACAGTCCCTGTTTTACCAAAATGACAATTCAGGTTAATTTCTTGCCATCCATGGGGCCGAATCCCGCAGTCCCTCACTCAGGGGAATCCCCGATGGACTTTAGGAGGGGCTTTGCCTAAAGGAAAGGTGGCAAAGCTTGGCTGAGCCTCAAGTCCAGCAAATTTAAGACCCCTGTAACAATCTGTGCCGCTTCCAGACTCAGTGTGATTGCTTTCCCAGTAACTTTTTTCTGTTAAATATTGCTACCTGCCCTTGCAGATGTGACTGGACCTTTTTGCATAGGGAGCTGTTTTACCCTGCAGAGAAATACAGCTCCACTTTGGCTTGGAAGCTCTTGTGTCCTCATCAGGTGATCCAGCAGAACTGCGGGACCCGTCCTGCTTCTAGGGGAAAAGCTTGCAATGTCCAACAAAACATCCTTGAGATGATGCTGAACAAAATGGGACGCTCCATAGCTTTCCCCTCAGACTTAAAAAAACCCAACAGTAAAATTTCAGCGCTCACCGAGGAGGGGGTGTCACGTCACAGGTACTTGGGGAGCACAAGATGCTGGCAGCTTTCCTAAATGTTGAGCGTACAGTCAGAATCACAGTACATACAGGATCAAACACTGACTAGTTTCTCTCTCCCTTTAGCCCCCCCCCTTGCCTACTTTTGTCCATAAAAGCAATAGAAAGAGAGAAAGCTTGAATTTTCTGAACTGTTTCACCCATCCACAGCTGGAATTCCAAAGCGAAATGAAAATGCCTTTAAAATCAACCCTACATGGGAGCCTGAGAGAACAAGTTTTCCTTTGTTGTAGGGTATAGTATTATTTGCTGTAGGTTTTTGATATACATTCTAAATTAGGCCTGCAAAGGAATGCTTCATCTTTAATTCATCACTCTCAGCTGAAAGAGATTAGCAATGTCTAGCACGCACCCTTCGTATGGTGCTGACCTCATCAAGTATGGCCTGAAATTAATTAGCCTCATTCATTCCAAATGGAAAAGGATAATGGAGCTGCATTTTAGAGATGACCATCACAAATTGTATGCAGTATATTTAAAATCTGCCCCCTCTCGCTCCCCTCCCCATTAAAAAAAAAAAAAAAAAAAACCTATGTAGATTAAAATTCTTTCCAGAACTTGCAATATGTCAGAGTTATCGAGGCATTAGGTGCAGAAACCACTCCATTTTTATTTGTGGAACTGGGAGCCACATTTTGTGTGTGTGGTTGTAAAAGCAGTGTGCCTGTCTTAATGGCAGAACACCTGGAATTAATTTTATATTTCCAGGTGCTCTGGCAAACTGGGGCATCAAGCGCTTGATGTTTAAACATTCTTCCACTGGCTTGCTTAAATCAATATGAAAGTGGTGTCCCTTTGTCATTCATACATGCAAAGTGCTAGCACAAACTCCAGCTTGGCTTCAGAGTCCTACATCACTCATAATCTAATTAGAAATCAGAGCAGAGCTGAAGCAGCATTCTTTGTGGATTCTTGGGCAGCAAATAGGGATACTTGTCTTTTGTTTCCCTCCTCGATTGCATCGTTCACAAGCTTTCACACCACATCTCTAAAGGTGGTTAGGTGCCTCAAGATGTTGACAGGCATGAAGGACAAGATTATTTAGGTATTTAGGTGCCTACCCCGGGTGATTTCAAATGGAATTAAGCAACTGGATGTTACTGGGAGGGGAGGAAGGGGGAGTGGGGAGGAAGAAAAAATAAAAAAAAAAAAGCTCCCACTGTGTATGAAAAGCTCTAATTTGTTGTCCTAAACTCTATCAATACGGGTGATGTGTTTTTTCCAGGGTAAATTTACTGAAGTCTGTTAATTTTTACCGAGGTCAGTGGGTACTTGGATTTGGGCAGCGCAGCCCAACCTGGCAGCTCAGCCAGCTCCCCTCTGGCTGGGCACGGTGGTGGTGTGTGCTCCGGATGCTTCCCAAGAGAGAGGAAAAGTAGTAAAGAACGTGGCATTTCCCATAGGAAAATGCCCGTGGAAGATGCCCATGTCTAAGGCAGTGGTGAGGATTGGGCCAAAATCCAGATCCAGCCTGGATTCCTCCATCTGCGTAGTCCTGTCTCGACCTATGACTGCTGATGGATCACAGCGACGTGGACCTTTCTCTCTCCTTACTCCCCAGCCTCAGATCACCAAGAGGGCCTGAGACAACACTGTGAGTAAGAGACCTTTTTCCTCACACTAAATAATTAATTGTGAAACTTCAGATTTTGAAATAACAAGGTTGAAATGGACTGTGTCTGCAGTGCAAGGGCCTGGGGAATGTTCTTGCAGTTTGTATGCCCAGAGCTGGATACACAGGGAAAACATTTTGTGATATATGCTGTAATCACCTCATACCCAGGAAAATTGAGAATTAATTATTTCTCTTTAACACAAACAAATATTTGTCTTCGAAAGACTCCATTCATGCAGGCTGCCTTTGAATCCAGGATTGAACCCTTTGTTATTAATCCTAAATGAATTCAAGTTTGTCTACCATGCACAAAGCTGCTCGCCATCTGATAATCCAAATTTGCTCAGGAAAAAAGAATGAGCAAATGTTAGAAGCAGCAGGTGAAATCATACCACAGTTATTAAGCCTTCTTTCAGGGGAAGCACAGGATAGATTAAATTGTTATGTTAGGCCATGTTGTGAGTCCACGACAATTTTGTCTGAGATCTTATCTTAGCTCAGAACTGTTTCCTCCTAAATTAAACTAAATGCTGAAGACATGAGAAGCATATTGACCCAAAGATTCAAAACTTTGGACTCAGCAAGCCTTCTGATCTTTTGTCCACAGAGTATCGAGTTGTAAAGCTGTGGAATATTAAATAATCATGATTATCTTCAACTTGCCTAAGTTCATTTGTCATGCTGGAACACTGGCATGGATTTTCCTTACTGTTTTTTCAGAACAAGGCGTTGAATCTGTCTGCAAGCTGGTTTCATTTGCCACTGATCTCACAGGCTGTGGTCCTATACTAATATTAAGTCTCATGCACTAACTGTGGTCTGTAATGCTGTCTCTCAGGCTCTTAATCTCTCTTTTGCAAACACCATTGTCCAATAAAGCAACAAACAACAATCTTACAATCAAAACGACCGAACTATGCTGGTACTTTGATCAGCTGTTACCAGGCACAAGTGGTTCTTGAGATTCAGAAATTCAGTGTAATTCACCTGGGATAAGAAATCAAATTTAAAAATGAGCTGAACAGACATTTTTAGGAATAAGTAAGTTTCTAAATAAACCATCTTTTTAATTCTGCCTTTTCTATAGTAGTACTCTAAATCAATATAGTCTGCGCTTGGAGAAACCAGATGAGCTTGAATTGTTGTAATTAAATATCACCCTGTTTCTTGCAGCACAGCCAAACAAGGAGTTTTACTCCTGACACAAGAGTTTTCTCAGGTAGAGACAACTTACTAACTTATTACAGCAAAGATTTAAGCTCCAAGTGGTTCCATCATTCTTTTTAGAAAAGAGATCTCTACCAAAACTCATAACACAAGTCATCCCTGGTGTCAGAGCACTGAAGAGATGGAGTTCTAAAAGAAAGAATATTGTTTAGATGCCTTTTAAATAGAAGCATGATGATGACCTATTATATAATGTGATGTACTCAGCCGGACTTCTAATTATCTCCACGCAGACTGGGTGTTCATTCATCACTCCATTCACTTCAGCTGTAATGTTGGTTAGTGGCAGACATCAGCCATAAACCAGAAGTTTGAATAAGAAGAAAACCAGGGAGAGTGCAAATCTGTACATTAGCTTAGATGAGTAGGATGTCATTGCCAGCCTGAATTTGTTGATGACACCAGGCATTAAGCAAGTAAATCTTCAGGCACTGAAGCAACAGTTCACCCACTTTCAATAACGGCATCCAGGAGGCAATACTGTGGGTTTACAACAGCGGGTACCAATGTCCTAAGAATAGCCACTTAGCCCCAGCCACAAAATAACAAGTCAAAATGAAGATTCACCTTCCCCCTGACAAAAAGATTTTTTCCTTATTTCATTCTCATCTCAAATGCTCAGGAGTCCAGGCTTGATCTTGTTGGCAAGGGAGAAGAATTTTTGTCTGTGAAGCATTGAGCTCATGGAGTCATTTGGGCAATCTTCATTTTCACTTAGCAAAGACTATGGAGATGTTCAATGGTACAAAAAGACATCCAGCTCCCAGTCTGGGGGTTTGTGTGTGAGGTCAGGCCTTACTGTGGGCTGTTCCCATGTGTACCAAACAACAGCAACCTATAGTGGTTTCCCCTAAATCACTGGACATTGCAATTCTCACACACACATGGTGAGTTCATGTGCTGAGAACAGAAATGTGTTGAGTAGCCGTCACAGTTCTTTGTCCCAGCTAAATTGTTTGGCTTCCCTTCTGCAAGATTTTCTTTCCATACATCCTAATTCTATCATCCTTTTCCCCTAATAACAACCTAAATGAGTACTCTATAGGCGTAATTACAATAATAGTTCTTTTACTGCAAATACCAGCAGCCTGTAACCTGTAATTCACTTTTTCTGATACTCTTCTATTCTAACACTAGATGTGTTATTTTAAAATGTCTAGGACCTGAAAGCTAAATTTATATAGTGCTATATAACAGCAATGGAAACTAAGCCGCCTCCTTAGCTCAGACTTTGGAGCCGTGTTGCATCTCTTTGCCAATTGGTGCCTTATTCACCTTTAAATTTCATACCCACCACTCCCACAATGGTTCCAATATCAGAGTTAAACAGAGGAAGCGAGATTCATCTCCATCTGTTTAATTTAAGGTAAGAATCTATGCAAACCCAAGACATACTAGCATGCAATGTCTTCTCTTGCATTATTCTATGGCAAACTCAGGAGCAATAAAGGCATTTGCTTCTCCACAGTGAGTCTGCCGTATCTCTTGTAAAACCAGATATATTTTTTTTTCTAGGGATGAACAAGACCCTGACTGGAAAGTGTGGGGACCAAGCACAGAGAGGGATGGCCGATACAGACGGTTCCCTGACTGTCGCTGGGTAGTGGTTCAACTCTCCGTCATGATGGAAAACTACCAGAGAAACACCATGGGGACTGTTCCTGTTCTGGCTCCTCCTCTGTGAAGCCCTGAGAAGCAAGACAACATGACCGCATGGCCAGGTATTTGCTCCTCTCATGGTCTACACCTGAAGCACAGCACAAAGTTTCATCCTTTGCTTCTACAGTAAGAGCTCAATTTAATTTACAGATTTCGTGTTAGTGATGAAGAAGCTAATCATGCTAAAATAACTGATATGAACCTTTTCCCTCTTCTAGAACTGACATTGTTTCATCATTTTCTCTCCATTTTCTGGACAAAGCAGGCAGCATGAGGAGGGCATGCCAGCACACATCCCACTTGATGGCTGCAAAGAACAAACTGACAAACATTTTTAATACGCTGCAGCTTATCAACACCCCAGTGACTAAAGGGTGAATGATATTTTCCATGACTTATTCACAGATCTACATGGATATGCTGATAAACTGCCATTTAGTCCCAAGGCTGGACAGAAATAAATCACCAGATAAAATACAATATTCCTAGAGAAAACCTTTATGGGACGTGTTCTTGCTCCAAACCCCTCCCGGAATAGGCACAGTAATGCTCCCTGAGAGCTGGCAGCCCTTCTAAGTGAGTATATGGTCTGCTCACTTCTTGCAGTACCAGTACACGGTGAGTAAACGCGCAGCAATGTCAGAGCAAACAGGAGGCTCTTTAATAGCATGAAACTCTTTGGCTACTTCAAACTTCATCAGCACTTCAGAAATGGATTCCCCTTCTCTGCTGGAGCGTGGAGTGTTTGCAGGAAAGGTAGGAGAAAACTGAGACAATCTCTATGGGGGCAGATGGTGTCTGAAGCCATCTCCCATAAAGCTGATGCTGCTGTGGAAGGGTCCTGGCATGTCAGGAGCTGCGTTTTCTGGTGATGCTACGTTGTCGCCTTCATTTTTCTGAGATGTCCCCTGATGCAATGTAACTTGTACAGTAACTGGAATAGAGAGAGGGACCTAAAAGTAAAAACCTCCACTGTTAATCAAGGCTGGCAAAGGGCAGAACGTGAGCTGCAGTAATTGTGTTTCTGGGGGAGTCAACAAAGCCAGGCTCGTCAGCGCCAGCAAACAGATCTGGTCCTGCCTCTGTGCTTCTCACACTGGCAGAACATTGCACCGAAATCACTGGAGTCGGGATCGGGCCAGGAATGAGCGGCTGAGTTGCAAAGCAAATTAATTCCTGCCAAAAAAGTTCAGCTATGCTCAGAAGTATGTAAAGTGTCTGATTTGAGAAGTGTCAAGTAGCATTTGTGACCAATTATCCAAGATGAAGGGGGCAGAGCTATGTTTACATGTACTAATCTTCAGCCAAAGTTTGAAAACTCCAATTCATGGACACGCATCAAATTTCCTTTCCAGGCTTGGCATTTGCCTCTATGCACGCACGCACATTGCTCGGGGATGACAGGAAAACATCATTACCACTTGCAAATCATACAAATAAATAATAATAATAACAATAACAGTAATAATAATAATAATAAAAAAAAGTGAGGGGAGCTGCCACGCAGCAGCAGCATGGTAATTAAGCCCGTTCTGTGACAATGTGATAAAAAGTCACAGGCCACTGTACAAGTGAAGTAGCTTTATCTGCTGAGCTGAAATGTGATGTACGGTGTGTCTGTATTGTTATTTTTCCACAACTTGTGAAGCCCTTGGGAAACGATCTGCACAAAAGAATAAGTAGAAACTGCCTCTGCCATCTTCTGTTTAATTAAGACAGGTATACCGATTTAATGCAATTAATCAAGATAGCTGGGATTAAACAGTAACTCGGAGTTGACAACAGCAATGTTATCATTGCTATGGTATAGAAGGGTTAGAAAATGATAGTGGTGACTAGAAACACTGTGGGTAAGAAGGAGCCAGACAGGGTTTTGGGTGGGTTTTGGACGTTTATGCAGATCTATTGATATTTAGGGGCAGCTGATTTTTCATGTGGCCAAGTGTTTATCTGCCCCTGCCCTTCCCTTTCCCCTCTCAGACCTTCCAGGGTAACCCCCAAAGTGGCAACAACTTTTAAAGTGATTCCTCTTTCCTCTAACAGGTTCCTGATGCTAAAGGTCTGACCTTAAAATGAGCAGTGCATAGGGCAAGAATGGGTGCCACAGTGAGCTTCTGGCCTTCAACCCTTACAAATACAGCTATTTTGGTAACCAGAACAGCATATTCATGATGGGTGAGGGAAGAGAGCCTTCCAGTGACTTCCATTAACTCTATCAGTGCTGGCTGCTGTGTCCCCATGAAGGTTGCCTGTGTCTACTGAAGACCCTAAATGCAGATTTGCAGAAGTCTGCAGCTTTCTGTAACTTCATGGCCGCAACTCAGTGCCGGCTGCACCTAAAACCTGAACCGTTCTTCCTAGGGCATTTCCACATAGATCTGGGAAGAACTGCAATCACATGCTGCTCTGAGTAGTTCAGACTTGGATTTCTTGTCCGCAGGAGAGGCACGTCCTGGTTTGCTACAATGCAACTGTCCTCATTAATGTACTTCAAGCCCTGACTTACTGGGACCACCATCATTGGTAAGAAGATGGCTGAATTTTCCAGGCTCATTCTCTTGGCTTAAGAATGTTAAATTGGGTGATAATGAGTAGTAACTGTGTCCCTTTTTATGGTGAGGTTGACACTTGCTTTCTAGTAAACAGACACAGAGATGACCCTCATCATTTCGCACAGGTCACCAAACAGCCCCTGGGATGCGAAGGGTTATTGGCCTTTTACCAAACTCTGTTTGACTTGGGTTCATGGGTGAGAGATGAAAGGCACTATATTGCATTAGCAATCCCTGGGGCCAGCCCGTCTCCCTAAAGAAGGATTTCATTTAGCAAGGCAACTGCTGGCCCATGGGAATCAGAGAGTTAAGAGAGAGAGGAAGCAGTTTCAGTTGCAAATGCTTCCTTAGGGCAGATGTCTTAAAGCCAGGTGGAAACTCATTGCTTCAGTGTTGCAATAGTTGCTCCAGGACACTTAATATCCAGCAGACTTTTCCCATAGCTGACCTCTCCCTCTTGCCACCAAAACATCCATTAGGTTACTGGTGGTTTTTCTGCCTCTGCCCTATTGTGTTTTGCTCCATCTCCCTGGAAGACATGTCCTATGGGACAAGCCCCGAGGCAAGCCCAAAGCAGCAGGTATGAACTGTTAGCTTTTCTAAGAACTTCAGAGTCCAGGCAGCATGTGCCTTCCCTGTCTCTTAGATGAAACAAGCAGTCCTGGTATCACATTTAGAGCTGTCAGAGGCTTGGGAGGAGAGAAGCATTCTCCTGAGCTTCCCAAACATTTTCAGTATCCTAGAGCTGAGATGCTGATTGATTTCCTTGGCTATAGTGGAGTGGTCCTTGCTATCTGGATAGTTCAAGTGCTGCCTTTTTACAGATGATGGATGCAGTGCTTAATGTTTCAATGGTTATAAAAAGGACAGCTCAGGCCAAGAATTCATTTTAGAACCACCCCAAATTTCTTATGATCTCAAAATCCAGTGTTATTCCATGTTCATTAGCACTGGTGTAAATTCTCTCTCATTTTTCTCCCTTGCTCTTTGTGATGTGAATCACTAGACATTCAGAAGTCACACTGATTGTTTGATAGTTTTACATCAGGGTTGTAATAGTACATCTGCCAAGTCAGCAGTTCTTTCTATGTTTGTTTGTTTATTTATTTAATAGTCCATTTCCAGAAAGTTCTTCATATCCAGTTCCTGCTGACAACCAGGGAACAGGCCCAAGTCAGCTCAGAAAATGAACGACTAGAAGGTAAGTGAAAAAAATAGTAAATGCAGGCCATTCATGTGACAGGAGCCGATTCATTTTTATGCCAGGGAGACTTCTTAAATGGGACTTCTCCCAGTGGAGAGCTCACAATGCTCAGGGCCTGCTTCACTATAAAGACAATACATAATTATTCAGAGCTTATTATTATTTTTTTATCACTCATTTTCCAGTCACATGGAGCGAGGGTACCGACGAGATCAGGACCTAGTTTATTGCCACGCACTGTGCAGACCGTACAGTACACTGTACTGCAAGAGCCCTATAAAAGGTGCTAACTATCTGCTTTATGGAGGCAGATAAAAGCACCCAGGCTGGAGGTTCAAGTTACTGGTCTAAGATGAAAGAACCCACCAGCAACAAAAATGGAGCCTCAGCCTGAAACTCTCTACCCCAGGATCCTGCTGCTTGTTGCTTTAGACATCTTTTCTTTTTATATTCATTTTGACTCACTGAAATGATGAATTGAATAAATGCCATGTCCTTTAAAGCACTATTTATTGTATTTATAGAAAACAGATTATCTGTTCTCTCAGGCTAGTGGAAATTATTGAGGATGATAAACTCATCAGGAAAAAATGTAGGTTGGGTGTGACAGAGAAATTTATGTCTTATTCCACAGTGCTGTCTTAATCTCTGGCTTTAGTATGACAGACTATGCGGTTTCAGTGATACTGCACCATCCTGTTCCTTGCTTTCAGGCTGGGGTCACAAGCTGGATTTGGAAGAAGCAACTTTCATGCAGAGATGTGACTGGAATATGAATACTATTCCAGGGTAAGTGGATTTTTGTTTAATTTGGGGTTTATATGATGTATAAAATCCATACAAAGTCTGTTGCTAATCCCAGCCTAGTTGTGAAACTACATTTGACCACTGCTTGTTCAAGACAATAATGCAAACCTGGGTACTACAGCAACACCTGTTCCATTTATATATGAAAATTATCACGTTAGCCCTTTGGGATTTAGCATTTAATTCATAAATAATTTTATAACACACAGCAGTGCTATCTCTCCACTTTCTGATTAATTGGGTGATTTTCTTAAGCCTATATATATTTTAATTTATCGTAACACTTCCTTAATTTCTTATTTGAACAACTGGGATTTTTACAAAAATAAGAAGAGCTAAAAAAATGCTCTCAAGGACTGAATGGATACTCATTATAATTTTCTCTTTAGTACTTGCAAGTTTTGCCTTATCTTATGCAACCTTTCCATGTTGACTACTCTGCTAGTTTTGCTCTGACACACTACTTTGGTGGTAATGGGTAATGTGTGTTAGAGGTGCCTTTACACATGTGTGTACCCACACAATAAAGTGTCCTTAAAGTCTAGTAACTACTCAATGCCAGCAACTTAAACGATTCTCTGTGCTACTACTGCTGCTTTGAACCAATTTATTTAGTCATTTGGACTTTTAACTACTCAGATGCATTCCTTCCTGCTGCAACAGCAGTGATACAGGAAGGTGTGTTTTAAACCGTGCAGTCATTTCCATCCTAGATTTCATGAGTGGTTATTCTTGTCTCAGAGGTGAATCATTCAAATATCCTTCCACAGATTCCAGGTGAGTTACTCACATCTAAATGCTTCCAAGTAATACACAGAAAGGTGCTGAGAAAATGATAAGTCTGCCTAGTCAAAAAACAAGCTCAGCAAAAGTAGATCTGAGCAAATGACATACATGTACTAGTGCTCAAAATCTTTCTGAGGAGACCTGCGACCAAAGGGCTTCTACCTTCAAAAATGTGTGGTCCACAGGGATGCACAGTACTTGGTTTACCGACTGACCCATCAGCTGCATTCTGTCCCCAGAAACAGTTCAGGAAATGACTGGAAGTATTTGAAGACATAAAAAGGATAATTAAGTTTCATTGTGGGAATAAGAGGGTAATCTGTCCAGACAAATCTCAGGCCTAGTATCAAAAACTGTAGTATCTGAATATATATATATATATATATAAAAGAGTAATTTTGAATAAAGATGTCTATCAGGATTGTAAATTCAGAGAGTAAAAAAGTAGCTTTGCTTAATAGACCACCTCTCTCTCCATCTTCCTCTAACTCATTTTCATGTTCTCTTTCTTCCTTTTGTGTTATTGCAAAAAAACGCGTGTAAAATCTGATACTGAGAATGCTTTAGCTTCATTTCAATCTTCTCTTCTCAAAATGTTTTGTTCCACTGTGAAGATTCCCAGTGTGAGATAACCTTAGCCATGATTGCACCAGGCTTGCGGGGCCCCTTATTTGCAGAGAGAACAGCTATATTTTGAGGACTCTCTGAGGCAACCAGGTCCCCACTCTTCTGGGGCTTTTAAAGATGTTTCTGAGCTTGCATGAGAAATCACCTGGGACTCAGAGCAGATCACAAGGTGCTTAGGACAGTATTTTCTCTGCACCTTTTTTTGCTGAGCAGAATTGCTGCCCTATAAACAAATGTGAGTTTTGCCTCATTCTTAGATACTGTGAGTTATGAAAGCCCACTCTAGATGTAATGAATGTATAGATCATTTTGACCAGATCGTAATCTATTAGTAAATAATGTTCCCTGAAAATGTATAGGTGAAATAAAGAACTTCTTGCTACTATTGCTGTATTGGTATCAAGGATTATTGATGAGGCCAACACAGTCCTGAAGCTTTGTGCTACTGATGTTTAAATACAATGCAGAACTAACTCCAGGTTTTGGTTATCAAACTTCTTCCTGAATTAGGATATTCAGCATTTACATTGCTGGAAACAGAACCCAAAAGTATACAAAGCTTACCTGTCCCTAGACTTTATCATAAGCCCCAAACTTCAGTTCACTGATGTGCTCACTCACACAAGGCTTTTCCACAAGGTTCCCCTGATTTTGCTAGTGATATTAATAAGCAAACCTCACAGCAATTTTCGGAATGGGTATGACTCTGACAGAGCAAACCCCTTTAACACCAATGGCTCTTCTTCACTGTCTGTGGAAGAAGTCCAAGGATACCAGGCTGTCTAAGATCTATGGCCAATTGTTGGCACAGTTTTTAGGCCATGGGAAGGTTAGTTTTAAAGAAGATGGCACTTAAGGGACATCTGTATGACACATGCTACAGTGTCCAGAGATTGGAGTCTATGTATTTTGCTCTAAATCTAGAGAGGAAGTCACTAGAAAAAAGGGAAAAAAGCACAGGGGAATAAAAGTACTTTTGAAAGAGAAGAAATCTACATTTCAATGAAAATCCTTTCAAGGCATTTCAAATAAGAGTCTGAGAGAAATAATTACAAAGTTTGGAGAGAAAGAACGTTAGCTTTGATATCTTTTTCTTCTATGAAGCAATTAAAATAAGCAATTTTTCAAATACTAAGCAGAAAATTACTAATGGCTGAACCCAAAAGCTTTCATTTCCTTCTTGGGGCCTTTATTCTTCTAAAAAAAGACAAAAAAAATGTGAAGGTGGTTTTCCAGATAGATTAATGCATAAAGCAGTCGCTAGTTGGATGTCATAAAAACTACAGCAGCATAGAATAGCTGAGATTAAGAGCTAGATTTAAATCATGCAACAGTCCAGTTAATATCAATGTCTAATTAAGAAATGCATAAGAAGTCTGTAATGTTGATTTGATGGAGAAAAACTCTAATAGGGTTTCTTTTGGAATTTTCCATTTCAATTGCTGTGTAGACTTTTAATGGATGTCCTATCCAGTCTTTGGCATTAGCAGGAATCATCCTCAAATTAAAACCAAGGCCTAAAATGGAACACAGGTAGACAAATTAGCTCGTCTGGAAAGCAGTCTGGGTAGAATGACAATGTGAGCTCAACCCAAAATTTTAGTACAAGTAAAAGAGAACAAATGGCTCAAATCTGGTGTGGAAACCCTGTCTGCTTATCGTTTTAAACAATTTCAAACCCTGTAATTTTAAACAATGCAATGTTAACCCATTTCCCCACTGCCCTAAGCCTGCTGAAATCCCTGACAATTCATACTTAGCAATCCAGACCACTAAGCATTATTAATTAGTTTTTCTAAATAAGAAGGCTTTCTATTGTTATATTAGTAGTATGTAGAGGTGGGGTCTTCTTTGCTCGCAATGGGATTTAAGGCACACAGTTCCCCATCACTATCAATGAAGGCCATTAATCTCCCACTCTTCCTTAGGTAACAGAAGCTCTTAAACTCTTGGAGTAAAACTAAACCTCTGGCATCCGCTGTGTCTGTCACACAGATCATCCAGGACACTTGTTTTCTGGATATGAAAGGGGAATTGGTTTTGTGCTGCATGTCACTAATGCCCTGAAGTTGTTCTACTAGGAGAACTGCTGTTATGCACAAATCCACATGGCAAAGAGGGAGAAAGCATGGCTCTGGATTAAAGCAGCGGTGTATTTGTTATCACCACTTTGTTGTTGACCCAACAAATCCAGAGGGAATTATCTCAAGAATCCAGGAAGACGGCAAACTCAAAATAACCCCCCTCTGACCCAGGCAGCAAGCACACTGGGGAGTAATTTTTAAGTTCATTAGAACACATTAAAATACGATACATTGGCCATGGTAAAGAGAGGCCTATGATTCCATCTGTCTACATATTTCTTTACAGTACTAAATCCATCCAGAGAGCTTTCGGAATTATATCACAAAGACTTGTCACTTAGCAAACAGAGAGTGGAAAAGATGGGAGAAAAAGAGTAAAAGTTTTGCACTTCCGAGTCTCCATCGTTTCCTGAAATGTCACGGTCCAGATTCATGCCTGGCATTACTGCATTGATCAAAGAGGCACAAATATGTCATACTAAACAATGACACCATGGCCCTCAGGGATGCCCCAAGGATTTTTCTCCTTGAAAGAGACAGGAACTAGGATGTTCTCGGTGAGGCATCTGCCTTCTGAATCAGAATCAGAAGGTCTAATGTCAGGACTTTCAGGTCATCACAGAGGTCTGCTTTGTTTACCCCCCCGCCCCCTTGACTGTATAACTGGGGAGGCACCATGGGTAAAGATGCTTCTAGATGATTGTTCAAATGGAGCACTGCTCTAGCAGGGTGCTTTGTGGGATTTATGCAATACTTACCAAAAAAAGGAGTACGAAGCAGGCTGTCTTTTGCAAAAAAACATTCAAGAGAAAAATAAACAAACCGTAACTTGTCCAACACACTTGAGAGCCACAAATTCTGTTACAGTTTTGCTAAATGAGAAAAATTTCTCCTTTCCTCCATAAAACCATCCTTTTAGACATTACTGCAGTCATGACCTCACTGCAGTTCCTGGATTCTTTATGAAAAGATTAAAATGAACTAATACACCAGTGATCTCATCACAGCATAAAGGACATCTTACACAGGAAAAAAAAAAATTAAATAAATTAGGAGAACTTCAGTACTTTGCATCAAGAGTAGAAAAATCAGCACATCATCATTGTGGAGAAATACTAAAGGTACAATGCCAGAGAGGCATTTTTCCACTTTTTTATAAACTATATGGATTTGTCCTGCCTGTCACAGCTGTCATCTTTTTAGCTGTCTCCACATCTATTCTCTTTCCTTTTTTCCCTGCCTTTATCTGTACCTGTTTCTTCTGTGTCCTTCCTACAGGTTTTAATGTACTTTGAATCATATGCAGTACTACTCTCAACTACATCCAAACTACATTTTACAGAGTATATACATACAATCACATTAGACAAAAGTATTCACACAAACTTCATCTACGGCTTATGTTACTCTGGGTAAGAACATCTTTCCTACACATATATGCAGTTCTCAGACTAAGGGGTGATGGATTATGTCAGCTCTCATCTACTTTGGAGCTGTTGTGTCTTCTAATAGAAATCAGGAGGATGAGTAGGGAGAGATGCTTTGTTTTGTTAGGAGAACCTATAAATTAGTATTCATGTATGAGAATCCTATCACATTTTTGATGTTGTGTCACAGTTTGAGAATGGAAACTAGAATATCTTCAGAACACGACTGAATATCGTGTTAATGATGAAATCTTATCTCTTGCACCCATAGGTACATCTCAGCTCTGGTTTGAAATCACACTGTTAAGCAATGAAGTGACAAACCAGTTTCCTTTCTCAAGCCAAATGGCATGGAACTGCCTGTGGGTCTGTTTTGGTGGTGGTGGCATCCCCTGACTTTTCAAGGAGAGATGTGCTGGTGTGACCCGTTCCTACCCTGTATGTTTGGCAGGAGGAGACAAAACTGCTCAGTTGGGTTGGTGACATTTCTCAGCCAGGAAGAGAGCTGTGAGGCATCAGAGTGTAGGCTGAGAGGCATCAGTGCAGCCACCTGTTAGACACTGACAAAGAAATCTCCAAAAAACATCAAGTGGAAGTGAATTCCCAGGGCTAAAACAAGTTGATATAAAGGGTGATGGTACCTTTCCACCTACCCAACAGGATTTGCTGGAGCTCCTCAATAGGGCTCTAACTCCAAACTCCAAATGCTCTGTGATTGATAGATCTGCTTTGGTGAAGAGAGCCCCAATCAGTGACGCATATTATAGGATAGCACATATTGAAGCATTAGTAGAAGTCCAAAAGGCCCAAAGAGCAGTGCAGAGCATCTGTCACCAACAACAGCAGGAGAAAAGCTGTTTTATTTCCTGGCCTCAGGAGGCTGTCTGGAGACACAGACTTCCCAAGGCAGAGAGGATTTGAAGAACTTGAGATGTTCAGCAAGATGTCATCCCCCTGCAGAATTACCAGGTCAGCTCAGTCCAGGCCAAAGGAACTGGGCAAGGTCCTCGGCCCTACTGCCAGTTCGTTGCTCTGTTGATTGTGAAGAGGTATTTGTAGTAGATCAGGATCTTGAACTGAGACTGGTCTACCAGCTGAAGCTGTATGAACTAAATCATATATTCCCCAAGTACAGGTAAAACCAATGGCCAATTTTAGCCTAATCATCACTTCTGCCAGAGGAAAGAGAAACTCTTTGAGGTAAGTTCCCTTGGATATAATTCTTTCTTTCCAGGTTAAAGAAGGGCTGTAGCTAATACGCACCCTGAGTCGTAATGTGGATTTGCACCTTTCCCATTAAATATAGCTGGTTTGTGTCCAAAGCATCACTTCTATTCCTAATGCTCACTTTTATCGTTACAACTTCTACATTAGTTGCAGGTGTGAAATGCCAACTGATCCACATTTCTCTTGCTGTCAGCAGGAGAGTAATGTATGTCAAAGGCCTGATTCTCAGAAGTGAGGTCACCAGGATCTCCATTTGCACATCTGCTTTGCTAAACAGAAAACTCTGGAGATTTGCAAAGCTCCAATATGCACAAAACCAGAGGAGTTCACTGGGGGCCATACACAGAAACTATTTGCACTTCTCATTTAGTTGGTAGGTCACAGAATTTTCTCTCTATACAAAGTATTTCCTGTTTTACAACAGGCAGTAGTCATTATATGTGGATACTTGTATGTTCTATATCAATATGGAAAAAGGTTACACTTCTCTATGTTACATGATGCAAAGAGAAGTCAGGATACCAACAGGTTAAAAAGGAGCCTAATACATTGAGCAGCTTCAGAAAGATGCTAATATTCAGCATGTCCCTGCTTGGGCTACAGATATCAAAATCAGGAGACTGCCTGATCAGAACTTCTGGAGGGATCATGCTGCTGGAGCCTGTCTTACATGGGGGCGTCCAGAGTTGGGTTTTGAGGGCTTCAAGAGAAGCGTTCAAATATATCTACTTCCTGCTGTTAGCAGGTTTTTTTCATTCCTTAGAAAAAAAATCTTCTGATTGTAATGTGTTTGCACTTGATGCCTAGATAATGGTTCTTGCTCAGCGACCTGTAATACACAGTATTTTCTGCCTTTCTACATTTTACATAAGATCAAAGCCTAATCATATATATATATATGTCTAATTCTTTCTTTATTCCTGCTAGTGTAGTATGTCCTTCAATGTCTGCAATAAAGATTCCCACAAGTAATCTATACAGACTATTTTTTTGTCTTCATGTATGGTAAATATTTGGCCTTTTAACATCATCTGGTTATGACATTATAATTCTGGTTGTTCTGGATTTAGAGGATACACACACAGCCAAGTATCGTTCACCACTAAGCACTATACTTTTCCTTAGTTGACTATTTCTGAAGTTTTTTGGAGTACTGGAAGCAAAAATAATCTTAATATTCAAAATGAGAAAACAGAGAATTGGTCATCAGCTATATGTCTTGTTATGTGGAATTTAGACCTACCATCTCCATAATGACTTAATTTGAATTAAACCTGAACAATTTAAAACCCCCACAACATACCATGGGAAAGCCATGAGCAGAACACATAGGTCAGAGCACGTTTCATGAACATCTGAGATCCCAGCCCTGAGATTATGCTGCTCAAAATGGACACCTCCTTAAGGAAGATGTTAAAAAATTTCACAAGAATCAGAAGAGATGAACTTTTAATCCTGAGGAAAGGAAGCACTTGCTTTTTAAAGAAAAGTTTGATTCTGGAAAAGACTCATTACATTGGTGTGTTAAGGGAACTGTCCTGTAGCAGACAGTGTGGCTTGTATGTCTCTTCATGGTAGTGGCTATTGAATTAAGAAGTGTCCTTTTCCCCTGAAAATTACACTGGAAATTCATTAAAAGTTTGTCATGTTTTATCAGAAGGATTTTATTGCCTTGCTAAGTAATAGGAATTATATTTGTTTCCCTGGGCTGTAGAATATAGACATCAGAAACCCAGGAAAAGGAAGGGGAAAGAGACAGTGATCTTCTTGGAATGAAGCACAGAAAAATTGGGCTTGAAAAACATTTGAGTATCATATGCTCTGGATTTTTAAAAGAAAGTTTGAAGAAGCATTTTCCAAGAAGCATTTTCCAAGTGCATGCCTGTTAGTTTTCATTTTTGCCATGGATACTTATGAAAAGCTTAGAGACAACTCGTAAGACTTTTAGTTTTTGTTGAGAATTGCCTTTTCCAAGATAATTCTGTATGCTATTAGTTGAGCCCATTGGGTATCATGTAGGCAAAGTGTAAGATTATGCACGTGAATATTTCTGTCTACCAGTTATGCATGCTGAGACAATATCAACTTATACTTTCTCCTGTCATTGGTCCTTTTTCCACAGAGGATATTCTTAATTACCAGCAAGACAATTTGGTAATATCATGTAAAGTGCTACAGCATCATTTCTGTGATGATTTACACCTGCTAAGGATCTGATCATTGAATTTAAAACCATATTTCAAGTTCAGAAGATAGAGAACATTTTTTTCTACGGGCCACCGTTTCTATTTTTAATAGAAATACTCTCCCTTGTCTAATTTATTGGCACAGTTCTTCTAAATGATATGAGGCTTTTGAACACAAAGATGCCATTTTTGCACATTTGTGCTGCCCTGAAAATTTAGAGCACGCTTCTGTACTGGCTTAAATCAACTCGCGTTTAAATGCTTAACCGCTATTTTCGACAACTGTGCATGAGGGACGTACCTTTACAGGAATAAAAACCCTAAAAATATCTCCATTCCAGTGCAAATTCACTATATTCTTCTCTCCACTTTATGATTATGGTTATATATATAATTTTTTTTTTTTTAACCCTTGCAGGTTTATTCCTAAATCTGTTGTAAATGATGGAAGTTATTCCACTGACTCCAACAAACTCTGCATTCTACTGGATTAAGGAAGGTGTTTGCACTTCAGATTTGATGGCAGTGTCCCACTAATGAAATTGGGAAATTTATAAACACGTCAGGGAGGGTAAGTGCCCAATAAAGAAAGATGTCAGATAGAGATCCAGAAATTAGCGTCTACTTGTAACAGAAATAAAACAAGGAATGCTCACTAATGAGTTGTGAATTTCTTTTTAATTGCTTCCACATTTTGGGCAACTTTTTCCTAAATCGTCTACAGAAACCCTGCAATTCATGGGACTTTTGATAGTGGTTGTAATCAGAATAACACGTGTCATAAATGATGAAAACTGTTTATCTTGGGAAGGATTTTTTTGCACCTCAAATTACTTTCCTGAGGTTTTATTTCAATCTCCAGTTATTTTCCTATCCTCCTCCTCATTTTCTATTTCTAATATAAAACCAGGAGTTCTTATCAATTTAGAAGAGAAATAAAACTAAAGACAATTCAGGCAGAACTGTAAAGAACAGTCTATTTTAAAGTTCCAACTCAGATAATATGAATCTGTTTTGTGCTGTATTTCCCCCACAAACTCAGTTTTCTATAGTGCATTCAGTGTTGTAATAATACAAATCAAATACAATTTTAATAACTCCTTCCATGAAAATGATCTATTAATGTTTTAAGACTCCAACACTTATGAGCATGATTCTAATTGCATGATTTTGCTGCGGGCAGGCTTTCTAGATCTGCCTAATCTTTGGATATTTGCACTGTTTGGATTACTTTAAATAAATTAATTTTTGGAAGACTTTCAGTCTCAGTAACAACAGTTTGGTTTGATAGCGGTTGTCTTGTATGTAATTGTATGTGCCTATTTCCATGTGAGCTAAAACCAGACAAATTTAGAACAGTTTGAAAGGTGATGGCTGAGGTTTATATAGTGAGAAATGTTATGAAGTATGTTCTGAAGAGGGGTGTATTTATTCACTATGTTAGTACAAGGAGCAAAAGAGGTTTAAAGTGAACAAAATTTCATGTTTGTTCTGCAGCACAATTAAATTGCAGGACCTTCTGCCACAGAATTCCAGAAATATAATTGGATTTAAAAAAAGGTTAGAAATCACAGAAGATAGTTCCTTTGATACCATTACGTGGAGATGTGGTGCTGAGGGACACAGTTTAGTGGTGTCCTGGCAGTGCTGCGTTAATCGCTGGACTTGATGATCTTAAAGGTCTTTTCTGACCAAAATGACTCTATGATTAAACATTCCTGTTTTATGCAACTTCTGTTGTCAGTCTCTGCAATGCACTGAGTGACAGGAACAAGGAAAACACCTTGGGAGAAAAATCTGTGTTTGACTTCTGTTGTTTTTCTGTATATCTGCTGGGGGTTTCTGCCACAGACATGGTGAGGGGTTAGCTGGACCTTTGGTCTAACCCAGCACAGCTACTCTTAAGCAAGACAAATGGTTTTTTTGAACCATTTTTGAAATGTTTTTTTCCAGAAACCTGTGAAAAATTTCAGGTTTTCCTGTTATTCTGCAGAGGAGGATGAGGAACGAAGGATGGGCCTTGGAAGAAGGCAAGCAGGGTAACAAGAGTTGCAAAGAAAGCATTTGCTGAGTGGCTTGTGAGGGCCCTTACCTTGACATGGTCCCCAGGCTTTATCTCTAGTGGTAGACTCTTGGCCACTGGCATGCTGGCTCTCCTCCTCGTACATGATATTCTTCTCCTTGAACGTCACTTGAGATCTACAGCAGAAGGTTCCCTCCTCCAAGATGAACCGAAACATCAACACAATCTTGCACTCTTGATTCAACGTTTCTTCTGCAGAGAAGTTACTCCAACTTTTGTTCATGACAAATGCCTACATCAGGCTTGAACAAATGAGCATTAAAAATAAAAGCGGTATTTTTCTTTGGGGGTTAAGGAATGACTGTTTACCAAATGTTGCTAGTTGTACACTGATAAGTGATTAATTGTCTGCAAAAAATAACATGTTCTTTAGAAGAAACATTTCCTCTGATATATCAAATGTGCACTTTCCGTGCAGGAAAATGTCCCAATAGAGTTGCTATGGAGTTTACACATTGGCAAAGAAATAGCATACGAGTTATGCAAAACCCATGACAAATTTTCACTTCAACAGATACACTTCAGATCAGTCCTATTTGAGAGTAATTGAAGGGTAAACAGGCCATGGGTATACACGCTTTGAGAAACAGCTTTTACATGAACAGATACTCAGAATTTCAGATAATTTCAGCAGTATGTGACATTTTCAGTGCTGGATCAACTCGGAGCATGAAGTTCTCAGCTATTCCTCCTGAGAAGCCACCTCAAACAAGAACCCTAAGATACTGAATTGATGATACAAGTGGATTGTGTCTGGGGTTTTCCCAGAAAACTTTGTATTGCAAAAAAGCCAAACAGGTAAAAAGGTTTGAAGGGAATCATGTGATTTTCATAAGGCTTCTCAACCAAAACTAAAAAAGATGTTAAAGATGTTTCAAAATCCTTGTGTCCTGATAGATATTTTCCTAAAGTAACATTTATTTGCTTTGAAATGTTTTAGTTTTAATTTTTAATTTATAAGTGAGAGTGAAAAAAGAAGTATTTTCAAATTACTGAAGCAAATGGCTCAGTCTGATTTTTTTATTTTATTTTTTTTTAACAGCTTATTGGTTAGCCAAAGAATGAGCTGAAAAAACTGGAATCTTGAAAACTCCCGAAGGACAGAGAAAAGCACTTCCCTACCAGCTATAAAATGCAAGAAAAATATAATGACATTTTCATTTAGCACAAAGATGTAGTAAAATGCCCACATTTTCATAGAAGTTGCAAAGACTCGAACTCGGGCACACTTTGGGTTTCTTTCCAGGTGTGATGCTTACAGTAAGCAATAATCTTTTTACTAGACCTGGTTATCTACACTCTTAGGTAAATAACTGGAGGTATTCCAGCCCCTGCAAGGGTTACAGTGTCTATTTCATATATGGTCACAAGAAGGAGGGCAGGAAGCATGAGCGTGGAATTTCACAGTTTTAGTGTAAACTTAATGTGTTTAAACAGAAAATTATGGTCAATTCTTAAATAATTTAAACTGGGCTATCCAAGGAGAAATAGCCCTGGATGCCAAGAAAGGTTAAGCTTTGTAGGGGAGAGAGGGAAGACCTGTATAGCTCATAGTGAAGGGTAAGAACATCTTTAGATGCCTGCTCAATTTGTCAGGAATTTCTCCTCTGAACTATTACCTCCAGCTTTCTCCAGAACACCCTCTGTCCTTTTATCTGCGAGCTATCTCGAAGTTTACCATCTACCTATCGCCTTGGCTGAACCTGACTAATAGTCAGCTAATTACACGTGAACACTCTAATTTGCTTTACGTCTTTCTCACCAAACCACACGTGTGCAGACAAGCATGTGAGTAAACTTTTGCTCACGCTGGAAAATTGCAGCACCACGTAGAATTGGTGTGCCGGTCGAAGCACGATAAAATCCGTTGCACGTTTGGTGCCCCCTCCACTGCCTTCCCCCCACCAGGCCACCACCAATACTTTTCATTCTTGATTTGCAACATCACCTGTTGCTCCAACACCAGGCTTCTCCAGACCAGCAACCGGAGCAAAGAAGAGAAATACGTGTTTGTCATTGAGCTGGACTGAGAAGAAGGAAGAGGAGAATGATAAGATCATAGCCTGCAGCACTTTGTTTATGAGAACATCCTTTCAGTGATATATGTCTGCACCAGGTGAAAGTATTGTGTCACCCCTAACATATTTTAAATGCCAGGGCTGTCATGCAAGAAGACAATGATGAACAAGTTTAAACAGAATATGGTATTGTAGCCATGTACAGAGCATTACCCTTGCTTCTTAGCAAAATGTTTCCGAACTCTGTTACATTCCCTTACAGAACCTCACAGACAATTTAAAGTAAATGAAAATATTTCTATTGCGTATAAACTGATGGGGTTATACATAAACCAGTGCATTTTCTCACTCAGGGTTTTCAGGCCATTTCACACGTCCTACCTGCCATACTCTCTGAGCTTCTCACAACTCCTTGGGTAGGAACCCCGCTTCACTTAGCAAATAGGCAAACAAAGCTCTGTGTACTATGCACTGAAGAGCAGGGACTAGCCCCAGGTCACTGCATGTCAGAGGTTTACTCAGGCTAGCTCTAGCATGCTCCCATGGATTGAATTCCCGTTACCTGCTGGAGCTCCCAGACCACATCACCTGGTTCGATTTCACACGCAAGAATTCGGTTTGCGTGCTCCAAGACTACCTCACGTTGTGGGGCAGGGTAAGCAGGGTCATTTGGAGGATTCACTTCAAAAGTGCACGCCTGGGCCAAAGTGAAATGCTAATGTAGAAGCACCTTTTGTCACAAAGCAGGTATGCCCAGAGCTATCATCATGTGGCAGTTTTCTTCCCAGATATTTATCTTGAGCTCAACTGCACGAACACCATCACAGTGTTATAATGCTATTGCACAACGTGACTCATTTGCTCAGACTGACAGCTCAAATTGAGCCTTGGGAAAGCCAACATCCAAGACATGAAATTGAATATGGGCATGACCATATCCACCTCAGATTCAGGTGAAAGAGTTTTAGCCATATATGTCACGTGGGAATGAAGGCAACCATGACACCACAGAGTTTTACCTCTTTGAGGCAAGCTCAGGTCAGAGCCATTCCATGAACCACCCAGGACAGTGTTAATAACCCTTTATGAGCAAGGAAAGGGAGCTTCTGATTGCCTGAAAAAAAGGTCAAGGAGCTAGGATTTCTTAAGCACTTATGATGTCCTATGTGGGCTTGCATAATGTGCTCAGCATCTCCCCATCAGTTTTCCTTTCTGTAAAATGGAGATACCTTATTTTTCTCACAAGGTTATTAGGAGGATTTTCCAATTAAGGTTCTTTATAAATGAAGGTGTCTTGCAAACAGTATTTAATCACCTGACTAAAAATGGTCTCCAACTTCTTTAGGCAGAACATCAGTTTTTATAGGGACCTGTCATGGTGTCCAGCTTAATATAAGGCTGCAGGATCATACACTGCATCTTTAAGACATAGTTTACTTCTGAATCAGTAAATGTACTAGACAAAGCAGCCATTATTTATGCATTCCTGCATACATGGCAAGGTGAAAATAATAGAATAAACATCATATACTTCATTATGATATCAGTTTACACTTCCAGGGTACACAAAAAGAGGCCATTTCATCAAGCTAATTGCCTGAAAGTAAAAGAGAGAGAACTTTAGCTATTAGTCTATTATGGGGCTTTTTTCTTAATCACAAATAGGGGCCGTGTGTCCCCAGGGGGATGTGTATTCTAATTTACAATTGAACTACAGATCAGAGCAATCAATCTTGTGCAGCACTTTTACAGTGTAATTGCTGCAACATAACAAAAAAAAAAAAAAAAAAAAAAAAAAAAAAAAAAAAAAAAAAAA
>JANVCC010000036.1:9883567-10125762 GCA_025345505.1 Todiramphus chloris collaris
GATGCGGTATGGCTCCCAGGTGTGATGCGGTGTGGCTCTCAGGTGCGAGGCGGAGGGAGGGACGCGGCCGGGGCGTTGCCGGGGCAACCGCGGGAGATATAAACGTGGCCTGAAGCGGAAGTGCTCCTCCAGGGCCTTCCCGCTCCCGGGAGCGCTCGCAGGTGGGTCCCGCCTGCTGACCGACGGCGCAGGGCAGCGCCCCGGGGATCGCCAGGAGCGGGCTGCGCTCGCCTAAGCACCAGACCCGCCGCGGCCACGATAGATGGCACCTTTGGGGTCTGGTGTGCCCACCCAGACAGGCCCGGCCAAGGAGGCCGTCGCCAGAAGGAAGATGGAGAGCTAGGCAGGGCTCTCTCACAAACGTGCAGCTGCCCGTCCAGGCCTCCGGCTGCAGGGAGCGCCCGAGCCTGGCACTCACGAGGTGAGTGGTCTGCTCAGCCTGGTGGCAGAGCTCCGGGAGGGTTAGGAAAGGTTAAGGAACATCAGGGAGTGTGAGAGGAAGATGAGTCGGTGGAGCCACACCCTGAGGCCAAGGCAGCAGATGGAGGCTCTGCAAGAAGCAGAAGATCCCTTCCCCGCTTGCCACCAGGCAGAAGGAGGGGACCTGAGAAACCGGGGGGAATAGAAGCAGGTCCCTGCAAGTGGTGTGCGGGCCAATCCCCTCCTGGCCTCCCTCACCTTCCCAGTTGCCCCTGTCTATGAGCGTACCCTCAGTGAGTTTGCAGCCAGCACCAAACTGAGCAGGAGCGTCAATCTGCTTGAGGGTAGGGAGGCTCTGCAGAGGGATCTGGACAGGCTGGATTGATGGGCTGAGGTCAGAGGGATGAGGTTTAACAAGGCCAAGGGCCGGGTCCTGCACTTCAGTCACAACAACCCCGGGCAGTGCTACAGGCTTGGGGAGCAGTGGCTGGGAAGCTGCCTGGTAGAAAGGTGCTGGGGGAAGGCCAGCTGAACATGAGCCAGCAGTGTGCCCAGGTGGCTAAGAAAGCCAATGGCATCCTGGCCTGTACCAAAACCCAAGCGTCCAGCAGCAGTAAAGAAGTGACCGTGCCCCTGTATTTGGCACTGGTGATGCTGCAGCTCGAGCACTATTCCATTTTGGGCACCACAGTTCAAAAAAGACATTGAGGTGTTGGAGCAAGTTCAGAGAAGTGCAAGGAAGCTGGTAAAGAAAGGGTCTGGGGAAAATGTCTTATGCGGAACACCTGAGGGACCTGGGGTTGTTTAGTCTGGAGAAGAGGCTGAGAGGAGACCTTACTGCTCTTTGCAACTACCTGAAAGGATGGTGTCTTCAGGTGGGTGTTGGTCTCTTCTCCCAGGTGACTGGTGATAGAACAAGAAGAAACAGGCTTAGTTTGTGCCAGGGAAGGTTTAGGTTGGATATTAGGAAAAACTTTTTTTTTTCCTGAGAGAGTGGTGAGGCATAGGAACAGGCTGCCTAGGGAAATAGTGAAATCACCATCCCTGGAGGTGTTTAAAAATCATCTAGATGTGGCACTTCAGGAAATGGCTTAGTGGTTCTCACAATATTTAGTAGACAGTTGGACTTCATCTTGAAGGTCTTTTCAGCCTTAATGATTTTTGTATTCTACCAGTATATGCCAGCACAAGTTACTATTTCTACAGAAGGCAAAGGGGAATATTGTCACTCACTTCTGTATCTGAAATCCCTCTGTGCAGTAAGAGGTAGGGCTTAAAAGACTATCAGAGCACACTTTTTTCTCATGTGCTACAACAGCTTGTAAAATACCCTAAACATAGTACTACACAGTGACTTTTTTTTCCTGAGTGAAAAATTCCTGAAGGAGCAAAAAGGCAATCTCTCTGATAATCACCAGCTGCTCAACTGTATTAAATTTAGACAAGGCTACAATAGTGCCAGAGTTGTCCCCTGCCCTCTAAAATTAGAACTGAAAGAATGGTGGGCATAGCGCTAAATATATAACTCATTTAAAAATAATGTGCTCTCAGGCTTTGCTACTGCTTGAAAAACTGATCATCATAAATCCCTCAAGATCTGTTTGCACAGCCAGCCTGCCTCCACCAGCCCCAAACAGGTTTCAGTAGGGTATGTCCTTTCCTGAACATCCTCTTTTCTCCACAGCATATAGAGAAAAAGCAGTGAAGGCTTGCTGCAGTGGAACAACACACTTCCTATTTGTCTAGGAGAACATAAGCTTTACCTGGCTTCTGTTTTCCATCTAGAAGCAGAAAAAAAAAAAAAGAAAAAAGGGTTAATATTTACTATTTTTCATAAACACTAGTCCTGGAGGAGTGGACAGAGGCTTCATTTGAAAGAACGAGAAGTGTGAATTTTAGCCCTTCAAACTGTAGAAAAGCCTTAATAAGCCACTACAGAAAAAAAAAAACCTCCAGCAAATTAAGCAAGCTTATCTATCTACTTGTATTTCCTGGATTTAGCAAAACCTAATACTGACAATTTCAGAATAAAAAAAAATGAAGATGAATTAAGAACAGTTTTGAATAAAAACAGAGCTATGGAGAACCTACAAGAGAGCTCCTTCCTTGTTGTCAGGGTCAGAATATTTTCTGCCTATGAGATAGGCTCTTGTTATCAGCTCCCTTCTAACAACATACAGAACTTCCCACAGAAGATGATATACTGAAGAGGAGCACCCCTCAGGCTCCGCTAAATCCATAGCCAGTTGGGACCTGGCATGTAAATTGGCCCAAAGGACCGCTGGGACTTTGGAGGACTTCAGTCTCCATCTCATGAGACAAGGGGTGTCTTGGAAAATGTAGGCTTTTATTTGCCAGCTGTTTCTCTTTTTTAGTTATTTCAACTATCAGAGCATCTGCAGCAGATTGTGAGCCTTTGAGATGAGTGCTGTGAGGGGATGGGAAATAGATGTTTGGGCGGCTTTTGTGTCAGTGCCCAAAAACCCCTCCTCTGGTGTGGTTCTTCCTTGGGGGGTGGGGAGACTAAACCTGGGCTTTATAAAAGGCCACACCCCAGGAGTCTTGGAAAAAATAGAGGTGGAGCTTCTGTATGGAGTAGGTTAGAAAAGATACTGTTGCTACACTACAAAATTTCAAAAAAAAATTGGTGGGTTTTTTCTTTTTGCTTGTCCTTTAGCTGCTCTTTTCCCCCTCTATGCTTATGGGAAGCTGTAGAGGGCTTAAGTCTGTGCTCTTGGTCTTCTATAGGGCTCTCAGAAGTGCCTGTGCCACAAGAAGTGGGCCTGGACTTGATCTGCTGCAAATATAAATGCTTGTTAGGGAAGCAAACAGGTCATATTACACTATTCTTGTACCTTAAATAAATCAGGAAAGGTGTAAATGTGCTAGTCATGAACTTATTTCTCCCTTGGGCTACTTCCATGAGATGTTTCTTTCACTTCCTCCCCTCCCCTCGTTCTACCTTTGCTGTTCTGTATGGCATCAGCTTATTGGAGGGGTTCATTGAAAACTAGTAATATTAAAAAGGCATGTTTTCTGTTTGCTCATTTGGAATATTCTAGGAGGGAGGGATGAACTCTTTTAATACTTCACCCCATAAATTTGGACGTCCCTTTCTAGTTTTGTCTTGCAGAAATGTTAAAGCCATAAGTGTAAGTAAAATAAGCTGCAGCTTCTTTAGCAAGAGAGACACCTTGCAACCCTAATTACCAGGTGATCTGCTTTTTTTTAATGGCAACTGGAATAAAATTTCCATGCTTTTCTGCTGGAGGAAAACAGGTCTTACCTGGAAAGTTTCTCAAAACATGAATCCAGGTTTTTGAGAAGAAAAAAAATAGTATAGGAACTTAAGACTAAACTTTTTATTTTTTCTTCAAGGAATCCAGCACATGGATCCAGCGATGAGCAGGCAGCACAGAGCTTGTAGCTGGGGCTGTTCATGCGTGGGATGTCCCAGTTTGATGTCAAGGGATCTGCAGCTGACTGATGCTCTCAAGGTACTTCCCTAAATTCATCTGTTAGGCTGTTCCCCACCTCTTATGCTCTATATCCTCAGGGAAGTGGAGGTTTGGATTTATTCTTTTCACATGAGAATGTTGACTTCAGTCCTACCTCTTGGAGAATGCCTTAATTCGGTCGTGGTCTGTTTCTGGGGAAACTGGTGGTTTTGATGAGCCTATTCTGAAAATGATTGCTTTGCTGCTTCTAGGAGCTTTTTGCCTCTTTTTGGACTTTTCTGGACTTGGTCAATTTTTACTAATGGAAGTAAATGAGAATTAAAGAAACATCACTGCCTCCTCACTCTTCAAAGGCGGTTTTCTTGAAGCAGAATAGACACAACAATTTGAAAACCTCAATCAAGTTTATTTTACTGTTTAAAAAACACAATATTTTATGGCTGTAATTTATACACCGAAAAGAAGAGGGCTATTCCCAATATTATCTTTATCTTCTAGACATAAATAACAAACAACTCAGGTAATCAAAATTTACTGCATTTGTAATAGGTTTTGGCATCGTTTATGTATCACAGGGAATGTTAACATAATGTTGACTTTGAGGAGAGAGGCCAGGTTTTTTTGGTTGTTGTTTTTTTTTCCTTTTAGACTGGAATCATTATAACAAAAAAAAAGTCTGGTATATTTGTGGCTTTTATGTCATTTGAGAGATTATTTCCCATAAATAACAATGTTTATATCTCCTAATCAGAAAGTTGAAATTATCTGTGACAATGTGAACACTAAAAGTTGTATAGTATGAAAATATTTCAATAATTAATGCATGCACTATCTAGAGCAATTGACAGTGAGGTCATAAACATAATGGGCCATCTGTGTTTGATTTGTATCTGAAAACGCTTAAAGGGAAAGGCAGGTAATTCAGGCTTCTCTTACAAATGTAGACAGGCAAGATTTTTCACCTTCTCAGAAGGTTGTTGAACCATTTCATTGCTTTCAAGAAGAAGAAGAAGAAAAAAAGTTGTTCCAGGCTATAGCCTTTTAACATGCTTGCATTTTGCTCCTGTATTTTCTGACAAGCAGAGCACACCAGTGGGACTTCTAGTTTTCTCTTAGAGTACACAGAGGGTTGTGATTCTCCCTTATTTACTTTATATTGTTTGCTCTACAAAAAAATCCTACTTCAGGCTCCTGAGCAATCCCACTAGTTCACTTTGCATTCTGGGACTTGGGTTTAAATAGTTTCCTTTGGACCTTTCCAAGTTCAAATCTGCACTGGGCTGTTGAAAGACAGCGAAAATTTTATGCAGGGATCTGGCTCGTTGCACCTGGATTTGTCCCAGCTTGTCTTCTGAACCTTTTCTCCCTTGTGAAAGTCAAGGTTCAGGTTACCTGCAGATCTGGGGTTGGATTTAATTTAGCACTAGATTTCTGTGCTGTAATGGGGAGAAATGGATTGTCCTGCTATCATTGAGAATAACTCTTTATCTCTGAACTTATATGCATTGGCATAAAGCCGATATCAAGCTGGAATGACTCAATAAATAAACAACCAAATACTCCTCTTGTTTTCTCTGGCTGATCTGATGACAGTCGGACTCCTGCTCTTGGCACTGACTGAGGCTCTACTGAAGGAAATGCCATTATCTTTCCTGTGCCAGGCAGAGATTAATACATTCTTAGAAATTGAATCCAGACATGACTTCTAAATGATTTCACGTGACCTCCTGTATATCAGGGCTATTAAATACTACAAATTACCTATGATAAGACCAGAGATTGCAACCTATTTAAAACTTGGTATGAATTTCCCCCCTGCCCCCACTCTACTCTGCGCTTTCTTGTTGTCCAAATAGTAAGTGTAAGCAGAGAATAGATCACAGGTAGTACTAATGTCTAGAGAAAACAGCTGAAATATATCTAGGTAATCCCACATGGTTAGAATTCCCTCACTGTCCTTGATATTCTGATCTGCGGTTAATTTCCTTCTCAGATCTGAAACTGATGATCAGTGCAATCCTGAGTATGAAAAGAACAGACACCAGCTATGAGACCACCTGTGAGATCTCTCCATTTCCCCCACCCCCCAAATTCTGGCCCTCTCTTTAGGAGCATCTCATCCCTAGCACTACGAAATCCTGGGTGTAGCCAAGGGAAAGGACACTGGGATAAAGCAAACCAGAAGCTGAATTATATCACCAAGCTGTGAGAATCATTCTTGATATTGCAGGTACTTGTCTGATGCCCAGAACTCTGGAGCATAAATATTTTTTTGATGTTGAACCACAAAGGTAATAAAAGAAGACAAGGCCAGGGTCCAGATTGAGAGGAAAGCTTTGGCCTATGGATGCTGAGGTTGGCAGTGCACTTCTCTCACTTGCATAAGCATCCCCCCTTCTTGCCCCATATCTGCTCAAATATGAGTGTGTATAAACACAAATATGAGTGTTGCAAGTCAGACCATGAAGAAGATAAATTCTGTGTTGTCTCAATTAAGGTGGATAAACACCCTTCCCTATGTTTATCTTCAGCAGTGCTGTTGTATCTCCAGGTTGAAGAATTTCTCCTAAGAGTTAGAGCAGAAACTCCCCCCACCCCCCCCTTTAGAGACCAAATTTTGCCTTAAAGACTTCAAGCCAGCTTGTCTCAAAGTTTAGCAGTTTTCAGTACTGGAAAGCTGCATCTTACTTCAAAGCTGAGTTTTTGTAACTTCTGTTTCCACTTTTGCATCTTGTCATGTTGGCAGCAAGGTCAAATGCCCCGTGTTATCCAATATTCTCCCTGCGTCTGGGTACCACTGCTTAGAAATCGCACCCTCCTCCTTCCTTTTTGTTAAAAAACTGCAGAAGTTGAGTTTGTATTTTGCACAGTAGTGCTTATTTCTAGTGCCTAGATGATTTTCATCTCCTGTGGTCTGATGTCGGTGTTTGTCTCACTTTTAAAGGTAGAGTTGGACCCTGCTGTCTAATTATCTTACCAGCACTTTGTCAGAAATAAGATCATTTCCTTGTTTCTACTTGGAACTTTCTTCTTTTTTTTATTATTATTATTTTTTCTTATTCTAGCTCTGGACTCCAAAGGGATTTGGCCTCTTTATGCTATAGTGTTGAGGTGGAAATTAAATCCTTCAGGTTCAGCTGTTTTGAGACACTTTCTCATTCTATGAAAGTAGCCTCGTTCCCTGACCTTTGCTGTATTTAGCTACATTACAGTAAATACAGAATAATTGACTACTCTGAATCAGAATCTTGTCTTCCATAATTTGCTAACATAATTCTTCCTGATTTTATTAGCACAATTTTATGGACGATGAAAATTTCATAATAAAGGTAATTATATTATAAACCGCAAGTCAGGTCAAACCAAAGCAAAACTTGACCAAAGCATAGTCTGGGGCAGATGCTTAGGGAAAGATTATTAAAAGGAGGACTTTGTACTTTCCTGGTTTCATAATCAGTGGTTAAGACATCCAAAGATGATGTTTAATATAACTCAGTGAAGTTGTGTGTTTTTTTTTAAATCCATATATACTTTTGTCTCCTGCAACACTTAGGAAAATAAGTTCCATCATTTAATTTATGTTGAGAAAAATATTGTTACAGGTGGCTTATATTATGAAAAACAGTGAAGAATCCTTCTCTACCTTCTCTATTTTAGATTGTATAGGCCAGATATTGTGCTTCCTCTTTCTTTTTTCATGTATTTTTTACTTAAAGGCAGCAAGGTGTCATAATCTTCTGTATCTGTTTTGAGTCAGAATGATGAGAGCTACCAGGGATTTATACATGGCAGGAGGATATTTTCTGGGTTTTCATTCTCTGCTTATATTCTTGTCTTATTTTCCCTTTTGTGAAGCACTGAATTGATATTTTATAGCGAATTATTCACAATCATTGAGATCTTTCTGGCATAGATGTGTCTAGAGCCTGTGTGTGTGTCCGTATTGTACTTTCATTGCTCTCCACCCAGTGACACTGAATGCCTCCTGTTTTTCTAATACTGTGGCACTTGCTACAGTGAGATATTTTAGCTTGGCTAGTCTTGGATAATTCTCTATCATTTTTCCATCTATGATCAGCATAGTTGGTAATGTAGACACCTGAGGAGACCCTGCTCAAAAACTCCACCCACTCTGAAAACTGGGTATTTATTCTTCTAACCATCTCATCTTATAAAAGTCAATTTAAGGGCCTTTGCTGTGAAACAGTCTCAAAATCTTTCTAAAACATTCTGTGTACCTGCATCCAGGAGATGCATTTGCTGATTCTATTGTCAGAATTTTATGACAAGAGGTTTTTGCAGGCCAAGAAATGGTGCTGAATATCACTTGTCATTAAAAACTCTGGCGGCTCTGCTTAGCTAAAGATAAAGGAAGGTGTGGTTTTCTACTTAAGACCGTGGTCTGGCATTCAGGATATACAGGTTATATTCCTTCTCTGCCAAAAAACTCCGGCTTAATTGTTTCATCTTTCTGTGGTGCAGTTGCTCAGAGGTGTAACCATTACTTATTTCTTCCTTCTATTTATCCTCTAAGCTTTCCAAGATAGGGGCAGCATATTTGTGTACATTTCATGAAACGATTTTGTTTGGTGACTCTGGATAATGTCGTAAGCCAAGCTGATAATGCATTTAAGGTCATATAGTTTGATAAGGGCATTAGGTTACTGCTTTTAATCAAGCTCAAGAGTTTCACTCTTTCAATTAATATTTTTTTTTAAATTTTGGTGATACATTATCTCAATGGGAATATTTGTTTTGGCCACTAAATCAACCAGCATGTCATTGGCACTTTTCCAACCCTCTATTATTTCAAGTAAAGTTATTTTGTTGTTATTCTGCTGTTTTAAAGAAGCTAGTTGGACTCCAGCACTAGTAGTGTCAGCAAAAATATCCCCTTTTCCCTGAAATTTCACTAAGGTGTGATAATTAAGAAATGTGAAGAGATCTAAAAATCATAGTGTCTCTGTACTGAAGATGTTGTGCTTTAAGAGTCTGAGTAATAACTGTTGGGTCAGTGATGATAAAACAGTCCTGTAAATACAGAATATAAGATCTGAAGGGGGGCATTGCCTCGCAACAATTATGCCAGCAGCTAATGGTAATATCCAGTGGGTTACCCATCCTTCCTCCCTCACCATTTAAAGTGACACCATCCCTGTTTTCACTCTGCATCTATCATAAAGACACATTGATTTCCTTTTGGAGGAAAACACATATTTCTTCCCTCCTGCTAAGATGATAAATCTGACAGATTTTAATCAAATGTAGTTCACAACTATAGAAATGTTTCCAGTGTCATAGATGAAAACAGGTTTTTCTTTTTCTTTTTTCTTCCCTTTCCTTTTTTGAAAAGGGCGAGGTTTCTGCAAGCCAAGTTTATTTGCAGAGTACACCTGTGGTAAAAATCTTCCTATATGCACTGGCAGTTATTTCAGAATGCCCTGTGGGCAGGTTTAACTTTACTGCCCTCCAACATAATGCCTGTCTTGTAGAGGTAACCATGAATACTGCTATAGTTAAGGGTCTGTCAGTGGTTCTATCATAAACTCCCCTGTTTCCAGGGGTTTTTATAACTCGGCCATAAAAACTCTCTCCAAGCTAAAGCTTAGCTTACCAAAGCAGAGCTGATTCTGGTCTTGGAAAGGCAGATGATACATATCCCTCTGTCTCTTCTGAAATTAGCTATGATTCCCCCAGGAAGGGCTCTCACAAACCATGGGTGCCATACATGTCCAGCAATATATGATAGATGAAGGGGGAATAGTGTCTTAGAAAGGCTTTCATCCTCTTCAAATGGCAAATAAATTGGTCTTTTTACTTTGAAGCAAGAGGAGTCATACAACACAGTGCTTTCCAATTTAAATTGCAATTTAGTCTTTTATTTCTTAAAGTAACTTTAGGAGTTCATTACTTCTTAGCCTGGGCCACAGGCAACAATCTGATAGCATTTAGAAATGTGGAATATCATTCACTGTAAGTATTGCTCTGGATTTAAATCAGGGGGAATAAAAGTAGAAGTGGGTGTCCTGAAGAAAAAGATCAATCAAAGCTGAGTAGCCCATGTTCAGAGCAACATAGAAACCATGGCTATTGTGACCCTGAAAGAAAGGAATTGGTCTTAAAAATGTAAAATTACAATTTAGGCTTCTGCTTGTATGACTGTAGACTTAACCCAGCTTGTAGGCAAGGCTGGCTGCAGTGAGCTCCAAAAGTAGAACACAAGTTGATGTGTAATAATAATATTAATATTCTATAATGGCAGCTAATGTAGATTAGGAACTAGGTTATACATTAGTAAAGCTAGAATGTGATAAAGGGATGATAGCTGTATTATGGTTCATGTGCTGTATTAATGCCCATTGATTAAAAAAAATACAGTGAATTTTGGATACTGGAAATGGAGTGCTCGACTGTGCCAGGATATACGCTGACTTCCCATTCTATGGTGGTAATTATCTACCAATGCTTGAGGTGCTCCAGGCCTCTTTATTTCATTTCTGGGTGTCCCAGATCTGAACGCTCCCTCAATATTTTGAATTTGAACCTGTGTGTACATCTTCGCCATGTCAACGGTGAAGAGAAAGTCGAGGAAATACCTTGAATGTGACTGTTTAGATCAAAGAACAACAGGCCAGTGCTGAATCCTGCTGAAGTATTTGGCTAATATTGGCTAATATTTGACTGCAAGTTCCACCCCATATAATTTAAAACCTGTCTTCTATTATTGCAGGTTAGTTAGAGGTTCTTCAACAGCCTGAATTTCATGCAGCATTTCTTTTTGCTCCTCAGCCTGATTTCAGTGGGTCTCCAGTTGGGTAGTAGCCAGTGGTGCTAAATGGTTGAATTTGGTGTGAGCAACAGTTGCATTAGACAACTTGCAAGAAGAGGTGCCTTCACACGTCTATTCCTAGTGTTGGGTTGTATCTCTAGCATTTGATGTTTTTACTATATTAAAAATTGGGCTCAAAGAGCAGGAAAATAGTGACTCAAAATGTCGCCTCTCCTACGGTGCTTTTATTTCTGGGTGCCATATGAGGTGTGCGGCATCTCTTGCCGTGCCTAAGGGAGGAATAGGCAGATTGGCTTTGTCTCGGCCTCTGGCTGTCGTTTTGCTAAAGCTCCTTTGGCTTGACCGAGGGAATAATGTGGGCCATGGTTGTGAGCTGGCTCTGCCTTCAGGGAGAGAGGGAGAGCAACGGTCCCCGGTCTGGTTTGGTCCTTCTTCCTCCCCTGCTCTGCTCCTGGGATAGATGATTTGCTCAGTGCCTGCTTCATGCTCCAACCCAGGGGAGAAAAGAGGAGGAAGGATACTACCCATCCATCTCTGCCAAAGAGCAGCTTGTAACAGTCTAAGGAAGAACTATGGTAAATGAAAATAAATTAAGTAGGAAAGGGAAAAGCACCTTTTATTTGCTATTTCTATACTGATAATGGCATGCTAGTTTAAACCATGGTCCTTTCTGGAAATGAATCAGAAACAGAGCCCTGGCCAAAGCCATTTGTACTTTTAAGAAAAGTATTTCTGCTTCTGTGTTGCAGGGAGCTTTTTACAGCTCCTGTCCCTAAGCCAGGTCATTAAGGCCTTACGCTTCTTTAGATCTAAGCCACCAAGATGATGTTCTGGTGACCAAGTTTTACTCTGAAGCTTGGGTCTGTATGAATCTTCTCGGGTCTGTATGAATCTTCTCCTGTCAAGATATTGAGGAATTTTCTCCTTTTAAGGAGTCTAGCTCCCCAGTGATCTTGGGGTGGATTTGCACATTTAAGTCCCATCAAATGCTAATGGGAATTCCTTGGTCAAATCCTCCGCCCTGTCCCTCTTCATGCCTCACTGGGAGAAAAGAGCCATTAGTGTGTTTAAAAGTAAATTTCAAGGTCTCCTTTTTGTGTGTTCCAATGGCTGAGGTTTATTCCTCTTGTCCTTTTTATTTTATTGTGAGACACCTTGAGTTATTTGCATGATAAGACACCCTGTAAATGGATTATATTGTAGTGCATTGTGTAGGTTTAATGCTGACAACAGCTCGGTTTGGAAGTAAGATAACAACTTTAGATTTTTTTTTTTCTGATGTGCTGTGCAGAGAAATGCCTTTTGAGAAGCATGAGGCAAAGCAGGAGGGATGAAGAGGAGGCAGCTGGAGTTAAGTTGTATGAATAACACGAAGGAAGGCTGGCATTAAAGAGGAGTTGAATGCATTAACTTCTCAGCCTCCGAACAGGAGAGAATCAATGGCACAAGTGAGTGGTTCTCCCGTCTCTGCTGGAGCAGGGTAGTTTTCCTCTTTGCTCTTCCAAGGAGAGCAAAGGAATGACAATGCTTTATGGTAACAACCTCTCACATGTGATGAGGTACCTTTGCAGTCACTGTGCTCAGGATATTATGTCATTATATACTACCCACTTACAAACTGAAGTTGGTTCCCTGGAGAAGCCCTATATTTCAGGAAAAGTGGTGAAATGAACAAAAATCTGTTTTTTTGGGAGGAGGTCGATTGCTTTTAACTGTCACTGGACCATGTAATGAGTGCTGGTGCAGGACATTTGGTAATCTTGAGCATAAAGCGTGGAAAATATACACTCCCAAGGAACAGCATGTTTAAATCCTGGCGGAAACAGCTCAGCTTTTCATTCCAAGGTAAATACACAGTTTGCATTGAGTGGGTATTTTAGATAACACCATAAAAACATAAACTTGGTGTGGAGACTAAAGCGCTGAAGTCCTGCACATGGCAGCATTTAGCGTTACACTCTTGGGAGGGTGTGTGAAAATGAGGGCAATATTCCTCTTCTCCCTTTTGTTTACGATAATTAAACTCACCAGTTTGTCAAACTTTGCTCCATATAAAAAGCTTGAATAAAATGCGAGTAGTTAAACTGAAGACTATTCTCTTCCCCTTGTATTTTGTTGGCTTAATTCTGCCTGTGGTACCCAGCATCCTTGTGTTGGTTTGAAGCTCCTGAGCACTGCTTCATCTTCTGGCATGCTTGTGGTATCGCTGTATGCCAATAGAACTACTTGCATATTAAACTGCAGTTTAACAGGTAATGGTAAATATTTTAACCAACTGCTTGTTACCTGTAGTGGTTGACTGGTGGAAGCTGAACAGTCATGCAAAATTTACGCATCACTTAAAGTGATTCCAAGCAGCATTTCATTTTAATTTAGGTTTCATTTCTGAACTCAGAGTAGTCATGAATAACATTTTTAAAGGTACTTTGATCATTGCACTCAAAAAAAAAAAGGGAGTATCTTTTGGGAAGAAGCCTTTGAAATCATAAAGTGTAACTAAACTTAGTCAGAATACTGTGCCCTGTCAGGAAGGGACTGATCCTATTAAAGCTCCACTGCATGCAGCCAAAATACTTTAAAGAGAATTCTGTAGATTTCTGTGTTTACTGCTGTCAGTGTTGCATAAGAGAAAGCTGCTATGTGTTTGGTTTTTTTTAAGAGGAAAAAACTGCCTAGAAGAGCCACCAAAGCATTCCTGATTTATGCTGCTGTATTGGTGATGCTGCGGCTTCTGGGACATATTGTCACTTGATTCAACTTTCTGAATCTGTGCCCATTTGGAAAAAGGGGAGATTTTGTTTTACCTATCCATTCTTTTAAATTAAAATACTTAGAGCTGCTTGTCTTCCCTGCAACTTGGATTGACTCCATGGTTACGAGGGAACAACTGGCCACTAACAGTCCCGTACAGATGAGTGGCATGTAAATCTGGATTAATTCTAGCAACCCAAGGGAAGCAGTATGAGGATATGTCTCAGTTGAGTGCATGGTCCATTGCACTCCTACATTAAGAGTTGCTGTACAGTTGTGTAGCTGAGACCATATTCAGGCAGGAAACTTTTAAAATTAAAGTAATTGGTGATTTTAAAGAGAGGAAGAGATTCTTTGTAAAGTACAAATTCTCCATCTCTCTATTTGTCTCTGTCACTAACAACTCATTTAAACTCTTCTCATAATAAGAGTGTTTGTGTTCTAACAAGAAGTTTTGCAATCTGGAACAAAATGTTACTGACTGGGGAATTTGGATCTCAGCTGCTCCTGAATGACTCCAGATTTAATTCCTTTCATGTCAGTGTTGTCATTCCAGATTTGCATAAGGGCAATAGACTGTACTTTAGAGAAATCAGCATTACCAAACTATTATTTGATTTAAAAAAGAAGTATAGCTGCCTTTTGTCCCTAGAAAGAGTACTCGTATGGTCTTTTGCAGTTGAAAATGTCTGAAGCAGGTGAAAGCAAAGCTGTGCAACTGGTATCACATTTCATGAAAATATCTGGCATGTGCAGCATCCTTTCCTTTTGTGGGTTCACCTGTTTGTGTGGCTTCTGTGCTATGTGGGGGGAGAGCCCTGTAGCGGGGAGAGCCCTGTAGCTGAGAGAGCCTGGGATGCAGTAAAAACACTGTAAAGTAAATCAGCCTGCATTTGGAAACAGAAGGAAATTTTTGCTTTACGTACAAAGATACAAAGACTGATAGAACACTACTGTTATCTGAATGAAAAACAGAGCGATCAAAATTGATAATAATTCTTCTATTAAGTGACAGATAAAACTTTAATTAAGACAGCCTACTCCAAGCTCGGGATGCTTCATGTGTGACTAATTCTGACTGGCAAAAATACTAATTTTAACAAACATCAATTAGCAAGTTTTTGCCTGTATCTGAGAAGGTAGTTGTTGCACACAGTGTGTGTGCATGGGTGTGTATAAACCTACACGCAGGAGCACGTGACCTCTAGTGAAAAAGCATCAGGCTTCTCTCATATCCTGCAATATTTAATACAAGGTTGTCTGGTGTCTGTGTGTGTGAATTTCCCAGTACAATAGGGTGCACTTCAAGTAGATAGGCACCAAAAAGCCTGTGGCTACCACAAGCTGATTGTCTATGAAGCTACATCTCACACCTTTCAGTGCTTCACCAGGTGGGCACCAAGTTGGGATTTCTCCATTTTCGTGAGGGTAAAAACCTGGCCCCACTGCTTCAGGGGGGAGGTTACAGCTCTGACTTTCCCCTCCAGCTGAGGTGTCTGGGGCTATTTCCATCTTCCAGAGCCCTGGAATTTCCCCATGGCTTGTAGCCCCGAGGGACTGCATGGTTACTTGTCCCAGAGTCAGATCAGACCGAGGTCAATGGCATAACTCGCTCTCCAATTTTTGGGGACTAGGGTTACACCACTGATGTTACAGGAGAAGTGCTAAATGGCAGAATCAGCTGGATATAGTGGCTACTTTAAAGTATTTTAGCCCTGTGGCTTCAGCGTTTGGGTTACATTTTAGCAACTGAGATGACCATTCTTTACAGATATTAAGAATGCAGAGCCTTGTGAATAGCGGAAAATTTAGCATTTCATGGATATCACAACTCATGCTCTTTTTCCAGTAATACTAGTTTGTTGTAATTCTTTTTTTTTGCCCTCTATTATCCTTTTACACTGCGACAGAAAGTACTTTCATCTTTTTGAAATAACCCTTTAATGTAGTGGCTAAAATTTAATTTAGGATATTTTTTTTTTGTTCTAAAAAGTGTGAGCTTTGTTTCATAGGAGTAACACTGGGGCTTCCATGTTTTTTTATTGGGACTTTTAGGGGAGAGGGGAAAAAAATGCAGTTTTTAAAGAAAATGATTATATATTTTTTCATGACTGCTCAATCTCTCTAACTCACAGCCTTGTAGACCAGGCTGTGTTCTTCCTGAGGTATGAGTTCTTGCTACCAACACGAATTTTGATATCACATTCTTTCAGTGATGGCTATGTTGGCTCTTTCATGCTAAAACAAGCATAAAGTAATTAAAACTTAATTTTCCTTGCAAGATACAGAAAGAAATATGATTCTAAAGCACCTTGGAAAATTCTTTTGAGAAACAAACTGCCTTTTTTTTTTCTTATTAGGAGGTGTTTTTTTTTCCTGCCCAGTGTAAAGTAGAACTTTGAATTTTGAGCAAAGTTTACCTTCCCGTGTGGGCTGTGGTAGGAAAGTTGTTACTCTTGTCTCTTGGAAGCTTTCAAACCACGTTTACCTGGGACATCAGAGATAGTTCCTTCAGCTGGCCAGATTAATTTCAGTTTCAAACATCTCTATAAAGAAATGCAGGAGCAGATGCTCCTTATTTTGATCTTTTTATTGTCTTAGTGCCTGATTTACTTGACTGCAGTAGCTACAGAGGACTCCCGTCTGTGCTACTGTGTCTTTTAAAAATTTTTCTCTGCAGTTATCAAAGTTTTCTTCCATTCCAGCTACTGACTTTATTGCCTAATGCTGGCAATACTCAGTTATCTTTATCTCATCTTGATCTATGTTTTTTTTATTTGAGTTGCAAAAGACCACAGCCACAATTCAGCCTAAAAAGATAAACTAAAGTAATTCAAGCCCAGTGAATGGTTTTATTCTCTTGTGTTCATACTTTCATAACTTAGTACTTGTCTGATCCATTTTCAGCTGTAATGTACATATAATCAACCTTTTCAGACTTCTCAGAAGAAAAGCTTTTGTTCACTGTGCAGTAATCAGTATTAAAGGCCTTTAAAATGGTGAAAGTCAATGGCACCGGCCCATTGTCCAGATACATTGTTGTTGATGAAGCAAACTGATATTGCTGTGAAAGACCAATTTCATCTCAAAGCTTTTTTCATCTGTGGTGATCACAACGTTTTTCACATATTGTTCTTCACAATCATGGAAGTTGGCACCCACCTCTGATATTTTTAGATTTTCTTTTTCTTCCCTGGGATAACTACAGAATGATTTGATGCCTTGGAAGAGAGCGTTGAATGGCCCCAGTCCATTAATGGAACCATTACTGATAGACTATACATATTATAGCATTTGAATCAGTGAGCAAAAAAGTAGTAAGGCAAGAAGATAGTTGATCACAAATTTGATTGTGTCGTTATTAGATTCTGAAACCTAAAAAGAGCAGCTCTTTAAAAGAGAGTTAGAGAAGTGATATGGGGAGCACTGTACTATGTGCCTAATTATAAACCTAAGGCTGATTTCAGAGGTTTCAAATCCTTCAACCTTGTGTTTAGATGTTTTGGTGTTTGGAATTGGTGGGGAGATAATAATGTAGTTTTCTCCCAATTTCGAAATGTTTATTTTTGCTGATTAGGTTTCTATTTGAGGCATCAGACAGAAACAAGATACCTTAAATTTTACAGTCCCCAGTTAATAGGCAGCTTGTGATGGTCTCCACAGCTTTATAGTCTGTTAACTCAAATGACTGTCAACATTTGGATCAAGCACAAAGGTGGGGAACATCCTCACATCACCCAAAGCTGTCCCATGGAGGAAGAAAACACTGACTGGAGTTTCTGGCTCTGATTGTTTTCTGCTTGCCCTCAGGGTGTCCAGCTGCCGAAACACAAGCTCTTATTAGTTTTACCACTCTATGAAGCAGCTTTGAAGACGGCTGATTTTGGGGCACCTTTTTTTGAGTGGGATACCAAGGGAAGTCTTTACAGAAGCTGGTAATCAAAATGGATGGTATCTGACATAGATTTATGCCTTGATATTGTCCTAAAATATATTTAGATGCAAACATTGCTACTTTTTAAATTCAGCCAAAGGCTGTTAGGTTGAATGGCATTTGTTAGATCCCATAGTAAAGCTGGAAAAAACAGACAGCTGTTGGGCACTGTAAACCTTCGTTATGTCTGAAACACAGCAGCAGACTTGGCTAAATACAGTTGAAAGTAGTTGCCACATGTTGACTGTATTAGTCAGTTAGACAGTTGCTGACAGGGAGAAGGTTGGTATCCATGAGAAGAGAACAAGAAGCTTTTCAGATTTTCTCTTTCTGCTTTTGTTTGAAATAAGTACTAAATACCTATTTCCTTTTTCTTTTTTTCCTCTAAAAAGTAGTTGTTTAGACTTTTTCCATCATTTTCCTTTTTTCTTCTTTTGCATTCCTTATCTTTCCCTTTCCTATTTTTCCTATTTTTGGACTAACTCTTCCAAATCTTTAATTCTGGAGAAGTTACAGAAGGGAACAAAGGAAAATTGAAACTCTCTAAAGTGGTTGAGCTAGTTTCATTTTTCTTTCTGCTGTGAAAAGTTTTCCAAACCAAACTGAAATTTTGGATATCACTTACTTATTCAACTAAAGTGACAAAAAGGAAAAATGAAAGGAAATGGACAGGGAACAAAAACAATTCCAGCACTTAAAAAAATATCATGTAAACAGTAGAAAAAAATTACATTTTGTACATTGTCTGGGGAAAACACATTTGAGTTTTGAATTTTTTAATGAATAAGTTCTTCCATTTCTCAGCTGCTTGGAGAAATCCAAAGACCTCAGCGGTTTTCATCACTAGTGTTACTGCATTTCTGCTTGTCTTGGATCTTGCTTTTACAAGATGCTATCGCTGCTATGCTGTGTCTCTTCTGAATTAACTGAGCTTTTCAGCTGCATGTTTTAAGTCTACATGAGTCAAACGTTCATTGGACTCATCAGTCATCAGCCCCATATATCACTAATGCCAACTTAGATACTAAGATGACTCATGTCCTAATTATTTTGAATAACAAGTGTGCTCTTGTGGTAGGACAATATGATTTTGCTTGCTACAAAATGGAGCAGTAGAAAGTGGCCACATAACGCAGGCTTGCAAAATGATCATCAGGATGTGTGTTGGTACAAAATTGTTCAGCCTTCCTTATTTTCACAGCGATGATAGTCGGTTTTTTTCCTTCTTAAAATGGGTCCATTAAACAACCCCCGGCTCTCTGTAGATAACAGGTACTTCAAAGTTTAAACTTGACAATAAAAGTACCTGCTTTTAAGTTACTTTTATGCTGTGGAATTTTTTCACCTGTAATGTGATATGAAAAATAACTAGGCAAGTGAGCCACCAAAGAGCCTGTGGTTATAAGTTTTTTTTTGTGATGACAATTTCCTTTTGGATTGTTCAAAATCTTTACTTCAATAGGACATTGCCAATATTATTTTGTCCATTGTGTCTTTTATACCTGTTAACAAAAATGAGGAAAAGAAATCTAAGGCAATCCTGGTTAGGTGGAGGACATATTAACACTTCTAAAGGAGAAATGGGAAGCCTCAGGAGACTACTGCACTGTGCTGGGCTGTAGATCACAGGCACTTCAGTGGTGGCACATCCTGTTCAGAGTGTAGTGTGGGATGAGTGGAATGGAATGCTCTGAATTGTAACTACCTTTCCCATCCCAGTTTAATCCACCTCAGTGGTACAGCAGCCCAAGAATTTGCCAAGAAATAGGTGTTGCTGATAGTTGGTCAAATAGTCTCATACCAATACCTGAGCAAGGTAAAGTATCTCGAAGCTGTTCTTCAGTTCAGTGAAGAATTTACCTGTATTTATAGCATCAAACACAGAAAGCCACTTTTTAGTTGCAATCTTTAGATGTTATTGAAGTGTTTGTTATTTTATGTCTATCATATTCATGTGACTGGGAAGGCTGTTGTGCAGTTGTTGCCCCCACCTCTATATCTTGTAGCTACATGTTAATAGGTGGAATTAATTCACTGTTTTATAACTGTTTTGCTCCCATCAGTTATACTTCAGAGAGCCATGAGCAAAGTTTTACTTCTGAATTAACATCTTTGGGAGTTTTTCCTCTATTCTTTGAAATATGAAGTTGTCCAGACTATCCTTGTTGTAGGTGGGAGACAATGAAATGCTTGACAGAGTGATGTCCCAAAGCCCCATCATCTGAAAAGAAATTGTTTCCAAGATGAAGTTGCCTATTTCAGCTCAGATGAAAAACTGGAGAATGTAAAACATAGAGAGCATGTGGACCACACAAAATGTAAACAGCTAGCTGATCTTTGGCCTGATCCAAACAAATGGTGTTGAAATAATTGAATATATGCCAATTGACTTCTGTGGGATTTACAGCAGGTTCTAAGTTGGCAACTACTCTTCTAGCAAACAAATCTTGTCTACTTTTACATTTCAGGCTTATACTTAATCAAGTTACTGAGATAGAAATGTCTTTGGCACGAACATGTTTCTCTGTTTCTTTTCCCTGCAACTAATAATGTTTCTCCAGAAATTGCTTCCAAAAAACTCAAAGGCCAGTATTTAGATAAGCAATATCAAAATGCTTCAGCATTAAGCTGTGATAAGTATTTCCTCCTGTTTGTTGTAAGAAAGAAGGTTTTACACAAGCCATGTAGTCTTAACTTTCACCAAGTTAAATAAAGGTTTAGTAAAAGGATTTTGTGCCCTTTTAACCCCCAATAACCAGAGTGCATCCTGTGTGACCATTCATTACATATGAAATGGCTGTAATTTATACCAAATGGGGTAGGTGAATTCAAACAGAAAGATACCATCGATGATAAAAAGATAACACTTCTCTGTAACAGATGCTTCATTTTATGATGGAAATGGGGAAGCTGAATGCTGCAGGTGCCGGGCTGACACTAGGCCTGTGGAGAATCATTAGAGCCTCCTCAGAGATCTAGGTTTACTCTGTGTTTAATCAGCCACAGTCAGAAGAAATGGCTTCATTTCAGCTTGATGAGAGCCAGATTACAAAAGGAAGATAGATGGCCAATAAGGTTCATCACTATAAGCATATTGTCTTAATTTGAAGAAACAAGCTGGCATTCTGTGCTGAGGAAAAGTGAAGTGCAATATGGCTAGTATCAAAACCTAGTTATTTCAAGTCTCTGTGCTCCCCACAATGAAAATATTCTGGCTGTTCTTCCTTTGACTGAAATATTAAAAAGATATTGTACACACTGCAAATGACCACATTTACTTGTGAGATACCACTGCTTTGGGTTCCAAAACACTAAAACTATCAAAGTAGTTTTGTTCATCTTCACAATTCTCCAGACACTTATTTTTATATATATGTGTATTATAAACGTAAATATTTTTGTGCATATACACGAGTTTGCATTGACTATTGATCAGGAAAGGTCTCTGAGCATAATATGAACACACACCTCCTAAAAGGGTCGTGGTGAAGCCATCTATCATGAGTTCCCACAACAGCCATGGGGACAATGAGACTGTCAGCTGGGGCAGGAGGCTTGCCATGATGGGGGATGGGACTTGCAAGAAAAAAAAAAAAAAATAAAAAGGAACCCAGATCAGGGAACTTGTTCACACAAAAGATAAACAAAACTAGGGATCTGAAATGCATGGTTTATTGCTTAGCTTTTCCTCAGTGCTGGGTTGTTTTTTTTCTCTTGTACATAGACTGACTTTTTGTGTAAGCTATTTCTTCAGTGCTCTCCAGAAGAAAAAGCACTCCTTCAAGCCAGGGAAGCTCTTAGGATAAGAGTATGGGAGCCTAACGTGATGATGGGAACGTTATAGTTTTTACTGTTTATTTTACAGTAGAATCCAGATGGTTTTATAAAAGTCAGAGCCTTTTAGTATCAGGCAATCTTCAACTATCTGCAACTGTGATTTTTTTTTTTCCGACTCTGAGTTGTGAATCCATAGGAATTTTCTCTTCTATGGTAAATTTAAACACTCTAATAATAAGTTTACATTTCTAAATTACCTCTCAGATCTCTTAAAGGAAATGAGTTGCCCCAGGACTACGCAGATCATTCATGCAGACCTGGAGGTACAAAACCACTGAGGTTTGGGGACTAAATTTAAGGTGACTTGGGAATGGTAGTAGATGAATCCCTGCCCCCAAAGAATTGATGGGATAAGAGCTTGATCCATAAAGCCTTAGAAATCAGTATTTCCCTCCCTCTACCCCGTAATTTACTGGATTTTGGAGCAGACCTAAAGGGCTAAGAAAGCAGAAGGCATTGTATAAGAAAGCCATGGAAAACTGGCAGGATTAAAAGGATGCTTTACCAAATGCTATTGTGTGTACAGTTTTGTAAGTGTAAAGAGCGGGTCACAAGGAAGGAGTCTTAAGATGGAGATTTTTCTGTGCTGGAGAGGAAGAGTCTGATGGGAGTGTTTTGAGGGCTGACATTATTGTTAATTTACGGAGTTGGTCAAGTTTTGAGTTGGCTGCTTCTTGAGGGAGAAGTGGACAGTCAGGTCTGATTGATTTGGGACAAGAACAGCTAAGAGGAAGGAATGGTTATGGGGGGTCTAACTTGTAAATGTCTTGGATTAGAACAAGAATTCTGTGCCTTGATGCAGTGGATGAAGAGAAGGAGTGATGGAAAATATGAAGCTAAGGCATGATAAGGTCAGAAGACATGGGCCATAAATTGGTCTCAAACAGTATTTTTAACAAAGTCCTAGAGGTTATTGTGCTTTGTTTGAGGCATGCTACGGCCCAGAAGAGTCATCATGGCAGAGGAAATGGAAAAAAGATGAGCAGAGGATTTTGCAGAAGCCAGGGCCCAAATAAGTATTCTGAGATAATCAGTATGTCACGCAGCATAATTGTCTTCTACTTTTTTCCTTACACCAAGAGCACTGCTGTTTCTTTTGGTCTTCCTTAAAATCACTTTATAAAAACTCATTTATTTTTTCCCACCTTTGTTCTAGCTTCACCCATTTTTGCATATTAAGATGAAAGTGAAGTAACTCCCACTGACTTTACAGGTCTGAAGGGAATTAGGAATTTGACTCATCAAAATTGTCTCTCCTCCCACACTTTTCTTTCCTGAAACCCTGAAGAAACACACTCTGTCCCTCACACATTTTCCTAATGTCTATTTGGACTAAAAGCAGAGTGCTCACAAGCAAACAGCCGCTTTGAAACAGCTCTGACTACACCACATCTGTTTCTGCAGTACCTGCTACGCCGCTTGTCCAAGACAGCTTGAACTGCTGCCTTATTTTATGGCTGTACTGACACAATCCTGCAGTGAACCATGTGACCCCTGAAGTGTTTAGAAAGGTGCATTTGTGTAAGGGAGACTTTTTTCTCTGGAGTAAATCAGAGGCTCCTAGATAATCTCACACAAACACATTATTGACTGGTACCTTTCCCTAGGCAAGGAAGGCTGGGCTTTTCAGAAACCGATACACTGAAGCATTCACAAAGTGGAGACTTAAGAAGCTTAACAATTGGTAGAAATATTATCATCAGCTATCACGGTAACATTATCCAGCCATTCCCACCCACGGATCCATGTATGTGCACACGGGGTTTCGACTTAGAAAGCCCTGCGAATAACGCCCTGTAGGTGTGTGGTCCTCGAAGTGTTTAAATGTTTGAGGATGAAGTGGGCAGGAACATCTTGCATGCACCAGCTGAAAGAGGGTTGGGAGAAGCAGGGGGTGGATTTCCCTGGACAGATGATAATTCTCTGTCCTTCTGTGTGCTGCCAAACTACCTCGACTGGTGGGGGCTTATAAACTCTTTTTCTTTGGGTCTCCAAAGAGCAGCTCTTCTAGTGTTTTTTGGAACACATCAAATGCAGTACAATTAAACAGGAGAAAAAAAATATTCCCAGGGCCTTTCATTCCCTTCCTCTCCCCTGTCAAGATATTACTTAATTTAAATGCTGCCAAAGTTAATAATGAAAGACGGCATCCTCTGGTGTGTCAGAGCTCCGTGCCCAAGCAGAAAAGCACGAGTGGCTTTCTGCACTCCTATCTTTGCTAAATTCAACCTGGAAAAAAACTAGAGCAAATTAGGGATACTGTAATTAGCAGGATTTAAAATGATCTCTTCAGGTGACTTTTCTTGGCCCAGAATTGCCCAAGAACTCAACACCTGAACTGAGTATCTGATGTGCCTGTGCCATCACCCGGTGCCTCCAGTGTAAGGCTAGAAGTGCCACCCAGTATAACCCAGCAGTTAACCCAGGTATATGCCACACACAGGTACCCCACATAAAACCAAACTGACTTGTAACAACATTTTCCCTTACAAAAATGGAGTGTGGACAGAGTACAGGTCGGAGATATGTACCAGGATTTTGTGACTATAACCACCAGGGTCTTTTGAGGGGAGGGTGAAGGGAAAGAGTTGGTGCTCGTTGAGAACCTGGGAGGTTTTGGGGTGAGGGATGTGACAGGAGTGAAGACAGTCTCCATGTTTTCTCCCTTCTCCACCTTCCTACAAACATATTACACTGCTGAGGCAATGAACAGAGCAGATGAGCAGTGCCAGACCTCAGTTCATTGTGGGTTGGGTTTTTTTGTTAATTTTTTTTTCCTAAAAAGGAACCTTTTTTCCTTTTTCTAAAAATAATTTGTGTGTGAATCAAAGAGGGAAAAGAAAGATAATGCACAAAGATACAGAGCAGCTTATTAATTAGTTTGAGGTGCTCTCAATGCTCCTGTATATACAGAAGGGCTAAAAACGTAAAATACTAAGGTGACATTTTTGGTGCTGCTGGGCTTGTGGAATCCTATGGTGATGTGCAGACCCCCTTTGCCTGGGTACCTCGGTGTCATCCCGGTTGGGATCATACAAAAGCAAACAAAGGTTGCACAAAAAGGTTTGAGGTTTTGGCACTGAGGCTGGGGATTGGGATTTGTGCAAGAAGGAATATTCTCCCACAACATGTCTGCTATGTGCAGGTGACATGTGGTGGGTTTGCCCTCCCCTGTCCCTATCCTCAGCAAAACTCTATTCCAAAGCCTTCTGGCAGGGGGTATTTCATGTTCTCTAGCATAGCAGCCTTCAGAGGCTTGCTAGTACAAAATGAATGTCCTCCCCAAAGTGGCCCCCGTTCTCCCTGATCTCTAACAAGGAAATCATAGTCCCTATGCCAGAGAGCAAAGGTAGAGTGCTGCAAACCATGGTATTCACCTGCTAAAGGTCAAGGTCAAAGCCTGCCTGGCTGTAGAATGGCATACCTTAATCACACGAGCCTAATGACCTTTTTCTGTAGTCGATGGAGCGGAACATCATGTGATGTCTATCACTGACTTCCTAGGTACTGCTTATAGCTCAGTCATGGCTCTAAAGCAAAGCTTGTGCTCCTCTGTGGGTCTGCAGGAAGATGCTTTAACCATCTCAGCCTTCTGCCTCTGATACCAAAACGTGAAGCAAGGGGAATCTGTGATAGCCCAAGTTGCAAGTAGGTGGTAACTGAACCCACTTTAGCAGTTACGGGAAGGAACTATGGCAGTGTTTAAACCCAGTGACTGTTCTGCAGGAGCATACTTGTGGGAGAGGCTATTCATCTCCTCTAGCTATGGCTGTAATCTCTGTACCTTCACCTGTAGCTATAGAGGCTTACGCTTTAAAAGCAAAAAAGCAGGAAAATAACCTAGAGTACACCTAAGTTATTAATGAAGCTAGCTGGGGAGCATTGCATGTACATGATAAATTAGAAAAGTTGCATCTGTCTTGCGCAGCAAGTACCAAGAACAGGTTAAATTTCTTTCTTCAGCGCAGTCAATGGCATTATGCTGAGGATACTCTGACATCTGTCTGTAATATCTCTTTCCTTAGTAGCTACTATTTCTCAGCTACAAGTTTTGGGGAGTTAGTAGCTGGTTGTTTCGGAGAGAGGCCATAACCTGTATGGTACCAAAGCAAAGGGAAGGTCACTACTAGTTTTGAATGATTTCTGAAACAAGCTACTCTCTTAAATATGTTTAAACTGTGCAAAGCTTCTAGAAGGCAGAGAACAGCTGTGCCCGGATCCATCACCCGTATGCCGTGTACCTGCTTTCCTGCTGCATGTCCCCTCATTTCCTTGGGAGGTAGCGGGAAGAAAAAAGGCTGGTAATTTATGACTCCTATTAATACAGTAGGCTGGATGTGTTGACAATATATCAATAATTATTTCTGGCAAGACCCGAACAGTATAGTACGGGTCTCTGTAGGATGACTCATTTTACCAGAAGACGGATATGTGTGACCTGAGTTTTATGACAGATGTCAAATATATCGAAATGTGGTGTGAGGAAGATCATCTTATTGGCAAAGTAATGAGAAGCCAGTGGGAAGATTAATGTTAAAGCTGAAGTGTGTGTGGTGCCTCCTTCACGCTGTGTTTTTGATAAGTGATGCTGGGGCAGAAGGGAAGAGGTCATTGTCTGCCTTGTGTGGGCCAAAAGTGGGAGAAGTTTGGAGAAACAATAATATTAACCAACGTGACACCTCAACTTTCATGGGAAAATCAAAAAATAAACTGCTTTTTCGAAGGGGAGGGAACTGTTGCGAGGGGTTGATAAATGTGACTGCTAGGGGAATGACCAGCTAACCAGACAGCGTGGTCTAAATCTTTCAAGGTGACTGCTGTCATGACAACTTAAATGGGTCTTATTTTCAGAAAGTGCTAAGCCTCCCACCTTCTGAAAATCAAGCCCTCGTGTTTCACGCTGGCTGCCACAGAGTGGAGATCAGCTGCCACCTTGGGAAGTGTAGGCTTGGAAAGCCTCTCCTCCTGCAAAGGCAGCACAGCAAGCCTTTCTGTGCGGAGCTGGGCTCTTTCCTACCGGAAGGCAGTTCCCTGTCTCAAGCTCACCCATTGGTGCACCTCCATGATGTCTTTGGAGCACTGGTGGGGGCCACCATGGTGCTCAGGTACCATCAGAGCGGTGGAGTCAGAGGGTTTACCATCACATCTTTCTGCTGACAAGCCCTCCCTCCACATCCCTCACCCTTGGCTCCTGCTGATTTCCCAGATAAAGGAGTTCCAACAGACTTTGCTTTCAGATAAGGGTTCTGGATCCTGGCCTCACCGTAGACACAGGGCTCAGGCTGGCACAGCTTTGCTGTTGCAAAGGCCACCTCTTTTATACAGAGAAGTCCAGAGCAGTAATTATCCCTCCATATCTTGCTCCTAATGGCAAGATGGTGATGAATTGCCTTCTCAGGCAAGTGAGGGAGAAGTCTGATTCATATTTGGATGCAGGAAATAAAACCCACCTCGTGGCTTCATCATTTTTGGTCCTCCAAAACCACTGCTGATGCTCCATGGGGAGGGAGTTGTTTGTTCCCCAAAACTGAAATGTTATCCAGGGAGCAAGGTTTTGGGGGAAAAACCCCTATTGCAATGAGCAGGTGTTTTTTTTTTTTTTCTTGTTTGTGCAAGAAGACCCTTTTTGAGTGACATGGGTGCTTCAATGTAGTAACAAGGTCAAGCTTGAAAAAAAAATTATATACTTTGAATAATTGAACTGTATTTTTAGCCCTCATTTTGTGATCTGTGTCACATATATATATATGTGTGTGTGTGTGTCTCATTTCCCTGTTCACCAGAGACGCTTTTGCCATATTCAGGTTTGCTACCTAGAGAAGAGGCACATGGGCACTTGGTGAGCTAAAGGCACCTCTTGACTTCTTTCAGCACAAAAAAGAGTTGCAGGGTTTTTCTTGACTTCTGTTTTTCTTGGAAAGGTCACGATTGTAATTTCATTACAAATAGGACAATTTTCTTTCATTCAGCTCTAATAGTGGCACAAATTTAACTATATTGTGCTAGCAGGCACTGATATATTAATTAAAATATAGTCTAATTATTTACCCTAGTTAGTTCATACAAATCTCAGTAGTGTAATCAGTGGACTCCCTTAAGGATTTTTGCCATCTTCAGCAATAGAAATGGTTTCTCTTTTTCACTCTGCTCAGGAACAGAGTTAGTTTGGGGTTTTTACTTCCAGATCAGTAGTTCAGTGGCCAGCATCGCCCTGGTCTGTGAAGAGGGATTATGCAGCCACAGTCACACTGACTGGTGCTAATAGGTGGATAAACCCTATTAAAAAGTTATGGTAGGAACTGTGGCCATGGGATGAAGCGGCTCTTTCTCGGCCCCGAGAGGAAATTCCTGACCTCGTACTGGTTCCTCTGTGGTACATTTGGTTACATGTAGCCAGAATGGTTTCTGAGAAATGGTCCTCTGATGTTCTTCAGCATGAACACATGTGGAACAGTGTTTACACAAGGAAAAACTTCAGCTTGGTTGGTAAGGAAGGGAAAGGAATGCCTTCTGGCAATACGGAGGCAGAGTGCTAAGATGATAGGGATCTGAGCCTTTATTAAAAGGACAAGAGAAGTTGACGGCTGGAACTGCAACATAGCTTGGGATGCCCAGCTAGTGTATACTTTGGGCTCCTTTGCTGTCAGGTGTTTATTTTAAACACAGGTGGTATGAAAGTTGCAGCTGGGGTTGTTGAAAGGAAGGGGAAAAACCATTCAAAGCAAAGAGGTGGAGAAGAGGAAGGTTGAGGTGAGGTTGAGGAGGACTGAGAGTGACCCAACCTGCAACTTGTAGCCGTGTCAGTCTCCTAAATGCTTTTTCTCCCTCCAGCGTGCAGTCATCGGTCTTCAAACCCTGTCTCAAGAGCATGGAAACGTGAAAAGAATTTCCATGGGTCAAGAATTCCTAGTTTTTCTCTCTCTGTGTTTTTCTTTCATTGCCGCTCCCTACCTTCTCATCTCACCTCCGCTGTTTTCTTTTTCTCAACAAGAAGATCAAGTAGCATTGGAGAGAAGAAACTGCATCATCTGAGCTTCTGGCAGAGGCAGCGTTGCAGCTCTGTACAGGCCTTTATGCATGCACTGTAATTAAAAAGCGTGGCCTTCCCACTGCTGAAGAGAGGGGCTTGACAGATACAATTTGGGGCATCAACTACTGAACCCAAGTTCTCTCTTGTCAGTGTAAGTAGCGTGGGTAGCACCTGTGAACCAAGTTCTCTGTAGGAATTGTGACCTTCCTTAATTATATGCTTCCTGCAAGCAGTCACTAAAAAGATCAAACAGGAATTAACACACGGCCTGAGGAATCAGACTTTTTCCAGCGAGACAGCGCAAGGCTATATAAAAACCTGCCTTAAACAGCAGAGTCATCAGTGTTCCTGGTAGTGCAGCCTGAATTTCTTTGCAAATTGGGTACCCTTTAAGCACATTTTCATCATGATATAACCGATATACCTTTTATTACATTTCTTCTCCCTGTTCTACTTGTGGTTTAACCATGTGTGAACCAAGCTAACATGATTAGACACCTTGTTTTTCGCCAGTCATTTCTGCTTGCAGTCTTCCATAAAGTGCTTCAAATGAATTTTAATATGTTGATGGTACTTACTAGAAAGATTAATATTCATAATAAATACCCCTTAGAAATAATCTTCAGCAAATCCTTTTGACAGAGGAGTCAGGGCTGCTAATGACAATAACTACTACAAAATGCAATTTGGTCAATTACTTTAATTAAATTTCACTCTGTAATGTCTTCTCATTTATATAGTAAACTAATAGGGGAAAAGTACATCATCCTTATTTTCCTCCACTTAAATGTCCAAAACTGTTTCCTCATGTTTTGTTTTAACATTTGCAGCTCTCCCAGCTTCTCAGAACATTTGAGATAATTATGGGTTTTACAAATGAAGCTTATTCTTCACCAAGAAAGGTTGAGACTTTCTTTTGAATACGCTTTCCTAGAATAAAAACCTTGGCTGCACAGATCCTAATCTGGTATTTACAGACTAGCTGATTTTGGATGGTTCCAGCATTCCAGTGTAAATGGTAGAAGTGTCTACATTCTATCAAATGCTTTTTTAATTATATCGTTTGAAATTGGAGTAAAAAGGAACACAGCTGTCTAGAGATCTTGGTAGCGTACAGGTTATAATGAACTCATGAGAAATAACAGCAGACGTCTTTTGTAATGCACTTCACTGTGCTGAACAAGGAATTTTACACTGTGGGCTACATTCTCAGCTGGAGTAAATTGCCATATCTCTGATTCCCTCACTGTACCACAGACTGGTTCTCGGCTCCTTGCTTAAAAAATTTGAACTCTTTATTTTCAACAGTTCATATAACAGAAGAGGAACTGGCCTGGGTTTATTATGGTGCAATAGTGTGTAAATATTAAGGTCATCTGTTATCTGGAAAAATGCATGAATTAAGTTAAAATCAGTAACTCTGATCCCACCCTGTATCAGGAAAATCAATAAAGCTCTTTCCCTGAGCACTGTGAATATTCATGTCAGCGATCATAAGGCGTGTGAGAATGTAAAGCAACCATATGTGCCAATTTAGTGGCAGTTTTTGGGGTGACGTTGTTTTGGGGAGCCCGTGCTGTAATTCTTTTACCACTTGCATTAGCAGCAAGTAAAGCTTCAAGAGGGAGAAACAGCTCATTGTTATGCTGGGGGAATCTGGGGACGGGCGGAAGGGGGAACCCCTCTTCCTTAGCAAATAGAAGCTGAACTAGAAACCACAGGTTTGTTTTTTTTTTTTCTCTGTGGTTTCACTGAACTCCTGTAAACTGCGGCAGTTTCTTCAGCGGGCTTCCAATTTCTCCGACGATGCTATAAATTTTGTTAGGAAGATGAAGTCCTACAGTGCAATTAACTCCAAAAGTGGTACAAAGCAACAGCACGTGATCCCTGGCTGCAGTACTTAGCACTTAACTCTGAAATTCTGATAAGCCCTATCAACTCAGGGTTGTGTTTAATGTTCACTCCTGCTTATATACTGGAGATACAACCTCGCGGTCACAGTGTTAACACTCCCCAATATCTATTACAATTAGTTTTTGATTAAGAGGCCTAGCATGGCTTTTGAAACCTTTTATGTTGTGTCAAATGGCTAGTGATGGAGTGAGATGCACAGACACCTCCCAGTAACAAAGCATCTTGTAAAAGGTTTCAAGTGAACTATTTTATCATCCTAATGGAAACCAGATGACTCTAACTCCCCCTTTAATTTCAACTATTTACTGAAGAGTCCTTGTTTTGAATTACTTAAAGATTTATTCCAAACCACTATCTCATGCATTAAGAATCACTAATAACAAAGCCATTCTGAGCAGAGCAAAGCTTTTAAAGAATGTGAGTATGCCATTGCATTTATTCTTAAGTTTAAACAGCGTTTTTTAATGGCTTTCACATTTTTATACCTCAGTTTATTTTCTTGGTGGTGGGGTTTTTTTTTTATTTTTTTCTTCCCTGAAATCCTGAATACATTTTTCTCCAGACGTTTCCAGTCCATGCTGCAGTTTCCTGCCCTGCTAACAAGTACAGCAGGCTCGAGCTTGGGTTCTGGAGCTGAACCCATGCATGTGCTTCTTTCAGCCCATCCTTTGGAGAGTGTCTGTTTTGGCTGTCCTTGGTGGGTTTAGCAGGGGAAGGGCTGCCAAACGAGGGCCTAGGGGGGAAATCCTGTCCGCCGTGCGCAGCTTCCTTATTTCCGCTGAGCAGTAAAATTTTCAGAGAATGAAAGTGTCTCTTCGTGTTAGCTGCTCTGGCCTGACGGCTGGAGTCACCCCGGCTTGGCAGCTCTCCCCTGGAAAAACAGGAGGACCAGGGGGGATCTGCTTCCTCTGCCCTCACCCACTATCTCTTTCAGGCTCATCCCTTCCTCCCAGTCACATCGCTCTCTGCATTGCTGTAGAAGGAACCCTGAAATAACCAGGATTAACTGGAAAGTGAGTCTCCTTTCTCTGCTGATGTGGTATCTTCTGTCTGGGGTGCAGACCTCCCCATTTCTGTGCAGCCTCGCAGAGACACAGAAATTGCTCTTAACGAGCACAACCATGAACTGGTTTTCATCCCAAAATGTGACACTGTTATTTACATGTCAGTATTTTACCAAGCTCTCTTGCTCCCTATGGACACTACCTTCTAAGATGTTTCACACAGCTGCAATATTCTTTTGCCAAAATGCCCTTTTGACTCAGACTGTAAAGATCTTCAGTATATAATTTAGTGGCATTAAAAGGATTAAAGAATGGCACAGTTAATTAAAGATAGATTTTTTTTAAGTGTAAATTTATGAGAAAAAGATACATATTAAGAACGAAGAGGGTGAAGAAATACAGCTGTCCAAGAATAAGAATAGGTTGTATATTAAAGTATAGCCATTAAATGTCTTGAGAATCTTAGCTGTATTGAATAAGGAATTTGAACAAATAGAAGAATGCCTGTTTGTAAAAACATGAAGCAGAATTCCGTTGCAATCCATCCCAATAACTATTGACCTTTGGTGACCATGAATCTTCTGAGCCACAGAAACAAGCAGTTAACAAATCAAACACCCACTCCAGATGGAGGGCTCTTCATCCTTCACAGAGATTTCTACTATGTGAATATGTATTTTCAAATCTAGATCAAACAGAGGCCTTTGGTACCAGCTTTGCGTGTGTCTTTGCACAGAACTAGAGTTCATGGGATGAGGGAAGGGAGGGAGCAAAGTGCTTTAGCTGGCACTGAGCCTCAGGTCATACCAAGTAGGATGCCAAAAGCTGGGACGTAGTTGATATATAGTTGTCTGTATCTTAAAAACATTAAGGGTAAGGATGTATCTACAGGTTGTCTCCTCTTATTCTATTGTAACAAGAAATATTTTCACAGTGGCGGATAAACCAGGTATTAATTAATAGGTTACTATCATTAACTAGGTTTCAGTGTCATGAAGTAGAACTCATTTGACAAACAGGGAACAGGAACCACAAAATAAAATGGTCACATGTTCACGAGATGATAGAAATGTTGCTAATTATCAGTTCTTTAGTCGAGTTATTAGGTTGAATTGCACTGTAAGCCTGAGACTGTCTATAAACTCTATACTCACAGAAGTCCTTCTGCATTTGTAAAATCCATACGCTGACACGCAGAGAAGGTGACTTCTGCATGGCATTAGGAAAACTTTAATAACTTACATTTTGGTAAAAGGTAGGGAGAAAGGCTTTTCTCCTGCCAATGTAGCATAAATGTTGTGTTAGATCTACATGTCCACAGAAGACTCATGATTCTCCAAGTCCATCATCAGAAGCCCCAATTCTGTTGCACCATGAAATAGTCTGTCTACTTTTCTTTGGCTTAATGTGCCCTCTCTCCTACTGCTCTGCTCTCTGGCTGTACCTTTTAGAAGATCTTAGATGTTTCTATAATTTTATCCAATGTTCACATAGCACTATTTTACTTATTATTCAAAAGCATCAATTTTTTTTAAACACTAGAAAAGTTTAATATTTAACCATGGAAATATTTATCTACATTTTCCCATAATGTGAGTACTGTGATGATTATTGTTGCAGTATTGGAAATTCCCCTCCCTTCTAATCTGCAGTTCTATATGCTTTGTACTATTTTTAGTTAAAATAATAACTAAAGGTAAGTTGCCAACCGCTTTGTGTCCGTTGAAGTTTGCATTACGAACACATGCCAGGAGTGATGCAATTAGTCTCAGAACTGGCTGCCTTTATTTCTGAGGCTGAATGACCAGGGCCCTATTTGCAGTCAAGTCAAGTAGGACTGATTGTGGACCTAAGAGTGAGGCCTGACTTCATGGTAATTTTGGTATTGGCCTGGAATAAACAGATAGGGCTGCACAGAAAAGCTGCTGCTGAGCTGACAAGCCAAAAAGAATTGAGAAAAAAAAAAAAATCTCACATTTTAGAATGTGGGAGAGAAATGCTGAGACTTTAGAAAAAAGGTGGTGTTAATACTTATACTGTTGGCTATTTAAAGTATATCTTCCTTAGAATCAATAGGCAGCTCTAGTGACCATTGATGGAATGTTAAATCCAAATATTCACACACTTTAATATCTTTCTAGTAATGAACAAGGGGAGTGTCTGTCTTTTTTTTTAGACAGATATATTTGCGAATGAAATTAATTCTTTAAATGTTTTATAACAAGACAGCATCAATCTGAGAATCAATTGCATAATGAACAGCTGTGCAGTACTTTTCTCAGTGATTCAAATAACTTTGCTCTCCATGAATTAAAAAATTTGTTCATAAGTTGAGAGAGAAGAAAGAACGAGAAATGAGCACCTTAAAATTAGGCTCCTCCAGGTTTAATTTTTAGATACTTTAAAAATATTGGTCCTTGCCCTTTCCAAAGTTATTTCTATTACCTATTTTCTTAAGCTTTCTGTAAACTGCCAGTTTTCCTCTGTGTTAATTATTAATATGACCTGTTTATGTACCAGTTATCCAGCTAACCATTAATGTCTGTTTACTCATTGATGACCTTTGCAACTACATGCCAGGCTCTTGGGCAGTAAATGTCAACATTTTTTAATAGTCTAAAAAACCTCTTCGTAGCTTATCTACCTAAAGTTCTTTGACGTGAAAACCAAAAATTAAATACTACTTAAAATTCACAGATATTTGTACAAGGCTGTTTCAGCCAAATGGCACAGTGAAAGTAAAAGAAAAAAAAATATCTTCACTGATATTCTTTGCTTCCGTGGTTTTGTTTTTGGTTCTTTTTTTCCCTTTTAATACATTACAACAGGAAAAAATATAGGTGTATCATGCAGGCATAATAAAATGCTTTTCAAAGAGAATTACTGTAGGTAAATCTTCATTCCCCCCCCCCCCTTTTCAGTTTTTCAGTATTAACCTGAGCACAAGTAAGATATCTCTTCCCTGTATTCTACTAATAGGTAAAGGCTACACAAGGGACACAGTTGGATTAAAGCTGAAAGTGGTGACACTAATTTTTACCCATGATTACAAATTCTATGTATATTTTTGCTCACAAAATGTGTCTAATTTAAAAAGACAAGCAGTAGCCCAGGATGAAAAAGAATTTGAGGGCACTTCCCACTCAAATTGATGAGTAGGATGGCCTCATCCAGTCTGATACAGAGATAAGTGGAACAGGCAGGTTTCTTCTTCCTTGGTCCACTAGCATCCTTTCCTAAGAAGAGCCTTGAAATATTGTCTTTGTGATTACAATTTGCAGGTCTGAAATTGGCTTCCTATTGAAATATTTTCAAATATTAGCATCATCCCAGCCATAAGTAATGGTGATGGCATTTACAGGGATTGCAGCTTTGATATATATGTAGGGATATGTTCACATTTTCTTGTTCATTGCACTTCTAACTTGAGTAAAAATTAGGTGGTGTTGGTTTGGGTTTTTTTTTCAGTTACAGCCTTGAACACTTGCTGTGACTGTCACTTCATGTTGAATTTATCGTGCAGAATGCAAGTTGTAAGGCTGAGGAGCAATCTGTCATAAGCCATTGTATCAGTAATCTCTGAAGGCGTTTGTTGTGGTCCTGGGTGGGAGGTGAGCTTTCTAGATTTTTTACCCTCGGTTGCATAGACAATTTGGGCTCAGTAGTATTGTTTCAGGGGGATTTGTCTGGGCTCTAACGCATTTACTTAAGCCCTGTGCTTCTGTACAGGGTGGTTATCCAGTTCTTCAAGCATATAAATGCCTTTCAGGTTTTCTGTACTGAATGATAACTCACCTTGTCTTTCTCGGTGAGGTAGGTAATAAATAGAAATCTGGACTGTAACTGAGACATTCTGACTTAGTTAGATCTTCTGGTGTCCTGAAAGAGACAAGTAGACTCAATTACCATGCCAGCCACTACATAAAGATTGTCAAATTAAATCCCAAAACCTATGTTTAAATAACGGTATGACAAAACCTGAGAAAAGACAAGAATATCAAGCTCTTGTGACATTTTGACCTGAAGTTACAGCACTGTGGAAACAAAGAAAAATACTCTTTGAAGTGTGCGTTATTATCTTGAAAGACTGAGAGGCAGGACTTGGCCAAATCTATCTTTGCCTAGAGACGTGGACAAGTGGTGCTGCAGCCACCAATCCATGCTGTGTGCGCTTTTGATTGGGATAATCCCATGGTTTATTTGATAAGCATGTAAACACATGACTAAATGGGAGAAATAATAGTATGCTACACTTTCTCGAGACTCTTTCAACCAGCGCCTTAATTAAGCCGCCAAAAGCCTTGCAAGTTGGATAAGTGTTCTACGGAATTAGCGTCACCCACCACTGCTACGGAGCTATCCCAAGGTTCAAGCACAACAGCTGTCTAATGGTGTCTAGTGACACTACACACCAGGGTAGAAACCAAAGAAGCATACCACACATCCGATTGAAACTGCAGGGAGACCTGCGAGACAATTTAATTATTTCTGTTGGATCTTCTTCAGAACATTGGCTTAGCACCCCAGCCTTGCAAAGCGCGCCGTGGAAACTTTAATGAGCCGCGGTTGTAGAGGGTAGGCTATCTTTTGGATAGCACTGAAAGACAACCACTCAGCACACCTCAGCACCAAGCTAGAAAATTAATTCCGTGCTGACTCAGAGGACAGGGCATAAACTAGAAGTGTCAGCACCATTCCTTGCAGTAACTAGGTCTTCCTTGGAGGTCTCTCATCTAAGGCTGACCTAACTCGACACAAGAGAAGGGATGAGGCTCAAATGTAATATTCCTGTGGGAAGCGGTGTTCTGCGTTCATCTGCTTTTATGTGCAAAGCAATGACATATTTAATCAGGGCTCCCCCGCCCCAGAATGCTTGTTATAGGGGGCTGTTTACATTTTCCAGATAAATATGTATTCAGGGTCTTTCCAAGCTATGTAATGTGCTCTATAGATCAGAGCAACTCCATTTAAGATTGTTTTTTAAAAACACAAATTATAATTTGATAGTCTGGAACAGCTCTATTGGTTTCATAGATAGCTGGGCATTTATTTTCCACTATAAAGATCATAATATTTACCCAATGGACCAGAACAGCTCCTTCTTAGCCTTTACTCCCTCTATTATGCCACAATTATTTAAATACAGATTCGGCTTGCATTACTTATTTTGTACCCAAGTGGATGGGGGATCACTTGGGTGAGTGAGTAAAAGGGGCAGGGGTTGTCTCCTGCATCTCATCATCTTCTGAAATACTGTGTAAAGATCTAGATATAATAGGAAGAGATTAAGAACTGATAGCTTCCGTGACTACATTTATTTATAATGTATCGTTCAGTTCTCCATCTAGTTCAGTGGGAGAGTGGGTTATTCAGCCATGTGTTCTGTGCATTGCAGATGGGAGATATTTTAAATGCCTGTATGCTGACAAGGTGAGTGGTTAGGGCATGATTTTGTTATATACATATATATGTGTGTATATATATATATATGAAAGCACAAGAATAATTTCCATGATTATTACTTCACTGCTTTTATATACATATTTTTGGATGACCTCAGAAGGCAGGAGCATGAATCCATAGTGCAGGGCTACATACTATCGGGGTATTTATTTGTGGAGAGACAACCGAGTGCTTGGTACCATGCTGCCTACAGCAGGGGAGATACATTTTCAGTGGTATAACTAGAAGTACTTCCTAGTGATATAATGGAGATGTTACTGCTGCAGTGGTATTCTCATGTAAGGCTACCTTAGACTTTCAAAAACCTGGGGATTGATTTACCCATCGAGGAAAATTAGCAGCTATCGTTGTCATCAGTGGACGTTGCTTTGGGGTTCCCTGATGCTAAACCCTGATGGCTATTTACATATGTTTTACATGCCCTTATATAACTTAATCCATAATCTCTGTTCCCAGATTTAAAAGAAACATTTAATCTGCATCGTATTTTGTTATTTTTGTACAAAATTCTTCCTTTAATTTCTTTTAGTATTTTTTGTTTTATAATGAATTAACACAGGGAGTCAAATGTAACCATTGTGCAACTAAGAGAGCAATACTTATCCAACCCATTTTAACTTGTGGTGAAAGATACAATCCATCATCTTATTCCCTTCTCTAACTTATTTTTCTAGACTTTCTGTCTCCCTTAGCCGGTATGTCCTCACAGTATGTCCTGTCAATATGCAGCCATGTAAGCAGAGATAAAGACCATATTCGTTGTCCACGATTTCCTTCATTTAAGAGGTTAACCAAAGATGTTGCATGGCGAGATGGCATTTTTCACCTACACGTGATGATGGCTGAACTGCAGGATGGCTAAACTGTTGCATTTGTTCTTCACGTTGTACGTTTCATCCAGCTCTGTAACTCCTTTCTTTCACAGACCCTTTTTTCAAAGAAAATGTCCTGTCAGCAAGTTCCCAGTTCTCTATCATGTTCTGCTCATGCCTTCCCATATTTATCTGATTCAGTTCCAGCTCCACTACAGGCCTCTAAAAACACAAAATATTTTCTTTCTTTCAGAACGTTCATTCTGATTTATATCCCAGCCGAGCAACTCAAAAAGCATATGAACAGTGAAACATAGGTTGGGTTTTGAAGTTGTACTGAGTTACAAGAACTGAAATACCCTGACGCTCAGGAGTTGTCTAGTGTGGAGTTTGAGCCAAAGGTATTCTCTGAATAAAACTACTTCAGCAAATTTTTTTTTTCCTGATTGAAAAAAGACTTGGATAAATGTCAAATGCTTGAGGTGCAGATAGTTACAGGAGGGGTTACATGGTCAGTGCGTGGTCAGTCTAGCCACAGGCTGCTGATGGAAGGTCTTGGGTACATTTTCTTGCTATGTAAGTTGCATTTACACCACCTATCTGGCCAGATTAACCTGACTGAGAGCTGCTGTCTTTTCTGTCCCTCAATAAGGTTGGTTCAGGTTGTTCAATGAGCTGACCTCGCTGAGTGTGCCAGCATCAATACAATGGGGACTTCAGGGACATGCAGCCCACAGTGAAGATGAAGAAGAGATTGGCAGCAGCCTGGGCACCAGCATAAAGCCTCTGCCTGGGCTCAGGTTTGACCAGGATAGCCCTACAGTCATGGAAGTTAGGCCCATCCATTAATGTCTGTCTAAACAGGGTCATTGCAGGGTCTGTTGGAGGGATCTAATTAGAGGTCTGTTTTTTCTTTAAAAGTCCTTGCCTAGTATTTCTCTTACTTTTCCAAACACCCTGAAGTAGACAATACATCACAATGAGGTCAAAACAGAGGAAAGGGGAAAAAAATGAATCCCAGCAGCCCCAGAACAATGACAGTTTTCATTTATTATCTAGAAGTCATGTGAGTTTTAAAGTCACCAATCATCATCAAGAGAAGAATGGAACTAGATGCTTGACAAGGAAGATGCTGTCTGCGGCAGCATAATATTCAATTTACTGCCAAGGCTACTGACTTCTGAAGCAATAGGAGAATAAGTGAAATAATTGATTTCTTACCTCAAAGGTAATATGGCATCAGAATTACACTAGCAATGGTCAGTTGTTTTTTTTTAAACAACTTTCCTGATTTTATGTTAGTCCTTGAAAAAGTAGAAGTTCTTAAGGCTGTCTTGGAGTAATTTCATGAAAAAAATTATTTTTCTTAAGATATCAAGGGTACAAAGAAAAATCTAAAATGCATGCCTACCAAAAAAGCAGGTTATGTTGCCTTCCTGAGATTGCAAACAGCCTGCAACAAAATCTATACTTTCCCTTTGGCATTAATTATATTCTGCCCTGAACGCAACATGTTCTTGTTGAAGTTTTGGGTGAAAGTCCTTGCAGAATGAGCTGAGGGCATCGGATTTCCTTAACATGACCCTGCCCCATTCCTATGCCTATATATTGTCTATTTAGGGAAACATTCCACTGTCCTTGCTCATGCAGAGCAGTCCCATAGACATAAATCATTCTGCTGTGGAAGCAGGCACAATTCAGCGTGACTAACGGACCCTTCTGTGCTGATGAACATTAATGGCTGTGGCATCATACATGCTTGTAGAGCTGGAATCGGGGGGACTGCTTATGGTGTAAAGTGCTACTCACCGTGAGTAAATGCAGCAACACATCACCTATGGATAAAAAAAACCTCTGTGGGACAGGACTCTGCCAAACAGTAGAAATGCCCTTTACTGAGCTGGATGGTTTAATTAAGACTTAACTTATACATTGATGTCAATAATCGCACTGCACAGCTGGATGGAGCTGTAATAGGAAGCCAACAAAATATACAGGTGCAGTCCTACAATCTTACAGTGTGGGACTGTCTCTCTTGGAGTAATTGTCAGCCATGGTCAATAAGGGGTAGTTTTTAATGCTCAGCAAGTGGTTGATTTCGACAAACTTAAATATTTTCCAAAACAATTTATATTTATTAATGGCTACTACAAAATCCATTTACCCATAATCAAGTGAAACTTGAAGGTGCTGGCTTTCTTAAGTGCCGAGAGTCAACAATATTAAAGTAAATAGTGGAAGACATTCCAAGATAGTATTAACAGAATTGATTTATTGATGATTGCACAATGGGAGGTTATCTTTTGTTAATTGACTCTGTAAATAAGCTCATAGGCATCTCAGGCAAAGAAAGAAAAAAAAAAAATCTATTGCTACTAGAAAGTCTACAGGGTGAGTTAGCTATGCCACTCCATAAAGCGTCTGCTCTGCTGTAAAGCTCCTTGTGGCTGGATGATGGTTGAGTGGCATTTCTAGCAACAAATCCCAGCAGGCACTCCTGCATACGTGGTAAGTGGCACTCAAAATGTTGTTAGCTTGGACTATCCTGTATGTGAAATAATTCAGCTTGGATTTCACAGGCATGGAAAAAGGAGGGACCATCCTGGAGTTCATAGATACATATAAAAGTCAGATGGTGTCCGTACAGTGGCCCGATCTGGTCTTGTACTGTTTGATCTTTCCAGGTGATATCTGGAAAGTCTGCTTCTTCACTCCGACCCCCCTCTATCACTTTAGGACAAATCATTGTTGGCTCATCCAAGATATGCTGCTAGATACTTCCCCATCAAATATTTTACAGATGATCAGATATTATTATTATTGCTCCCCTTTAAAGTTCATTATCTCCACCATGTTGTCTTCTGCTTTGGGCAGGGCATTGCCAAAGTTGGTAACGCTTTTACAGTGTCCTTTTCTTGTTATTGTTTGTTTCAGTACATTTTTGGTGAATAGCAGGGACACTTCTCATTCAGGGTCTGTGGACTATCTTCTTCACTAATTTCTATCCATCTTGCCTGAACTGCCCAGTGGAGACAATTTGATAGCCCATTATTTCCCCCTTTGGTTTCCATTTTCTTCCCAACACTATTTCTTTCTCTGTTTTTGATCCCACTCAGCTCTTATTCCCTCTGGTAATATCATTTGTATCCCACTCCAACCCTGTCCTGACATTAGGAAAGAGCCATAATATGTCTGAATGTCCTACTTCACTTGGCTTAAGATCCAAGAGGGAAAGTCCTTTGCTCCTAATTTAACAGCCCTGAACTGTGAACAAACATAATTTTTACTTTTGGCTGACAACAGCAGATAGATGAGTGGAACAGGAGCACTGTGGCCACAGAGCTACTGTGCAGGGACAACCCAGTAGAACATTTTTATTCCTGATCTGTTAAATGTCATGAGCTTTCAAAGAAATTGGCTTCTAGCTGGTGACCCTTATGAATCACCTGCACTGAGTCATGCTCCTTTCCCTGTCATATCAAGAAACCTCAATACACAAAAACTAAACCACCTCCACCACTTCTCTAGAAGAGCACCCAGGCTGTGGGAACAAAGGCTCTACTGTTTCCTAATCTCAAAAACAATTAAGACATCAGATTAATAGAAACTTTAAATGCTTTGGTGGATGCAGGTGGAATGCTCTCTGTTTGCATTACTATAAAGCCTATCAGTACCCTCAGCATTAAAGGGCACAAGGGAACATAACGTATCAGGGCTGGGAACAAGACCAAGCATGAAGTCTTGCACTAAAAAAACCAACAAGAGGTTAAAAAAAGTAGCACGTGTCATTTCTTGTACACCTAGCTTCTGAAACTTCTGCTAGATGTCATCAAAGTCTGAAGTTTACCTCTGAGAGGACAGGGAATTCCCTTCCCTCATAAGATGTGGTTTCCTCTTTTATCTCCTTACCCTTGTTCCTCAACACAAAACTGCATTCAGCGGTTCACTTAATGACTGTGATGTCCTTGGTTAATAGGATTTCGCTGCAGTTCCTATCCTTTAGCTTGGCACTGGAGCCCGGTGTGCATCTAGTGTTAGCTGGCTATTTTAAAGTGACGTCTGCATGACAGCCCTTTCTCCCTACATTCTGAATAGTAATCCTTGGCATTACCCTGGATCAGGAAGAAGTGAAGGTCTCATCTAGAGGACTCAGATTTCTCTGCCGGGGTCACAGCTCGTGTCATGACTAAAGGCCATACCCAGGGAGATATTCAGGTGCTTCACTAGGAGTGAGGTGCCTGAACACCTTTCGTGGGACTGGCCTTACCTGCCTTTCCCACACCTGACTGACAGCCAGGAGTCAGAGCACTGCCCTCCAAACTTGATGGGAAATGCCCACTGGTTCCCTTTGAAACAGCTGCTGAAGTTTTGTAAGGACTCTGTAATGACGTTTTCTGGGAAGAAGCTCTGACTGAAAGGAATCCCTTTTCCCTTTTTGAATTCTTAGTTGGGAGATGTTAGTGGACTTCTTCCCCCCTCTTTTTTTTACAGTTCAGGAGAAGATGAATTTAATATGTATCTTTTCAATCATCTGATCTGTCATGACCCCTCCTGTGCGGTTTGTGACACCAAAGTGCTTTTCCATTCTTCATTCCATTGCTTTTGGATCTATAAAAAGAGTGACAGTGTTGAGGGATTTCTGAACAGACTGTTTCGTTCCTGCCGCTGTCCCAGGAGGATTAGAGTCGCAGAAGCTTAGACTTAGGCTTGTACTTCCCTCTATCCAAGTGACTGCTTCAGAGATAACTCTCTTTGTTTAGGAGGCCTTAATATTCCTAAGGTAGTACTTGAGATGATGTGTTTTCAAATTGCTTCTCTCCCTCATATTTGGTACTCTTTCTTGTATGAATTTAGTAATCCAAGCCATTCTCTGGAAGCATCAGCGACTCCCATTTACGTCTTTGCCACCTTTTCTAAGAATGTGTTCATTTCATTGATCCCATGTTTCAATGCAGCAGTTGTCCCTGCCATTATCCTTGACCTAATCATAGCATTTAGGGATCCGTGTATCTCATGGTCACAGATGAGCACATGGACAGAAACTGCCTTACAGCCCTACCCATATAGCTCGCTTTAGATCCATGAGAATGGCGTGAGAAATTCCTATTAGGTCCAGTTTCTTCTGAGCTGCGAGGGCCAAGATAGTTGTACTTCATAATCTGCTGGAATGCTTCTTCTCTGGCTTGGCACAGGCAGTCCCGCAGTAGGAAGAGGGGGGAGAGGATGTGCTCCAGCCCTAAGATCAGATGTCGGGCACAGGTGCTGGCAGCAGAGCAGCGCTGCAGCCCCTCGGTATGAAATCGCAAGCTGGCCTCGTACTACGGACCTTCTGCAAACAGCCCAAGATTGTGTATCATGAGTTATGACGGCAATATAAAACTGAAAGCTTGACTGCATCTGTTAGTTAAAAATTGCTGTGAGAATTTGGGAGGCTGCTAGCTCAGTGTTTTAGCTAAATCTCAGATAGGGTGGCTGCTTCCTAACTAAACTCTCGCAGTTTTTGTTGCTCAGGTTAAATTTTTCCTTCCCCTTTCTCTCACGAGCTGACATGGATTAGCGCTGTCGGTGTGTAAACTTTGAACCTGGATTTGTATCTTGCTCTCTTCCTCAAACATTGTAAGGTCCCTCGACATGGAGCCACCACTTTCTGTCCCAGGGGCCACATATCTGGGGAAGAAAAGAGATCTCCTCTTACAGTGGGCAAAGTTTTAGTTGATTGGAGACATATGTTGAAGCAAAGTTGGCATTTTTTTTCTCAGATGCGCCAAGAGCGTATGTAAATACTGGTACTGCACATCCAGTTTTGCACTTTGCAAGTGAAGAAGCAGCTTTGTAGATAGATACAGAGCACGTACAATCTTTTACACCTTTGTTTAGATAGATGTGCATCTTTTTTTCTCAGTCTGGCTGTTTATAGATGTTCTACTGCATGTTACTTTCTCATCTTGTACCACCACATGAAGTATCTGGTCCTGTTCCCATGCAAATGAACGTTAGACATCTTGGCTTCCAAAGGGTGATGTCAAACCTCACTGAGGAAGAGCTAGAACAGTGCTGGGATGAGACAGTCCTAAAAGTCTCTTAAGTGATCCAGGAAGGAGCATTTGTAAGTGCTCCTCTTCCCTCTAAACACTAATGAGTCACTCCTTAATCACAAACTGTCTCTGCAGAGCAGTACCCTCCTGACACAAGAGCAAGCTTCACCTTTGCAGACCTTTAAAATAAGTCCCTCAGGCTTGCTTTCTTTTACAGGAGACAGCTGATCCCAGTGACCTTGCTCCTCTCCACATCATGAGCTCATCCTGTAGATATAGTATATCTAGTATAGGGGATATAGTATTCCTTTCACTTCCTGTCTTAAACCCTGGTCTTAGCCTCAGTGCAGTCTGCCCAGGAGATGGCTGTGTGTCCTGTCCCTCTTCCAGCACGAGCAGCACTCCTGTAATGGGTGAAATCATCCTTTTATGTAGATTGCACATAATTTTTTTAGGGGTGTATGAAGCACTTTGGGTCATTTTGAGGTAAAGGATCTATATAAATGGAAGTTTGTGTTATTAGATCCATAAATAATAACAGAGGCAGCTCCTTGCTGTTAGACATGCTAATTTTCACCTCGGTTACCACGTGAACAACATAACATTATTTTTATCTTCCCTTTACGCTCTCGATGGCTGCACCCGCTATCAAAAACGATTCTTGTAGAAATTTTTATGTCGGCCAAATGTTTTCGGCACAGGAGGGGCCTCGCAGAGTTGAAAAGGGAAACTTGCCTTCCTAATAACTCATAGCTGTTGTGGCTACTATGTAAATCTCTTTATCCAATCAATCAGACATGAAATAAAATACGCTGACCTGATGCTTGGCTAGCATGTAAATTCCAAGTCACATGAGGCCTGGGGAGTTATAGTGCAGAAGAAGGAGTTTTCATTCCCCATTTGTAAGATGATATCTACCGGGCTCATTAAGCAAAAATATTTTGGGGCCTGTGTCTTACAAGGTAAACTTGCTCTATTGTGCAGAAGAACATTCACTGAAATAGCTAACATGGATCATCTGATGACATTAGCTTTGTAAGTAATTTCCATGATGTCAAGGGTACACTGGAGATTAAAGGGGGATTAAGGCCTACTTGCACAGTCAAAGCATCACAGTAAATTGACTTGACTTGGCAGGCTGCACCTAAAGTTGGCAAGTTTTCACTAACTAATCATATAAAATCCAGGTTTGTGGTGTTAGCTAGACTACACTTTCACAGAGGCCAGGAAACGTTAAGCTTTCAAGGTGGGAGGTTTTAGGAGAGAAAGGAGGAAAAGGGAGGGGAGACTGTCAAGGAGACTTTTGCAATGTCAGGGTGCCAAGAGGTGCAAGTAAAATAACGACCCAGTTTTATTGGAGAAGGGTCTGCCTTTCAAGAGCAAGCTGGTTGGATTTCTACCCAAAGGGCTTTTCCTCCAGTAAAGGTTATTTTTTCCCTCCCTCTCACTGTCACAAAATGCAATCTCCTCTTAAAGGATCAGACCTTGCACAGGAACTTCACTGAATAAAGATGAGTTTATATTTTAAAAAGGAAACAGCTGGATTGCAAAAGCAAGGGAGGTAGGCAGCTCTTGTTTCATTAGCTAAGGGAAACTCAGGGCCCCAGAGGAGAACAACTGGGAGAGCAGCCATGACAGAGAACAAAAAAAAAAAAAAAGGAAACAGAAGATCATAAAGAACTAATAATGAAAAATGGAAAGTGAGAATGAGCCAAGAAAAACAGGCAATAAATAGATTAAAAAAAAAAATTAAAAAAAAATAAATTGAGGGGGAGAACAGAAATGTAAAGTGACCAAGGAGGAAAAGAACAGGGCACTTTGTGGAAATAAAATAAATAATTTTGAAATTTGTCAAGAACCTGATGAAAAACTGGAAGCATCTTCTGGCTGATCTCTTGATCTCCAAACTGGTGGCCACTTCGATATGAAAGCAAAGGAGGAGCGCTGTGTATAATTGCCCAGCAGTTTGTTTGCTGCTTCCTCTGCAAAAAACAGCCTGAGTTTGGCTGGACAAGAGAATCCAGGCTCCATCCATACTGATGAATTAAGGCCCTCTAAGAGCAGCTTATAAAAAAAAAAATGTATCTCATTATCGTTTAGAAGGATCCAGTCAACTGTTTATCTGTGCAGTAATCACTGGATGATGAGTTGGAGGTAACCTGGGCGTGGGACTGTGCGTAGCGGGACTGTCTGAATGGTTTCAGATGAAGAGAGAGTAGAGATTGAAGGAAGAGGGGGTTAGGAAGAAAAACAGATACTACTCTGTCCTTCGTCTCGAAATCTGTTCATTGTGATAAAATATATAAACATGGCCAAGACTTCATAGTCCAAGAGAGAACAGATTTTTTTTTTTCAGCTGCCCTTCAATTAGATCCATAATAATCCTGCAGCTTTATATGGTTTACAGACGACACTTTGCCCAGTAGAAATGGTGCTATTCTTTAAATTGCGCTGTGCTCATTAGGTTTTAATAGGAGCAGTTGTTTAAAGGGTGGGTGGGGGCAGGAGGGGGAATGCACTTGGTGATGCATAGTGGAATGTACATTAATCTTGTTAATGACAACACAGTTAATGGCTGGCAAAACATTACTTTTGAATTAACCTTTCTCATGTGCAGGCTATACTTGAGAAACAGAGCCAGGACACCGAAGATACAAGGAAAGTGCATGAAGACAGGGATACAGGATTTCCTATGATTTTATGTTGTTCTTAATTAGGAAGCATATTGGCAGCAAATGCTAACATGTGTTGGGATGTTTAGCTGTAGCCAAATAAATGTTTTCTATTACAACTCTGAATTCTTTGCCTAGCCAGAGCCCATGCTGTTCTGTTCATGTCTTACAAAATCCCTTTATAAGTCATTTTGGGGGCCAATTTTCTGTTGGCTTATACAGCAGAGTTACTTTGAACATATGCACTCAGACTCCAGAAGGGTTGTTGTCCTCACTTGTTTTTTTTTTTCATTCTAATTTTTTTTTTTTTTTTGAGTGATAAATGGGGAAGCCCTTCCTATGAAATGCTTCTGTGCTATAACGAAACAATAGCCTACGTTGAGCATGCTCATTTAGAGCAAAAAAATAGGGAATGGATATAACTGGTTTTCTACAGTCACATGTTCACGCATAGGCTGAATGAATAATCCATAATGAATCATTTATCTGATACTTCATCTCTTTCTCCTGTTTATGAATGGTCTGCAAATACTCTTCTGGGTTGCTTTTTTTTTTTTTTTTTTTTGTTCTGTTTGTCATTTCAAAATGATTAAATAATTTCTGATCTGGCTTGTAGGTTATTTGAGAACAGTTTGCTATGAGTATTCACAATTTATACCTCCTGTTACTTCAATGATGTGAACACATAAGTAGAGTCTGACTTGAGTAGTGCAAGACTTTTCCTTTGCAAGTAGAAATTTAAGGCTTTCTCTTCTCAAATATCTTGCTATATTTGCTTTAATTATTATGTGAATTTTTTCTTGATTATCTAGCTACCTTTAGGTAGGAAAGCTGACTGTTATCTCCCACCTCTCTATTTGAGTCCTGTAGGGTCAACTTATTCTAGAAGAGGTTGAAGCATTCTGAAACTGGTTATCAGACAGTATGGTCCCCATGTCTCATCAGAAGGTAGAGCTCCTGCCTGCACAAACCAAGTCGAACAATTGTCGCAGAGAGCGTGTTTAAATGAGAACAGAATGAACACAGTCTTCTGAGATGCTGCGTTACCTTCTCTAGGCCCAGTGCTTGCTCTGGTGGAGTCTGACATTGTGTAATGGTGAACTCATCTAAGCAGGGGCCTGATTCCCTCCTGTGAGGAGTGGAAGAACATCAGTCCACAGGTGCTAGTCTCAAGTAAAGTAGATAAAAGTTATTATGAATGTGTGCTTCTTATGTTTATTAGCGTACTGTTTGGCTTTCATCATATTTTGATTCTAAGGTTTACTGGTTTTTATGATCAGAAAGTCCTTTGCTTCCCTTAGGTGTTCATGGGGGGAAAAAAAAACCCCCCATTTATCTGCCATGACTCTCTTGTGTGCACTCCCTTGATGCTAGAGAGGGAAAGAAGGTGCTCAGGGACTGCCCATTGACTAGCATGTATGAAAGACGATGAACAGTGGAGCTAAAAATAACTCGCAGCCATATAAGTGTAGCAGTTGTTCTGTGTTGCTGCAAGTATCAATTTATGGTGAAAAGAAAGAAGACAAGTTGCAGTATTTAATTACTTGTGAGTGTGATTAGCTGCTTGAAAACTTAAGGACCATATCATATCAAAAATCCCATACCATAAAAAGAAACTTGCTCTTAATTTTCTTCTCAAATGGGACCCCATTAATCACAGTAAAAGTTTCAAAACCATTTGGTGAAGAACTCGGGTGACAGGAGGCTTTCAGGAGGTCATGCGCTCTGATTGGCGTTCGTGACCCTCTTGTTGTCTCAGTTTCTCATCTTCTGGCTTTAGCTGTAGTAACCTGTCTGTCTCTGGGCTGGGTTGCTCTGTTCCAGTGTGAAATCCTTCATGGGCTCATGTTGTGTTGGACTGGACCATTCAACAGAACGCACGGGGAAGTGAAGTGGCACCAGTGGCTCAGCCGTGCCTTAGAATTCAGCCTCAAAGAAAGGTAGGGGTTGCAGCGGAGTGATTGTGAACCAGTCGAGATTATAAGTGGACTTTTAGAGTCCAGGATGACATTTAAAGGCTTGAGGCCTGACGTAGAGCAAAGAAACATCAATCTTTAAAAGATAGGACTGGGCTGGTTAGTGGGAAGGAATGTCAAAAGAGAGTTTATAGGCGTCTCTTAAAGTTGAAATAAATGTATTTCATTCCTTTGATAGAAGCACGTATCTTCTTGATTTACCTGTGAATGGATGTCACAAGAGCTAGAGCTGGTTAACAGATGCTTGAAATGATGTGGAGGAAGCACAGAGACTGAGAGATGGGTTAACATTTGACTGAGGGCACATAACATGTAAGCCTGCCTTATTTTGCAGTTAAATCATCCCATGTGATATGTTGGGAGCTGAATTGCCACACTTGTTCTTGTGGCTCAGAGACACATTTGAACCACTGAGTGGTTTTTTCACACCTAAGCCTTTTTAGGATCACCCATTATTCTTACTAAGAACAGTGAGCACTACCAAGAAGGAAAAAAATAATATCATTCTCTCCACAAAAAGGTAAAAACATAATAGTGAATTAAAGTTCTAAATGATAGGACTGTTAACATAATGCCTTTTGTCTAGAATGAACTATAAACCACATATATATACAATGGAGAAAACCCTGTAAATGTGTAATGGACAAAAAAATATATATATAATAAAACTGTTGAAAGAATGCATTTTCTCAGCACCAAGGCTATCCATAAAATTTTTACAGTTTTCCACTATATAACATTATCCTTCATAAAAAATGATATTTTAAAGCAAAAAGTTTGGCAAAAGAAACAATTGGTAGTTAACGGAAGGAGGGGATTACAGCACTGTGCCTTTGCTGTGAACGGTGGAATAGAAAATGAAAAACATTTGGGGCATTATATGAAGCCCAGCAGTCATGCTCCATATGGTTTGAAGAGTTGAGCAATGCTTGACAAAGATTTTACGACTTCATTTTCTTAACATTGAATATTACTCCTTCAATCTAGGCCTCCCACCCCATTCCTTGTCTTAAATTTCTCCCGTTCTTCAGACAAAGAAATCTGTTTTATTGGTATGTATCATTTATATTGCGTTTAATCACATCTGGTTCAATATGCTCTTTTGTTACCAGCATGGCCTTTCTGAGGAATGCCCTGTAATCAAGGTATTGAGGCAAAATTGAGGTAATGTGGTCCCCAGATCCTCTAACAACTTCCTGTGTGACTCGATGCGAGTTATTTCATCGCTTTCTATTTCAGTTCCCCATCTGCAGGACGGAAAAAATAGTACTTCTGTGTATCAGACATTACCATGATAAGTTTTAGGATAAATAGCTAGAGTCATCTGTATAAGAGGACAGGTTAATATTTCTGGGTAATTGGATGTAGAACACAGGACTTCCTGGCTCCCAAACTGGTGCTCAGACAGATCAGGATGTTAAAATTCTATCTTTTAGCCTGCGTCATGACTTTCAAAAACAAATATTGCTCCCCTCTGACATAAAATACAGGTTGATTAGTCACTCATTCTTCAGTCTACCATTGACTGCCATGTGTGCTGCTCTCAGTAGAAGGAAGCCCACAGCCTTCCCCAGAAACGCATGTGGATTATACTTATTTGATATTTATATCACTGGGCACAGCTGGGGATTGGGCCAAGTTGTATGTTTGTAATGATGGGCACAGTCATCATGAAATGAGAATTCCTGCTGCAAAACGTGTGCTGTTAGAAGAAAGGATATTTGTGTCTCGCCTTCAAAAAAAAGTGAGGAGGTTAATGGAGATCTCTGCACTGGGACACAGTCTTCTATTTAAAAGGCAAGAGGCATGTTTACTTTTACTACAGATGACCTAAACTGAACAATTCAGCCCTAGATCCAAACTCTTTGGAAGTCTGAGTATGTGGATCTGCAGTCTTAGCTTGGATGAATCCCTAATAAGTAATTACTGTTGTCGTTTATTACATCAATTCACATACTATGCAATACAAAATAGATCTTTCCTGAAACACCACGTTTCATTTCATTTCTTTTACTTCACAGTGAAAAGCAGCATTCCTTACCCTCCTCCTGCTGTATCTGAGTGCATGCCCTCACATGTGGATCTCACATGCAGTGGTATTTCAGATGGCATGTTCTGTATTAGGTGGATAGAGTATCACTGGTGGTATGTTTTATCCTGTAGACGCAGTACACTGGAGAACACTCAGCTGGTTAATATTTCATTTGGATTCTTTTCTCTTTTCTTTCCAACCATCTATGTAAACTTTAAGACAGCCGGTCTGGTTTTAGGAGGTGATTTCCTTGCTGTGGATTAAGGATCCATTTGTGAGTCACTTTTCAGGCACTTCAGAAGCATAGATTTCAGACCCGAAAGAATGTATTGTAAACAGAATAATGTGCTTTCAAAATTAGCTCACGTACCAAATTATGTATTTACTTAATAGACCTTAATGGCTTTTGAAGAAGCCATTAGGCTTTATTGCGTAAATAGTATGTATACCAAAATATGTATTTAACCTAGATAGGGCAGTTCCCCATTGTTGGTTTTCCTTCCTTCTTTACAAAGTTTTATCTTCATGGCCTTTTTAAAGTCTATTATTCTTGAAGAATTTATCCGCCAGGAGATTGTTTTGGACAGTGGTGGTTGAGAGGGCAGAGAGGAGAGGAGGTTCCTGAGTTTTAATGTGTAGGAAGGAGGAAAAGCTGTCAGAGCGGCTAATAGGACTGTTCAGACTTTGGAATGGGGAAGGGAAAAATTCCAATATTATTGAGCAAATTAATTTTCTTAAAGGGAGGAATCCTACAGAGCTCTGTGTCCTGACCCTAACTTAGAGAGCAGGAGTGGGTTCCTGCACCAGGGAATGTTTTCACCTTGGGCCGAGTGTGGACAGCCCCACATCTCCGTGGAAGAGGTGTAGAAGAGAAGGAGCCCCTTTTCTGCTCCCACCACCGAGGTGCAGAACCTGCTGATGCTGGAGGCACCCTGCATGGTGGGACCCTCAGATGGCTTCTTGCACCTCTAACCCCTTAGGGTCAGGATGTATTCCTGACGTTGCCAGCCTGGCAGTTCAAAAGGTGCCTTAAATTGTGCTGGGATTTCAGGCAAAGAACCTGAGCTTTGCATTTGGTTCTGCATCTGTATATAAATATGGAGAACTGGGATAATGATCCTTGACAGTGGCTTTGTAAGGATCACTTGATTGGAATGCAATTAAATTGTACAGATATTAAATGTGAGAGGGCTACTAAACCAGTTGGGACTGGTGGGAAATAAGTGGGGAAATAAGTACAAACAAGCTAAACCCGCTGTGTTTCACTGTTTAACTGCTACCTCCTGTAACTGGCACAGCAAGTAAACCACGTATCTGGTAATGTTGCAGGTGTACTCACAGCTAGCTCATAATGGAAAAAATATCTGTAAATAACTGCTCAATTACAGAAAATGCCAGATATTACAGCCCGTGTTGTTCGCAGGTGATTCTACCAATCCCAGCCATGTTCATCAGTTTGGAAATAGTAACAAACCCGTATCAAAACTCCAGGAAAAAACTAAAAAAAGATGTTATCTTGCTCAGAAAATGCAATGAGAACTAGCAGCTAACTGCTAAAAATAGAAGTATTTGTATGAAGCCGTGTAACTTTGGCATATATTCACAAGTGGAAGACACTCCTGTTACTGGTCAAGAAAGAAATGAAGGATGGGCATACAGGGATAACCAGTATAAGGGGAGAAGAAAAGTTTCCTAAGTTTTAGTGGAACCTGTTATAGACTCCTGTGTTTTTTTGTGGACTCTGAAAAGTTCCTGTCAATATTAATCAGTCTATTAAACAAACACTTCTGCAAACAGTCTGTGCAAACTCCTCAAGTTGGTTCACCTGGGTCAACTTGCAGGATGGAAGAGGGCAAGAAGACTTATTGGTCATCTTAAGAAACTAGTTAACTACAATATAATTAACTATAATGAAAATGCGTTCAGAGTTATGAATCTCTGACATGAATTACTTTCCTGTAAAAATCTCTTCCTAGCAATCCTCTTGCCTATGTGACTTCAGGCAGGTATCTCCAGTTAAAGTAGGTTTTGGATATACTTGAAATTGTCCTGACTTGATTTCTAAAAGGAACCAAATTAATTCTAAATGTAAATTAGGAAGGATAATATAATAATAATAAAAATCATGAAGAACTGGACTGTTGCTAGTAGGTCCATTAATGATGCAGTTTTTTATCGTTAATTATGAACAAAGAAGTACACCAGAAATGATTTTGTGCAAATGTATTCAAGCAATGTTATCAGCTGCAGAACAGAAATGCAATTGGAGCTGCATTGTTCTTTTTATTGACTTTTTGTTGACCGCAGGAAAAACTGGTTTTGAAGTACAACACAGTAACACAGGCTACAGGAGTGAAAAACTTGTAGAGCCAGTTTGAGTTCTAAGGGTGTGCTAACTTGTGACCCAGATGTGATGGTGGTTTTAAAATCAAATTGAAACAAAGAAGTTCTGTTGTGCTTCTTCCATATTCCCTCTAGGAAACCACACTGAGTCCTCAGTCCTTGGTCCCACAGACCTTCCTCCCATCTCTCTTCTCATCTACTCTGTCCCACTTTCTTCTCTTATATCCATGATCTTTGCACTGTGTTGCCATCCCATCCCATCTCTGGCAGGGTACCTTGCACTGTGCATTTTTCCCATTTCATTTATTATTGCTCTGTTTAATCAAACTGTTCAGTAACAGATTTTAAGAAATAATTTGGGGTTTTGTTCCAAATTGACTTAATTTTTTTTTGGTGAAAGGATGACGAACTATAGAAGACTAAATTTATATATATATATTTATACATTTTAAATACGTATTTATATATTTATAATGTTTTCTTATTTATACGATTATCACCTTGAAAGAGTTCTAGATATATTTCTGGATGATAGTGGGCTTCCAAATAACATATTGAAACGTTCTCTTGGAAAATCAAACTAAAAATCATTTGCAAGGTTTGACCAGAGCTGCAGAAAATATGGCTATGCCACTTTTGTCCCCTATGAAATAGTGTTTTTATTTGCAGTGTGGGAGAAGGGAAGAGACAAACTGAGCTGTTCCATGGTTTGGATTAAGCACTGTTTAAAGGAGAGAGTTTTGGTACTTCATAAAGTTTCTAGCACAACAACACACTTATCTGTAGCTGCTCCCTTAAAACCAGGCAGTTTGCATCCTTTTTCTTTCTTTTTTTTTTCCTTTTCCTCTTTTTCTCAGGTACTGGGAAATTATTCATTCCTGGTGTTCCATCAGGCATGTCAAAGACAAATAGTTCTGTGTGCATCTGTATTTGGGCCACCCGTCCTGAATATGTAGCTCAGTTTTTCATGCCAAAAGTCTCCTGTGTTAAATTTCATGCTGCATTTTCTCTGGGTTAGTTACAGGTGCTATTTCTCTTGCTTTTATTAAAAAATTAAAGCTGAATTGTATTCCTAATCAAAAGCATTTTTTTTTTTTTTGGACCTATTGGCCACTCTGAGATAAGTCCATCGTTGTCTTCACTAAAGGGTTGAGGCTTGAATTGTAAGAAATTTGCCTACAGAGCTTCTGGCATATTGATTGATAACCTGACATATATTTGTGTGTTTACAGATTTCTACAATTTTGCTCATAGTAAGCTTTAGGAAAATCATCAGTGAGCTGTTTCCATACATGTTCAAAGACATTAGATAGCTTCCAATCATCTACATGTGGATATGCAGCATTTAAGAGAAAGCTGGGTACTGTTTGGAATTACTCTTCCTCAAAAATTCATAAAGATGTGGCGAAATGCTTGGACTGTATAACAGCTCTGATTTCAACAGATGTCTGAACAACGGGGGAAAAACCCCCTACTCTGTAACAAAACATCAGCCTGCTTCCAGACTTCCCATGCTAAAGTTTTTATGGTGGTCAGTGGTAATATTTATGTATTTTTCTCTTCTGTTTTTGTAAAAACTAGTTATCTTTTTTTGAAAGACTTCTTTTTCTTTTACGGAGTTTGCTACTGCCCTCTCTGTATTGGCTGATTTTCAGTTGAAGGTTGAAGACAGTTACTTTTTCACACTGAGGACACCTGTTTTTGAACCCCATGTATCAGTTTAAGAAAACTGTGGAAAAAAAAAATATAGTGAAACATTTGGATCCATCTGGTTAGATGTGGAAACACTATGATCATCTGAACATCTGGACAAGATGGTAACTGCCATCAGTCAGTTTGGAAAACAGCAGCTTTGCCCCTGCTCTAGCTCTTTCTGGTCCAGAGGTTTTTGTTTGACTAATGATGTGCTTGGTCATCCTTCTCCAGCTCTGTCTTTCTGCCCTGACTCTCCATCAGAACCAGTGGGGATTTTCTTCTCCTCCAGTGACAGCAACCCCTCCACTGCTCTCACTGCTTGCCGTGCTCGCCTCAAATAGTATCTTTCCATAGGGGATGCGCAAATCCTGTCGCTTTACGTCATACTGTCATGGAGCCACAGGCCTGTGCCTGCACATGTCCCTTAGCAAGAGAGAGAAATGCGTTCCTTCGTGCCTGTGCTTGCAGCATGTGCGATCCACTCTCCTCCCCCAGCCTCTCCCAGCCATGTGCATCCTGCCTGCTGGGGCTGTGCTGGCTGCAGGACTCAAACCCAAGCTGCCGCCTCCTCGAAAGGAAAGGAAATGGGATTGTGCGAGTGGGGAGGTGAGCAACCCGGGCGTGTTCAAGGGGTGCAGGGTGGCAAACTTGCCTCTGCCTCCGTGCTGATGCTGCTTTTAAGCAGAAGGCAGCTCGATGTGAAAAGAGCCCCTTAGCAAAGGGACTGGGCTGTTTTTATGGTCACTGGTGTTGAGAATGCTATGGATTAGGTCTGTAACAAAAATATCGCCTCCGGCTTCATTTTGTGGTCAAACCTTATTTAATAGGGCACGTAAAGCATCCTATGCCAAGAGGAAGGGAGATGCCAAATCCTGGCTGCAGTCAGCGTATCGTACCCCACGACTGCTTGGGCAGTGGCTGAAAACCAGCTCAGTACCGTTCTGTGTCATTTGCTGGTAGACGCTTCCATATTGGGCCCATAAGCACACACTGAAATTCCTTAGCATGTGCGTAAAGTTAAGTACTTAAATGCTTTGCTGAATAGGAATTGACTGAACATGTGCTTAAGTATCCTGCGGAATTACAGCATTAATCATTTTTACAGCTGACAAAATCACTGCCCCAGAAAAATATTCTCCAATTAGAATGACTGGGATTATTTCTTTCATTTGTGTGAAGTGTGTTCCCAGTTGAATGTGCTCTGTTTCCTCTGATATTAGAAATCATTTTCCATAAGATTTCATATTGCTCAAGAGAAAACTTGAGAGATTCTGGAGTTGATCTGGTCCCTGGATTTGGGTTTGTGTTGAGAAAACATTGTATGAAAAGATGTAATAGGCCAAAAATACACACTTGCTTTTTTTCGTTGATGTCACCTAAGGGCAGAACTTGGGCCGGTGTGTATGTTCATTAATCCTCTCTTGTGGGAGCTACTTCTTTCCATATCTGATTTTAATTTGTTTGTAGGCACTGAGTGCAGTTTTTCATATGGTAGACTGCTCCTTTTTCTTCTTATTTCCTTCACAGTCTTTTCATAATAAAGTTCAAAACCAGAAAAAACCCCAAACCAACAACCTCAAACCAACCAACCCCTTTTGTATGAGCAGCCGGTTAAAGAGATAATAATGGTAATTTTTCTGCTTTGCTAATGATGATAATACTAATATTTATCAATAACAAATAGCGTGCGAGTGCCTGGATGAACAGAGTGTTTTGCACAGTGGGATTTTATATCTATATATGAACCACTGTGTGGTAAGAGCTGTGAACAGGCAGGTGAGGGAAGCTGAGCAAAGAATTGCCTCACAGCAAAGCGCTGGTAACAGCAGAGGGGAAATTTAGTCCAACCCAAGAGCAGAAATAATCTCTGCAGTTCAAAAGCTGCAGAATCTGTAATCTCACTCTCCAGCCCCACAAATACTGTGCATCTCGGGGCTCGGCTAAGTGAGCTCTCCCTGCAAATGTTGTGGGGCTCACTCTCGCCAACTGGGGAGCAGGAAGGTCCAAGGAAAGGACCCTCAGAGCTAAGCCCAGGCAGCCTGGATGTTTCCAGCGCGTTGTTTAGGCTGCTGTGCAATCCCTTCAATGTTCAGCGTGTTTTATTTTATGAAGTCTGCAGAAGGGACTTTGAGAGCCTTTATCTTCAGGAGATAAATTTACAGCTGCTTCGCTTCCTATATTATGTTTGCATTTTGAACCTGTGTGCCTGAATATTACCTGTTGGTAAAGCTGACTCTGTAATTATTGATTTTGAGGCTTATGATTGTTCGCCAGACAAGGGGAAGGGGGAGAGGGAAGGGTGATCACAGAACAACCAGCTATTCCAAGACCTTCAAAGGTGACTCACACAGAAGCATACAGCCCAAATACTCTGCTGGAGCAAAGTACTGTACCTACAGCGATGTCTCCTGAGCTTGTTTACTGAGGCCAAGTTAGGATGTGACCTTTGAGTTTCATTGCAGCAAATGACTTGAGGTATAGCTAGAAACATTTATAAGGTGTGTCATGCTCACTTTCAGAGGCCCTGGATGGAATAAGGACCTGATTGTCTGCTGAACATATCTGGCTGATAAATCTAGGCATGAGGCTGGCTGGAGAGAGCTCGGGTGTTTGCTCTTGGCATCGCCCATGGGTCTGACTTGGAGCATGGCCCCGAAACAGCTCTGAGCATGGCCAAGTTTAGGAGTGTCCCTCCCTAGATGTCACATACATCCAGCTCTACAGCTCTAGTCATGAGATCACAGTTCATTATGGTTATAGTCACTGCCAGATCCAAAGGAGACAATATTACCTTTTTAAACAAAACAATAAAGCAATAAACGAACAATAAAACCAACACTCCAGATGTCTTTCCTATGTTGCCTAACATAAAACTAAAGAACAGCCGCGTACATACACATTTTTCTATTTATTGTTTTAGCATCAGCTACAAAATGTTTTGATATGAGTGTCCCCAGTAGAAAAATCCCAACTCTTTGAATCCCAGTCATTTGTATATTTTATTTTCTTAAGCCTGAACGTGTTTCCTAAAGAAGACAAAAAAAGCTTTTAGTTAGCATTAGTTTTTACTTGAATTTTCAGCAGCAACACCAACATGTGCATTCCCCTCCCTAGATGTGTTTCGCTTGACATGTTTCATGTTGCAGAGCCTGTGCAAGAGACTTTGAGAGGTGTTATCTGTGATAGAGGAATTTATGGCCATTTTCCTATCTACCGTATGTTTACATTTTGAATCTGTGTTGAACATTTGTTATACTTACTTGTTGTGTCTTGTCTTAAATTAGATCATAAACATTTTGAGGCAGGGACCATGTCTTCCTGTATATTGCTTGTTTATTTAGGCCCTACTGTTATGGATGTGGAACTGACTGGGGGTGATTGTAATAATAAAAATAATACTGCTAGAAATTCTTTTGTACCGATAAAGAAATGTGCAACTCCTGTTATCAGAACGTATCAGAGAGTAGGGTGCTTAAAAGAGATTGTAGAGTAGTAATCATCTTTGCAAACGCTTTGAACCTTAGTGCTAAGAAAAGGGAAGGGAGGAGAGTTGTAGTTTGATTTATAGAAGGCCTTGGCAAAACCGTTCCCAAAGTTGCCGGTATCCAAATATTACTCATAGACTTGCATGTGCATCTACCAAAGGTTTTCAACAATTACCCCTAATTGCCCTCTTCTAATATTCTGGTGAACTGAAAAATCTTCATTATAAGAACACACGGCTTGTAAACGAAAGGGATGAAAGCTCATGAAAGGACGGAGGCAGACCATACGTCATCCCACACCTAGGCACAACGGGATGCATTAAGGAAGCATTTATGGAGAGGCATTCCATCAAGTCAAGGTGTCAGAGGACATATGGTCTCTTTCACCATTAACTCAGTGAATTTCCATACCTTTCCACTGGTCCGTATTAATCTCACTTTGTGACGGTCAGCTTTGTTTGATATTGTTCAGGCTTTGCTATAAAACCCCTGAATATGCACATGCAAAATTTATGAAAGTAAATAACTAAAAGTCACCTCTCCTTGCTTGGTTTTTTGCGAAAGAGAAATTAAAAAAATAAATGGGTCAAACAGAAACACTTTCCATAAGAAATGAAGAAATATTGGTGTGAATACTGAGGTTTATCAGTATAGATACCTGCTTGACCCTGCTTCCTGAGTAGAAGAAATTGTTAGTGTATGTCTTTGGTACCAATTTGTTTGGCATGTGAAGGTGTGGCCATCCATCTTAGTCATTAGCTGGGATCCCAAAGATATCACTTAGATGCTGGTAATTGCCAATAAAATGCACATGTAGAGATGCTTATGATGAATATTACCTCAGGAGATGGTGAAGCCAGGAGGTAAGGGTGACAAAACCAACTCTTACTTTTAGCTCTTCTAAAACCAGATACGTTTCCTCCTTTTATCTCCTCAGTTGACTTTGGGAACCTATGGGAGAGGCTAAGGCAGGGGAAGTCTTCCTCCTTTTCTGAGGCTTTTCTGCACTCTTCTGTGGATATCTGCAAAATGTCTACTTTTAGTTAGAGCTGTGTGTGCTAATCCTAAACTCAGGGCTAAATTTCCCTCTCTGCAGTTCTGTTGTCATCTCAGAAGGTATCACATAGCCACCTTCCTCATCAAAAAGATGCTGAAAAGCAGTTCATACACATATGGTCATACTAACTAGTTGTTATTATTATTATTGTTATTAAGATAGGCTATGTGTTTATTTTTGGCATTTCTTCAGCTAAGCAATGCCTGTAGCCCCAAATCTCTGCAACTTCTCTCAGGAAAATCTTGAATGTAGTGACATTGTGTTTTTCTTACAAATAATTGAAATTGTACTAAAAATTCCAAGAAGGCCTAATGCTGGGGGTGGAGAGGGGAGGAATTTGTGAAAGTGCTTGGTGGGAATAAGAAAGCTTTTAAGACAATCATTATAATAATACCATCATAATAATGCCTTTATCTTGAGGAAAGGAAAAAAAGAAAAATCATCAGCCAAGTAACCATCACTGAACCTGGGACTAAAACAATCTCTCTGAATTTTCAGTTGTCATAAAGCACTGGTGTTTTCTGAGGAAAAAAAAAAATCATAAAAATATATGTCTTGATTTTATCAGGACATCTTTTTGTTCACATTAGCTTTCTCCTGTCCTAGAGACTTCACTCAGGCTCTCGGAGAAGTCTCAGTCCTCAGAGTACTTTACACATTTGGATTGAACAAGATATTACTGTGTTTAGTAGTTTAAATTCAAGGGTCCTTTTGTGAATGCTTAGAAGCACTGATGTACTAGCATGGGACAACTCCCTGTATATACCTATTCCATTACATTTTCCTGGCAGAGAAAAAGTTGGCATGTCATAACACTGTATACTTCCTACAGCTTCAGGATAGTCTGTGTATGTACATACACGTGTGCTTAATATATGTAAAATCCCTAAAATGTTTGCACAAAGAATATTGTTACTCCCTGTACGTTTTATCTGGTGCTTACCAGGAAGCAAAAAAAAACCCTAGTGGACTGAAATTTAAAATTAAAAATCAAATGAGTGTAGACCCTTTATTTAGCCTAATGCTAATGACACATTGTCCAGTGTTTTAGAATAGATGCTCTCAGAAGATCAAGCTATTTGAGAAAGAAATCTCCATCCTGAAAAACAGGCTTATCACTGAACCAGGAATTGCCAGTAATGTCTCCTTTGGGATGCTTGTTTTTAAATTGCCTTTTGGGAGGCTTTTATGACTGTATCCACATCAGTGCTGTGATTCAGAGCCGTGATGCAGTTTTGAAGCAAATCCCCCAGACTGTCCCATTTACTGTGCAGTGGTTCAGTTTGCAGAGTGGTTTTGCAGCACATAAACTGGATTCTGTTTGAAGAAAGCTAAACTGGAGGCTTTGATCCAGGCATGTGCCAAATGTTCTCCAACTCCTACTACAGGAATAAGAGACCAAACCAATGACTAGACCTCCTGAAAGCTTGGAATAATACTCTGGGTTTTTTCAGTCCAGGGTTCCAGGCTAAATCAAGTTTAAAACAGTCCTACCTCCCCTGTAGTGCAGATAAAGAAGCCTCAACACCAACTACTCCAACCTATTGATCTGCTCCTGTGGCCTCAAGTGCCTTGTGAGAGTTGATGTAGCCTGTGACATCTTGAAAGTATTCCAGATTTTACAAATGTTTTCTGTGTTATGTTAGTTGTTTTTTCGCTTCTCTGTTCCTTGGATCTGGTGCAAATATTCTTAAATGAATTTTAAATGATCTGAGCTTGTGCCCATTTTTTGTTGCAAAATTAAGATCAACATAGGGGTTTTTTTTTCCCCCTAAAAGATCATTACTGCACTGTGAAGCCATTTGGGCAATTTGGGGGCAATTTTTTATTAATCTTCATTGAAATTGCTGTTTATGGAGATTTTTTAGATGATACACATTTCTGTTCTCAAAAAGGCTGAAAGGAAATAGCAAGAAATACAGAAGTTTTTCACAGCACTTTCATCCTCGGGTTTTCAAAGGAGTCTCAGTATTGCCTTACAATGGAAAATAGTCAACTCCAAAGTCTACGTTATGCCAATGGGCACCAAAGCTTATGATCAAATATAAGCAACTTGTGATGGTTCTAGCTTTTGGTACAGCAATGTTTGCTTTACAGGTTATTTAAGTTGTGATTTTTAATTTCTATATTCATCTCTTCTGTATGTTTTTCCTTATGTGCTCGGTCTCATTAACCTGTCCAGTTGACCTGCATCATTCTTGTGTTGACAAAGATAGGCGTTATGAACCTTAAAATGTCATAAACACCTCTAAAATGTGACCCTACTTGCATGCAGTGGGGAAGGTTTGACAGCATTACACCAGTCATCTGATAAGCTCAGGTCAAAAGTCTCCCAATTGCTTGCCTTTTGTTTGGGTGTCAAAGAGGCAAAAGCTTTTCATGTTTTTAATAAGCAAATTAATGAAATACAGTACATTGCATACATTAACTCTTAGGTAGCTGGTTTTCTTCTGGGGCCATCTTTCCAAAAGTCAGAGGCCATAAATGCAGTTTCAGTTTTCCAGGAAACAAAGAGGACAGTATATTTCAGTAATCCTTTCCTGCATGTAGTTAAGATTCCCCCCCCCCCCTTTTTTTTTTCTTTTCACTTTGGCCTACTTTCTAGAGGCATAGTAACACTTGCCAGCTAAGCCAGATGTAGTATTTCAACCAAAAAAATGCACCGGATGCATGTTCCAAGTTTGCCAATGGCTATGCATGAGGCTGGAATGTCAGAGCAGGAGCAGCGGATTAGGAAGATTGTGTTCGTGTTACTCAAAGCAGAAGGAGCCCAGAAAACGTCTCTGGAATGCCACTGCTTCAGCCACTTTTTCCTCATAGATATCACACGTTTGGTTGGTAAAGTTTTCATGCGTCTTACAGTCGCTCACTATCGTGTTGTTTACATTTTCCAGATATTAGCCAATTACTCCTCGTATGTATGCTCCGTAGTTAGTTTAGAAAGTCTGATTTTTCTTTCTCTAATAAGAAGAGAAAGAAGAAAAGAGACTTTTGCTTACCTAGTGGCAACTGTAAGCTATCTTTAGAACATCTCCTCCTTTATTCTCCAGACAAGGCTATGGTGTCTTAATCTTTCTAAGCAAAAACTAATTTCATGTAAAACTGGTATTAATAATGGACCTTTGTCTGGGAATGATCATCTCCCTCTTGCTTTTCTGTGAGGTCAGATGACTCAGTATAATTGTGTGATGGAAGGAGTTAAGCTCCATCTCATTTGCTACGACTGGATGGTGGCTTTTCTGTCTTTCATTTCGTACTAATTTAAACCATTATGTTGTGTCTACTATCTAACACTTCCCATTTTTCATCCTGAGCCACAAAAGTGTGTTGTACAAATGGATGAGCACCTTCAGAACTCCCTTTGCAGGTAGGGAAACCAAGGACAAGAGGTTAAATGAAAAGTCAGGGAAAAAGGCCTCCTGCTGGGAGCTTTAGCAGAGAGGCTTTCCTTGAATTCCAGACTAGACATAGAAACCTGAATGTCTGTCTCCTAATTCACAGTCCTCACGTTAGCAGAACATCAGTAGGTATTACATTTACTGGACACCTTTCTCAGTCAAGTTATGTTTGAGTGGACAACCAAACCCTTGTCGTTTTATGTTTTTGCCTGTCTGGAAATGCTGCTTAGGTAGTCTTTGGTTCTTTAATTCTAGAATCAAATCACTGTATGCTATAAATGTATTTCAGGGTGTGTTTTACTGAAATTCATTGGATGCTGTGAATTTCTACAAGGTAGGTTGCTGGAAGTAATCAAAACTACTGAAAAAAATTGACTTCTCAGACCTGTGGTCAGGGTAGAAAATCATCTCTTAAGCACACTGCTGACAAGAAGAAAAGGGCTAAGTCAATAGAATATTGTAGGGAGGAGGTGAGAGATACAATTTCTTTTGTGTAACTGAAAGTCTGTAAACATCTCTAAGCGATGCTCATCATCTCATTTCATGCAGGTTTCACTCTGAAGCCTGCATTTTGGGCAGCATCTTCCTTTATCCCGGGTCAGGCTAAAGCGCTTCATTCTCTAAGGTTCTGTCTACAGCTCCAATGCACAAATGTTCCACAATTCGCAAGCGAACAGATATCTAAGTTACACAAAAGACATAAGAAGTACAACCAGGAGATGATTTTATCCCCTTTGCACTGGTTGGACTGCTTTCATTCTAAACTGAAATAAAAAATGCAGGGAGAAGTGCCTTATTAACAAAAGCTATTAAAGTAATCTAAACATCACATTAAGCTTTGCTTGCGCAGCAGTAGACACAATAAGAAACACATATTACAGTCATTTAGATGCAAGATAATTTACTATTTTAAAGATCTTGTAGCATCCTTGCTCCGAGTTCTTTTCTTTTACTCTTTGCTGTTTCTGAACGTTGTGTCCCTTCCCCAGCTCCGTTTGCTGAAAAGCATAACCACTTTTCACCTGGAAAACCTTCCTCAGAGTACAGGACAATTCTTTGTTATCGAACTGGGCGCTTATGTTGGTAGAGATCTTGCATGGGTTTATCCTAAGCCTGGTTTATTCAGTATTCACTAACCTCTAGGGCTGTGCCCTTAGCAAGTTTGCAGCTGGCACTGAGCTGCCAGGGTGTGAGCGCTTTTGGATTCGAATTCAAAATGATTCTGTTAAACTAGAGAAGTGACCTGCAATTTGATAAACAGAATAGGAAAGTGCTACAATAAAACGGGGAAAATCAAAGATACTCCTGGTGCTCTGGAAAAGTGAATCAAGTGGTTAGAGCTGGACCACAGACTGAATGTAAGTCAACAGTATGATGCTGTTGCATCCCAAGATGAAAAGGGAATGTGGCATGTATTCCTGCTCCTCTGGTGAGATTTTGGCTGCAGTTTTGAGGCCAGCATTAGACACTGCACTTCAAGGCACAGACAAATCAGAAAGTCCAGAGGACAGCGACTAAAATGATGGGAGGTTTAGAAAAAGTGACCTATGAGGAAAGGTTGAAAGAACTTGGTTTGTTTAGTCTAGAAGAGAGAAGACTGAGGAGGTACACGATAACAGACTTCAAATATTTAAATGGTTGTTATAAAGAGGAAAGGGATTAATTATTCATGTCCACTAAGAATTGGACAAGAAATTAGGGATGGCTTTAATTTGCAAGAGGAGGATTCCAGTTAGAAAGCTTTCTGACTGCGCTGGAGCACATTAGCAGTTTCCATAGCCTTCCTGGGTATTAAAGGTTTATAAGAACGGGTTGAACAAACTTTGTAAGGGATGGTTTAGATCTGCTTCTGCCTCAAAGCAGTGCTTAGGACAAACAACTCCTTAAAGCCTCTCCTGGCCTTATTCGTATAGTGCGTAATATAGATTTGTGATGTACACATCCCTGTGTAATTAGATGAGTGCTAAATTATTATCTGGAAGCATACTCATTCTTTACTTACCTCTCCAGGTGTGTGGTGTCGTGATAGTGAGGAAATATCTGAACTCTGCTATTTGTTAAAAGAGAATTGCTCAAGAGTTTTAAAAAACCGTTTCTCTAAATGCAACAGTGGAGACTCAGAACTCATGCCTGACCTCATCTGACAGCTGCTACGGCCCTTGTAAAGGGATTAACAACCTGGACATAAACCAAAGGTTATTGCCAGTCATTAAGGTGTGATATCGCTCAGCACAATTAGGACGTGTCACAAGTCTGCATGGGGCTATGCCTGAGTGGAGAATTACAGAGAAAAACGGTGATTTACCAGTCTCTGTGAAGAAGCCCCAGTGCTGTGATGGAAGGGGAGGCTAAAGGGAGGATTGGAAACATCCTGAGAGAAACTGGAGGGTACTGATGCTGGGGTGGGAAACTGTGGCTCAAGACATCCACCTGACACCAAAAAAGTGCCCCCCAAAACATTACATCGAGTGTATACTACTTCTTTTTATTTTTAATTTTTTTTTCCTACTGTCTACATTTAAAATATATATATGCACGCATATGTCCACATGGGATCCTTTAAGTCTGCAAAATGTGTCTGTGCAATGCAGGGCAGCGATCAATAAGAAAAGCTGAGTCCTAACCCTGGCCGAGCTTCTGACTCTGAACATTTCAGACGACGCCTGCCAGCCCAGACGAGGTCTCCTCCTCTGCTAAGTAAGGAGGTCCTTTGGTAGCTTGATAATGCAAATCGGTATTTAGCAGCTTTCACTCTTCAGAGACGCACAAAAAGAGACAAAATTGTGCGTATGTTACATGATGGGTATAAAGAAATGAAACCATTGTAATGTTATTGGTTATTTTTCTCAGCAATTTAGAGGCGAGGCCATGTGTTTTAATTATAAAAGAATGAGTTAGCTTATAATATGCTAGATTCTTTTTATTAGTTGATTAATTTTTCACTTAAATTCTAAAAAAGTCATTATTTCTTCATATTTAAGCTTTCACTTCTACTGCCTTCTTTTCTAGCGTTTTTCTTAATTACCTGCAGTAATTTACATCAAGAAACTAAGAACGCTTTGCACGTCTTTAGTGTCTTCCCTCCTCTTTAGCTATTGATGTAGCAACATAGTAGCTCAGCACTCTAGCATCTGGCATCTCAAATCACCATTATACACATTAATTAAATAAACCTCTCAATCCTTCTGACGGGTGATGGGAGCCTCTGACTTCTGATGAGAGCTCTGATGCCCATTTTACAGGTAGAGAAACTAAGGGTGTATTTGAGCTGTGAGATTTGCAGATACTTCCTGGCTTCCAGGGTCCAGGTGCACGCCCTGGCCGCATCCCAAATCTGAGCTGGGGCAAAAGCCAGACTCTTTCTCCCCAAGGATCTTGGTTTCCTTAGGAAGGAGACCTGAGTGCTCAGACGGGGAGGGGTGGCTAGCACAGCTAGGTGTTGAGTCAGGCCTGTGGGTTGCACTGCGAAGCGTTATCCCCACAGTCTAGACATAACCGAGGCAGTGGATTTGCAGGAGACTCATGGTGATTCTGCATTAAAGGTGAGAGGAGATAAAAACAAATTTTCTTGGCCTCCTCGTCACGCACTTCCTCCCATTATTTAACTATCGAGATGACCACACTGGTTTTGCACATTTAACAAGTCCAACGCAAACATGATTCTTTCCCCTGTTTTCATCAACTTTGAGATGTTTTATTTTCAGGGGTCTACAACAGCAAATGTACAATTCAAATAAAACCACAGCAGTGAGTGCATAGAATAATAGTCTCACTCACTTCATTTTGGAGCAGAGCTTGGAAAATGTGGCTGCCACTGAAACGAGTAGAAAAGTGCAGCACATGCTCTCCCACTTGTAGGCTGCTTGAAGCAAAGGCCACAGTGAGTAGAGGCTGTTTCAAGCCTATCTACTCACTGTGCAGAAGGAACAAGATGGAAGGTGGCTTTCCAAACTGCAGCATCTCCATGTTGCAAGTTGTGTGTTTTTGCTTTACAAACTGCAGTGTATTTTAGCAATGAATTGAATTTTTTATTGTTGTTCTGGATTAAATGTCATTTCGTCAGCCTGTGGACAGTTACATTAGATAGTCATGGGGCACTGTACCAGATAATGCACTTTGGTTCAAATACAAGGGGCTTGCCTTTTAAATGAAGTTACCTTGCCAGTAACAGCCATTCTTTCTTTGACAGCACATTTGCCTTTCCAAGTTCCTTTTTAATTTACCCCCTCCCCCCTATTTTTCCAGTATCATATGCTAGTACTGGACTATTGATTTGATAGTCTGCGAGTGGTCAGACAAAGTCTGGTGAAATCAAAGAGCATCGTTTCACTGGCCTCTTCAGAAGTGCTGGATTAGCCCTGTTGCTTACAATTTAAGAATGGATCCCTATCCAGAAAAGCACTTTAACACGTGATAACAGTTAAGCATGTGCTTAAGTGCTTTTCTGAATCAGGGCCCATATAAGGAAGTACTTCTAGCAGACGTTTCCAGCTACTTGAAATAGTGTCCAGGTTTTCCAGATATTATATTTCTTCTAAAATATATATGTAGAACTCCTTCCAATAATGAAAAGCTTCGCCGAGTTCTCCCCTTCAAACAATTGTTTGGAAGTTTGCTCTGTTATTGATATAAAGATTGATTCAAGTTGCAAAAGAAAAAATGTGTTTATGCAAATATTAAGTGCCTGAAAACTACACCACAGCTGTTTAGTTTTTGGATGAAAGTCTTGGCTTGCTGTATAAGATGCATCAGTATCTATGAGACTTAGAAAACATCTTTTGTTACAGAGCTATTTCAGTGGAAACACTCTCCAAAACCTTATCTTCCAGAACAAATTCAGACTTCTCTGCATTTAACATTGTAAAAGTATGAGAAGCTTCTTGGCATATGTTATTCCTCCTCAAAATGAACCTAGAATGAGATAGTGAGGAGGAACAAAAGTTTTGGGATAACTTACACCCTTAAAATTTTGCAGCATGGGTTTGAATTCTAATTACAGCAGAACTGTAGCCGCAGTGAGAGGGTTCAATATGCTTGTGAGAGATGGTCATCGAGTGCAACAAGTGGAATGGGATGATTTCATTTCATATGTAAACATTAGTGATAAGAAAGAGAAGCCTCCTATGTTGCTTTTTGTCTTTTGTTACATTAACTTCAGACCATGCATCACTTCTAATGAGCTTGATAAAGCATAGCAAGGAAAATGTACCATAATTCATCATGATTTCCCTTTCAAAAGTGACAGCCAGCTTCAGAAGATAGTCCATTTTGCAACGAAAGAAAACCAGCAAATGATAATGGCAACAATATCCTCAAGTGAAAAGTTGAGTCCTCTCAGATCCCACCCCTGTTATGCAAAACTGAGCTTGCTTTTGTTAACAATACCCAAAGATCCCCTCTGGTTCATCTTGTAAATAGAATATTTGATTTTTCTATATTGTCCACCTTAGAAGAGACAGCACCCCAGGTTTTTATTGAGTAATAAGAGCTGATATATGGAGAAAAGCAGGATCAGCATTTTATATTGTTGAAAAATCTAGCATCTGATTTAATTCTTACTCATTAAAAACCTATGGCCCATGCTGCAAAGGAAGGTATAAATAAAGTGATTTCAAAAACAGTAAAAAAGTGATCTGTATGTTTTGGGGAGCTTCTGAAGAATTTTTACTTCTTTGTGTGAATATCCAAGATATATATATATATAGATATATATTAGTGTCTACTATTTTCTTTTAGAAATCAGTCTATATCCTTTCTGCTACATCTGGATGCCTTAGATACCATAGCCTTCACCATTTACATGGCTTACCTTTAATGTTTAGTCTTTGCAATAATTGAGTTTCATAGGAGGGGTAAGGCTTGGTTTGGAAAAGAAAATGGTAGTTCCTGAGATGAGGGGAAGGAGAGGTGGAGGGTGCCAGAGCAGGGCTCAGCACTGGAGCCCAGCACCCTGACTCCTTCCCAAAACCAAATCAGTGTCCTAAAGACACTGCAGATTTGTCCAGTGGTGTCAGATCTACTAAATATGGTGCTGATAGGCTCTAAAGCTTTTTTTTTTTTTTTGGTCTGTATCACCTTCTTTAAGAGACATGATGACCAGAGAATATTGTAGTGCAATTTGTGAGTAATCACTGCCAGAACAAGGTGTGGTGGTTTAAGTTCATGGAAGAGATGACCTTAGCAAGGCAGAAGATTGGTCCAGGATGATCTCCTAGGCTGAGCTGTTGTACCCCAAATTGGAAGCCAAATTTGCCAAGGAATAGGGAGATGCTGCCACTCAAAAAATAGGATGCTGCTCTCCCGTGGCACCATCTGCTAAGCATCTGAGCAATTGCACCCGACCTTAACTGGGCTCACAGGTCGTATTTGTGTTTCTGTGCATAAAACAGATAAGAGCAAATCTGGTCTCTGATGATATCTCTGCTGAAGACAGAGCAGGCATCCATTTTCTGTGAATACTTAAAATACCCAATTAAAATTAACTGTTTGGAAAACACTAGTTTTTTACTAGTTGATTGATGAACTAGGGTATCGTTAGAAAAAAAAAAAAAAAGAAGAAACAGCAACGCCTGTTGTCAAAGTGAACTTAAGTGAACAATCTAACAAAAAATTCTCCAAAAATTATACTCAGGATTATTCTTATGTAGTAGTTAATTAACATGTGTAACTCACTGCCACAAAATACAGTATCTTTGAGGCATGAGTTTAGCAGGATTAAAGGGATTTATTAAACACTTATATGGATAATGAGACCATCCGCAGTTACATTACACAGGATGAAACCATACATTAGGGATATAAACAATTATGCTTCAGGACAGAAGCCAACTACTGACTAATAGAGTTAAGGAGGAAATTTACTCCATAATTATCCAGGATTTTATGCACCTTTTCTAAAAGTTCTACTATTGGCACAGTCATGAACGGGCTACTGCCTTACAGGAAATGTTGGAATACAGGAAATATAAGAAAAATAATGAAATTATGATTTCTTCTATGTCTGAAGATACTGTCTTAATTTTTCCCATCCTTAGTAGTATTGATTACACTCTTTTATTTAAAAAATAATAAAAAAATTGTAGAATGTGAGGCAAAAAATTAATCCAGAACTTACTGAGGCCAATGAAACAAGCCCCTGCCACCTTCCATATATGAACTGAGTGTCACTAGTTGTTCATATATTTAAAAATTAAGAGAAAGAACTACAGACATGCTGTAGCTTCTGTTACACCTTCTGTTTGCATAATGACATTATAATAGATGATCAAAGCTGGTTTCTCAAGTTTTACTTTTGCATCCTAACACACTGCTGGTTTAATGGTACGGTGAGAGTAAACTCGCACTGGGTTGTCTGCAAGGATGCTGGTGTGCATGAACCCAACTTTGACAGGAAGATTAATACATTCTCTGAGAAAGGCTTTGCAATAATTTGACTCTCTAGGAGGTAGTACTGTATGATCCAGCGAGGACTTCTACTGCTCAGTAGACCCAAGATGCCATGTTTTTCATGCAGTTACTTTCTCTACTTAAGGCAGTCCACAGGACATATCTTCCTGTGTTCCCATTTTCTGCTAAAGGCTGTACTTCATCCACAAGAAGTTGTGTCCTCCTACTGTCAGCCAAAGAGGAGGATGATGTAGCATCATATAAGATACAGCACAGCCTACAGAAGTGGAAAGAATGCATCAGGCAGGACTGAATTGCTTTTGACCTATTTCAGGACCAAAATATTTTCAACATGAACTTGTCTTAAAAAAGCAAACAAACAACATTAGTGGGGTTTTTGTTTGTTTGTTTTCCTATGCAAGAGGAAATCCCAATATTATCATCAGGAACACATGCATTAAGTTCTCTGTGGAGCTCAGGTATGACAGCAGGGAAAGTGTCATGGCCCTTTCCGAGTCTCCCTTGTAAGAGTTTCTTGCTGGAAAGAGGAAAAGAAATCTGCATGTTCTCACACTTTTGTCAGTGACTTTTCTCAGCAGCCGTAGGCTCTTGAGAAGCGCTTGCTTATAGATTCCTACGCGTGCTTGCTGAGAGAAGACCAGAGCATGTGCAGTAAATCTGATGCATCCATCCAAAGGATCTCAGGTTTGCTGTGCACACAGAGAGCATCACCGTACCCGACTTGTACTGGCCAGGCCTGGAACTGCCAGCTGCTGTATAGCTATGAAATCGATGGAATCCCTAAATAAATATCCAAGGCTCTCAAATTGTGCCAAGGGGAAAGTTTTTGGGTGGTAAAGAGCACATTTATGGTGAAACTCGGCCTCACAGTAACTGATTGCTACTTCTCAGCAGCTTCCTTCAGCATCTTTTGTTCCTCAAGGAGAGGGTTCATGGGCTCTAGGTCGTCTCTGTGTTAACAGGGGAAATTGTAATGTCTCAAATGGCATATCAGTACACACAGGCAGAGGGCTGTGCAGATAATGCATAGCTAAAAAAGCTGCTGCACCTATACCTCTGGCACCAGCATCAAAATCACTGAAGTCAGTGGAAGGACTCCAGTGAGCTCTTCTATAAATCAGAACACACAACTATGACTTGCATTAAAGACGAAAAAGCAATAATAAATAAGAAAACAATGAGAGGAGCAGGTGTTCAGTGTATTTGAAAGGCAGAAAAGCAAACTTCTGTGTTTTAGCAGTGATGCTCTGCAATGAAACTGAAGTCTGTCAACATCCAGATATGTTTCACACTGTATGTTTGGCATCGCAACAGGTGGTTACTGCCAGATATACCAAAGAAGAATATTCCAGATTTGTTAGCTATTGCATGAAATCTTTCCACCAGATGAATTGGTTGTATTTGGCAGCAGTCAGTTAGCAAATAAAAAATGATCTAGAGTTCATAACTATTGTAGCCTTAAAAAGCCAGCTAAATGACATTGTTTTTCAGCAGTGACATTCTTCACCCAGAAGGGAAGTCCCAGAGAAAACAGAAAAGGCAGAAAGCTCTGACAGTCAATAAATCTGGGCAATGTTGAATGAAATGGTTAAATAAGTAGGGAACTCATTATTAAAAATGTCCTTTAACAGCCTATTTACATTTAAAGAAGAGGACAGAGAAATGAGGTAAAGCTTCTGTACAAAGATAAATTTGGTAAAACCGCCATGCTAATGTCTAGGGAACGGCATGTATGTACTCTAGGGCTGATTTTTTTTTTGTGCTCTGCTTGGTCTTTAACCTTCTGATTTTCCACTATGTTGCACAGCCCCAATGGACAACTTCAGGCTGTTTTTACCTACAAACACAGCTTTGGCTAAGAATGAGGTTTCGAATTCTAGTCCGCTGGGAATTTTTTTTTTTTAATTTTTTTTTTTAAGAAAATTCCTTATTCACTGGAAATTTGCTGACTGCTTGAAAATGGAAACTGTTCAAGGAAAGATCAGTTTGGATGATTTTCCCACTTCGATAAGGATCTGGGAAGAAAAAAAATTGAAATTGCCAGCACATTCCTTTCTGCCATTTTCAAAAGAAAGGCAGCCCAGTGCTAGTACTGACACAAACAGCTCAAAATGATCAAAACAGCTGTTTCAGCGGATGGCTTCCTCTTCATCTCTTATTACAAACCCATGATTTACTCTTTTTGTTTTAGAATTGCAGCCTCATTTTCCTCCCAACAGCCTTACCTGTCTTTCCTAACTGAAACAAAAACTGTGCTACGCAACTTCAGGTGTATTTGCCACGTATTTTTGCCCTTGGATCGCCTATTGTGCTGCTGTTGTCAAATGGTTTTAAATATGCCAGGCTGAGCTAATAATTCTAATTCAATGGAACTTATTTATAACACTGTTACATACCATTAAAAGTAATATGACATAGCATCAATTTATGCTGATTTTTTTTCTAGCCATATAAACCCGAGGAAGGAAGCCGTAGCACGTCACACATCGCATATATGTTTTTATCATTCGAAGGCCCAGTTTTAAGGGGAACTCTGTGTTTTTTCCAGACCACGGCTTCCCCATTTGCTACAACCAAGGGAGCTGTGCTAGTGGAGCCCTATTGGTGTTTGTTTCAAGCATTAAGTAACCTTGGGGAAGCCTTTTTCTTCCTTCTGCCGTTCTTTCGTCAGCTCACAAAGCAGGTTTCAGGTTTGGGCCCGCTGGTTGAGGGGAATGCTTAGCTCGCCTATTTAAAACACAACTGGATTTTGCTATTCAAATGTAGGAAACCTAATTACACATTGGTAAATTCTCTTCAGTCTACCAAACACAGAAAAAAAACAGTGACAGAAACTGAAAGGCCAAAAAAGAGAAAAGAGTCCCTAAGACCTAATGAATCCAAACTAAACACCTCTCCACAGAAATGTCAAACATTTCTCTTAGCACAAAACAAGGCTTAAAGAATTCCCTGCTTTTGTCTCTGGGCTAATTCCTTAAGCAGAGAGGGGGATTTTCTTCTGGGAGTGTTATTTCACAAAGAACTAAACAGCAAATAAACAAAAGACTCTCAAAGAGTGAGAGAGTATAAATAAAATTCATGACTCCTTAAAGAGTTTACACTGAAAGAATGTGGGGGATTATTTACAATTAAAGCATAGTCTGTGGAATACAGTTATTATTACAAAAATGAATAAGAGGGTATTTCATTTAGCTCACAATAAGAGTGCACCTGGGTCTTCTCCATTTGTTAAAATTGGAGAAAACTCTCCCTCAGAATCATCTGGTCATTTTTAGCAGGCTCTTTTCCATATATCAGGCTGGATAATCCAATTGAAAAAAAAATTGTTTATGAAGTTGCAAATTATCTACGTTGTAGCTGCAGAAAGTGCCAAAAGGAAAGGACAAAAACCAGGGAGAGCAAACCAGGAAAGATGAGAACTTCCCTCCTTTAAAAAAAAAAAAGAAAAAAAAAAAACCCAAGACAAGTAAAAGTTTCTTCTGTTTTTCTGTAAAAATTATACTGCAAATTCCCACTCCCTCTGCCAGTCCTGCAGAAACAAAAAAAAACCAAACCCCAACAACCTTGTCAACAAAAAGAAGTGGTTTTATACCTCAGGCCTAGCAGAACACAAGTTTTTAGTAAATTGAAAAGTAACAAGAAAAGAAGAAAACTTGGGGGGAATCTCTCTCCTTCCTTGCCAAACAGAATGTGAAACAATAGAGTAGGTTAATAATGGAGACAAGGTTAGCTGAGGGATAAGATGAACGTGGAACAAATACAAGATTTCACTTCTAATAAATTAGGCAGACACAAATGAATGGTTATTAAGATAAAGAAGCATAGGTTGAAGAAGTCACTTGATTATAAATTATAGAGCAATTAGTCCTCTTTTCAGGGCTTTTTTTCTTACTAGGCATTTTGTATGCTACAGCAAATGTGTCATAAAACAATGCTGATAATGATGTTGTTGAAAGCCAAGGTAGAGTGGCCAAATCCCATATATACATACATACATATATATATGTGCGTGTGAATATTAAGGGTTGTGAGTGATATATGGGTGTGTGTATCCATAGGGGTGTATGTGTCTCCGTGTGTGTACGTCTGCGTGGGTGTACATGCCTGTCTGCCTGCAGCATAAATACCACAAGGCACATCCACGTGCAGCCTTATTAATTCTTTAGAGAAGTGATATATTAATACAAATTAAAAAAAGAAGTCTATATGATATGACACGGAATGTACTTTATCTATCTATCTGTCTATATTATGTCTCTCTGTCATGTTTCAAAGGCTTTCAAAAGAAAGCCTTATAAGAAAGGTTAGGCTGTGGAGACTTATTTCGTGTGCCTGAGCGACAGAGACAGAATTTAAAGCTTTGCTGAATTTGCAGCAAAGTTTTGATTGAGTCTTATCCTGCCATGCCTGTCTCGGCAAAGTATCCGAGACATTAGGCTGCACACGATTAAATGAACAGTATTTATTTTTAGCATCTGCTGCCCCTGACTCAAACTTTGCTACTAAGAAAATTCAGCTCTATGGAAAAGAATTTGAATTCCAGCTGGGCAGTTTTCAAAATAAGATGAAAAGTTAAGCAGGCAATTGGTGTGTATTTAGGGCTCAAAACACCTTGCCTCCTAAGAAGTCTTGAAGGAGTTAATCCCTTCTCAAGATAATCCACTAAAGAGCATCCTTCATTATGATGTTAAAAGCAAGGATCAGTGCTGGGGGAGTCTAACAATAGGACAGGGGTGCTTTTCAATCCCCATCACATTCTTCCCAGGTTAGAAACAGAAACTGCTGTTATTCCAGCCAAAAAACAGGACGGGTTTCTCTCTTGGTGTTAAATATTCAGATTTTAAAAGGGAGGGGAATGGGAGAGAAAAAAAAAAAAAAAAAAAAGCAGTCACTAATCCACTGCATTAACTAAGCTTCTCTCTTATTGGGTATTTTTATGCCAATCTTTCTAACTTTTATGACAAGGTGGTGAATGTGGAAGGGCTGCGTCGAAATAACTCACAACTCTCTTAGACATCAAAAGAACTTTTGATAAGAGGCTTGTAAATAATTTCCTGGTGGTAACATGTGAGTGGAGAAAACCTGAAGCAAGTCTGTCGAACTTCACTGAATGAAAGGATGCTACATCCCTTTACTCTGAGTAGGAATCTGACTCATAAAAGATGGGAAAAAAAGCTGCTTTATGTTACTTAACGTGGGTAATGTTGTTCTTAATATCTGGGCTTCATTTTGTTACTACCTTACAAACATATTTGGGGATTACTTACGTACACACACATACGTGTACTTGCAGACTGTTTAATATAGAAATTATCAAATTCAGAAAGTTCTGCTAATCTATCCAAGGAGAAAAAATAAAAAAGGCAAAAATCTTCATAAAGTGAGAGGTTTTTATCTGTATTTTAAAGACAGTAAAGCAGGAAGATTCAACCTTTAAAGACTGTAGTCAGAAAATGAAGAGAAAAACTCTATTACTTTGATAGCTGGCCATAGAGTTGATTTAGGATATGATCCAAGTCCTGTGGATCGCCAATAACCACAATTGGTGTTTGGATCGTGTCCTCGGGGTACAATAACAAGTTTTTGTAGTATGCATAATTGATGGGTTTTAAGGAATCTCATGTAAAATATGTTTCATTGTGCCTTGGAAATGTCACCTTAAGGAATTCTAGCTCCATGTCAGGGCCAAGAGAGACTACAATAATATTTCAGTCATGATAATTAAATGGTGTAAGCACCGTTATTTTCCTATTTGTTGTAATTCCAACTAAGAAGAGCTCTGATTGAGACCTGGCAAGAAGTGGTTGAAAAATTGCTCTTCCAAAGGGGAAAGCTAAAAGAGCACGTGACTCAGCTGTAGATAGTAATTTTGATTCTTTTGTCCAATATAATCAGCGAACGGATGGTAGTTCCAATTCACTGCTGAAGTCTGCAGCAACAGTAGCTGAAGACTTCCTAACAAAAGGCCAGTGCTTCTCCAGAGCATACCAGATCTCTTCACTGGAGCAAGATCATGGCTGGATAAGAGAAGTAGCAAACCCTGCCTTTAGGTTGATGTCCCTGCTCATTGCAGGGGGGTTGGACCAGATGGCTATTAAAGGTCCCTTCCAGCCCTAGCCGTTCTATGATGGTTCTGTGGTTTCCATTGCTCTGCATAGTGGGAACACAGGGCAGCTCTCTTCTTGTTTCCGTCATCTCCATGCAAGAAAATGAGATGGCCTGATGCTTAGCTAATTTGGAGGAGATGACGATTAAAGGGGAATCGTATCCGAGTACATGGGACCTTTTATGGCTATTCCTTCTTGAGTCTGTGTGTCCGATCCAAACCAAACTGGAAGTATGTGAAGCTGTACTTCCTGTGAAGAGGTGGAAAATATTATTGCTGCAGGTATTGCAGATATTAACTATCTATCTATTAACTCTTCAGATGTTGCAAAGCTTTCCAGAGCATTTTGAATAGTAAGGTCATGTCTCTTTAGAGTGCAAGCAAAGAAAGTTCTTGTGCTGCTGCAACCTGCTGTACTTTAATGCTCTTACTTGATGAATCTGGAAGGAGTTTCATCCCGACTTGCTAAGGAGGGATTTCACAGCTGCCCTGCTTCCAGCTGGTGATCCCAGAAGGAAGGGACATGCTGCAGTTCCCTCATGTGCTGAAGTAATGGGAACTCTTTTGAGTTCTTCTGTCCTTCGCTACCTAGGTAGCTGTTGACATAGGAGATCAAGGCCATGGTTCCGCTGTCCACAGCCATAATGTTCCATTAATTAGTGAATGCTTCTTTGCCCTCACTTTAAGTAGTCTTACCCAAACCAGTGGCCAGGGAAAGGAGCTTTCCTGCTTACAAATCTTTAGAAGACGTTATGAGCCTTGCCCTGTATGAGCATAATTTCTAAGTTTTAACAATCCCAAGAAAACCATGGTTATGAGGAAATGGATACAGCTTTCAGCAGTCCAGGGGATATAACATATATACGCTCTGGTTTTCTGACAAAAGCAGATGATTTTGACACATTAAATATTCATAAAATTTTTAGTGACCAAAGGCTCCCATCAAGATAAATTCTTCCATCAAAACCAGGCACTAAATAAACAGAGGGAAGGACACAACCTGAGCCCTTACAGGAGCTTGCTTTTGAAGCAGAGTCCATTTCAGGATAATAGGAATGGCTGATCCAATTCCTGCCCTTCAACTGCATTCAGTTTCTGGAATTAATTTATCAAGCTACATTTAAGGATTAAAAGATGGCGCCTGACATTTTAGAACAAACCAGAAAACCCAAAAAACCCAAACAAAAAAACCTGTCACGATTCAGCAGAATTTGCAAAAGAAAAGAGGCTGTATGGGATAAAGGAAACCAGCCCAAAGTCCTCTTAGGTTGATGATCTCTTCAGGTCACGGTTCAAGTTATCTTGATTTGCAATTGTACCCACCCAAGTCTGTACTGCTTCTCCCTAGCTAATTTTTTTTAAAGACTTGAAGTCGCTGCCTAAATGCTCTTCTCCTTAATGAGAATGAAACCGACTGGCTTTTATTAATGAATCCCATCTTTTGTGCATAGGTTTTAGTTTCTCTTTAACATCTTGAAAAGTCATTAATTTATTGCTAATTTAAAAGAAAAAGAGAGAGCGATCCTGTTGGTTCGAATGAATACTTTTCCTTTGGTTGAACCAATAATTCAAGCTCCTGATTATACCAATTAAAGACCAATTTGAGGAAAGGCCTCCAGCACTGAGCTGCAGCTGCCATTTAGCCACAAATTATGGGCCTTATATGTGGGTGGACATGAAACTCTTTCAGAGAGAAATAGATTGAGAAATAGGGAAACTATTGTAGGGATTTTAGCAGAAGGGGGACATTAATTGGATACATTGCTTGAAGTCAATCAGAGATTCAGCTACTCTGTGGGCCTTTTGACTTCAAGACCCTTCTCTTTTTGTTCATGTACCTTCAGCTAGATTAATCACAGTGACTAAACAAGCAGAGATATTTTTCAGGGTTTTTTCTTTTTTTTTTTTGGTGGTTGTGAAGAAGGGGCAGCCTATTCTACAGTGAAATGAATGCTGAAGATGGTGAAAATAAACGTGATGGTTATAATCTTGAAATTCATTCTTCAGATACATTGAGTTAAGAATATACAAAAGTGATCCCAGGATGAAAGCTTTTATTTGTTAATTTGATATTAAAGGCTCCGTTTTATCTGTTAAAAGTATTGCTCAACAATGCAATGAATTCGTAAGCTTTTGATATTGCTTTTCTGCTAACAGGGAATGAAAATGCTCTTGTGAAAAAGTTTCTCAAACTTTAGACCTGTATCATTCAAAAAGTGGAAAAAAATGAGAGCAGCAGCAACAATTAGAACATTAGTAAGTCATTGATAAAATGCACAGTGTCAGCGCTCATAACTGAAATGTTTTAAAAGTACTGTGTATGAGTTGCCATTAGACTACTGTATGTTATCTGACTTTTACTGTTCTAGATTCCATTTTTCCAGGCAAAGACAAAATTGGTGGTGACAGTGGCATTAGAACTGCACTGTACTTGGTCTCTAGTCCTGTGGTAGATAATTTTTTTTTTTTTTCTGAATGCTTGAAGTAGAATAGAAATAAATACATGAAGTAGAGATTTTGGTAAGGAATTGTAATAACAATACATATGTCTATGTTTGTATATATAGATATACACATGTAGAAGAGTTTACTTCTCAAGCTGCAGCAGTCTATAAGGAACCTCACTGCTTGTGATTTCTTGTAATCAACTTGAAGGTTTTACTGCTGGAAACCCAGTAAACTTTCTTGTAGTTCAGACTGGGCATGCACACTACTTGTGTGAACTCCATAATTCATCATATAGCCTGATATTCAGGGTTGTATTTTTCCATAATGCTAGCATTCTTGAATTAGGTTGGGTTTGTTTCTGTTTGGTTGGGCTTTTTTGTTGTTGTTGGTTTTGTTTTAATCTCATTGTTAGAACTCACCTTGATTAAGCCAATTAAAATTCTCAAAAGAGGTTGCCCAATCAAAAAGTCAAAATCTATTTCTCAGTTATTTCTTGAGAACTGTAACAAACTCTTCTTAACTCTGTCCTTGTTAAACTGAGATTTGTGATGTAAATGAGTCAAGGAGGTTGATAGAGTACCTGCAAACTGACACTGAAAAAGACCACTTATTTTTCTTTACCTGGCACAGGACTGTTCCATTGGTTTTCTGGGCATTTATTTTGAGTAGAATTAAGAATTGAGATGTGTTTCACATTTTAGATTAATGGTATCTCAAACAATCTCCAGTGCTTTCTCTGGCTTTAAATTGTCAGTTAAAAAAAGGAAAGACTTCTGTTCTAGATTTCCATATTTCATTCAAAACTGCTAATTTTATCCTGGTTAGGAAGTGGGATTAATAAAAGCTACTTTTGATCCACCCAGAGGAGGAAGTTGTGGAAATGCTGCAGGAGAATTTTGTCCTCTTAGAGGAAGAATTTGCTTTGTACAAATATGCTGCCCCAACTTCTTAGTCTTTAGAGGCCTGTATAGCACAGATGTTACTCTGGTGATTTTACAGTTGTTCTGGTGATTATTCAGTATGGAAGCAATCATGAGTTTTCATCTCCACAATAACAGATTCTAGGGTTTTTTTTCCCTCCATCTCATCTCTATTCTTAGGCCCTGCTCCATAGTTTGTAAGAGATTTGCCTTTTGCTCATAGCCTTTACATGAGGATTCTCTTGTAACATTTGCTGATGAAACACCAGATGTTAAAAGAAACAGTGTGTTTGATTTTTTTTTTTTCCTTTTCTATTTTTTTGATCATTTGCCTCCTTGATATCCCCCACTCCCCAAATGAGAAAGAGCTGGTAAAACTGAAACAATCTCAAGTTCAACAGGTGAACCAGAGGGCTGAGAGGGGTCCACCACCCAACCTGCCCCGTGCTCAGCTTTTCAGCTGAGGTCATGATCTTCTCCATAGCATGGAAAGGTGGCTTTGTGTTGGCTTAGCTGTGTATCGGGCACACCTGCATGTATGGGTAGCAAAACAAGTTAACACATCCTCTTGTTCCAGGTAGGTAATTTCCTGCCACAATATCCAAAGTAAGCCTTTGAAGGGAATGCCTCAGAGAAAGAGTATTTTTCCCTAAGAAACTGCACAATGCCCATGGTTAAGGAACAACATTTCAAGCATCTTATTCTATACTAATTAATCTCTAAGCCTTAACATTTATCTCTCCAGTACACAGCATACATATCACTGTGAGTTTCAGTTCTGAAGTCTGATAAAACTAATAAACCAAAACTGCCAGAGGTGGCACATTAAACTGGTAAAATGGTTTTCATCTTAATTGGATATGAGCAGTGTTATCTCTAATAACCCCAGGATACTTCTAATTGGAGTTTTCTTTTTCCTTCCCCCCCACTTCTTTTTCTTTCTTTCTTTTCTATCCTATCACTAATGTCATTGACCATTGCTAATATTTGAGTGTCCCCTCTTCCAAACCCCCCTGCTCGCAATGTTTCCCGAAGTGGGAGTTAGCCTGCTTTCAGCCCAGTGAGGAAGGCATATTTGTATTCCATTAACAAAGGTGATTTTACGTGTGCTATCATTGGAGATTTTAATAAGATAGAGTTATTGATGTTAGCTAATAATGTTTTGAAAGTTGGTTGTGTTCACTGCCCCGAGATTCACCTCAGGCCAGCAACTTCTCAATTTTCAGATGTTATTGCAAGACAATGGCTGTCATTGTTTAGGCTCGGATTGTCATTTTAGGGTAAATCTTTGCTGTGGTAAAAATCATTCTTCTTGCTCCCTGCTAATTTTTTAGACTCCTGCGAGAAGAATGCATATTAATTGGTAATACCAAAATACCCTGTACAATTAAAGGCAACAGGGCTTTCTGCAGCCAGTATCCCTTTGTTTTATTTCTCTAGGGTTACCAAGAAATCCTTATGTGGATGAGGAAATATTCATACAGTTCTCTTTAGCTTCATGGTCTGTAGAGGAGGTTGCACCAGGACTGCTTGTAGGAACCAGTTTTTAGAAACCTCACTTTTTTTCAGGATTCTCTTTCTCTTTTTGCTTTTTCTTTTACAGATGTAGCCCTGATATAGCTATTCCACCACATCAATTTTATGTTAAGTTTTTGTTATGCAAAATCAACTTTGATTTCTCTTCACCCTACACTTGCCTGGCAGTACAGGTATGCAGTTGGCTCCAAAAGAAGTAAAATGATACAGAATTAAAAGAACTGAAAGGACAGGAGGTCTAAGAAAAAGAATTGTATCAATAGTGTAAACTACCTCATTTTTTTCAATGGGGATTAAAAGTTGAAGCCGGCATATGTTTTAAATGTGAGAAATCTTACTCCTGAGACATATTCAGGAAGACATAATTCATTTTTCTGCAGAACACACATGCACACACACACCCCCCCGGTACACGTGATAAAGTCACTACTGTTCCCTCCTCCATCGCATGTGTTTCTGAGCAAATGTTATCAAGTGCACAATGGTCATTATTCTTTCCATATAATTTAAAGTATCTATGTAGAGCTCATTAAAATATTATAGAAATGCAACAAGAAGTCTTACGAGTGTGAAAAAATCTATAAAAAAACAATTGCCATAAATAAAATTAGCACAAAGATCTGCTCAGTAATTTATATTTACATTTCAGGCAATTAAATCAGCAATACCTGGCGTGTGGATTAGTAGGGATCAAAGGCCTTTCACAAAAAGAGCCTTTTATAGTATCAAAGACCCTGTGACATCATGTTTGCCTTTTATGCTGAATTAGATAATTGCAAATAATTGTAACTCTGAAAGACATTTAGTTTTATGGGAGGTTTTTTTTTTTCTCCCTTTGCAGGTCAGTGTGCAACCCTTTGACCCGTCATTGTAGCACTAAAGTCTTTGTTAGAAAGACAAAGAATATTACTTTCTTAACTACAGCATGCATGATTACTTTTGTCAATAGAGAGAGCAGAACAGGAATCTCATGATACACCAACCCTTAAAAAAAATATTCCAGACTTTTTTTGTTAAGAATAAAATAGCCAAACAGGGTCCATCGTTATTGGTTTTTTTTTTGGTTTTTTTTTTTTTTTAGCTTTCTCTGGGATTTATCACATCAAATACAGACAAAAATAAGAATTATAAACACATTAGAAAAGATAATCTGTTTCTCATTCCTGTGCTTGGGTTCTTCTTCCACTCCTCTGCATCCTCTTATTGTACCTGAGCTCACAGCAGCAGGCTCCTCTAGGGGGTTTTGTGCTTTCAGTTGCTGCTTACAGGACCCAGGCCATGGAGGAGAGCCAAAGCACAATAGTCTTGGTGTAAATCTTCAGAGTGTTAAGTGGAAAATTCAGCAATACATTTCAGCAACAGATCTCTGCACCTACCAGCCAAACCATTAGAGACAACATGATCTGACACACTCACCCTACCCTGCTCTACTGACCCAGGAGACCTCATTGCGCGGGCTATCTGTAGGGTTAGTTCATAGTCAATTTAAGGAACCATTATATGACTCTCGTGACATTTTTCACTTCTAGACAAATAAGGACTAAGATGAATTTAATCTTCTGCCTTGCAATAAAGTGAAAGAAAATATCTGGGCCATGGAAGTTTACCCATCTGGCTTGCTGAACCTGGAATTTCCACTGAAGTAGTGAAAAAAAGGGCAGTAAGGATGCCCGTGACCCTAACGAACACAAAATCTGTCTCTGTGGTTTATCACACTAATGAATTGCTCCTGGTTTTGCTGTCAAAAGGCCTAATTCTTTCACCTGTTCTCATGATAGGAAGCAGCTGACACTGCCCCAGTTTCTATGGGTGGGTTGGAGGTCTGGTGTGGGGGCTTTGGTGTCAGCAGGAGCGGTGCCAGGTCAGGGGAAAACTTGTGAACTGTCAGTCTGTCCTAGAGGTGTGGGCTTCATGAAAGCCAAACCTTTCCCCTGTGCATTAGCACTACCGTGAATAAATGGCTTGCAAAAATGCATATAAAATTTGGTCTTTGCTGAAGAAAATGAGAAAGGGGAGGGACGCAACTAAAGGGAACAAAAGCTGCATAACTGTGAACACAACCAGATTCTGGTTACCTTTCTAAGTGTTGCTATGCTTCAGTGCTTCCACAAGTTACAGCCTGCCAAGTGGGTAGGAGACCAAACCAAGATATATTTCTTAGGTGGCTCAACAGTTTCAGGTTTGGAGATTCATTAGGAATTGAAATCATCCCAGGAATACCAAAACACTGGGAGGCAGTAAAGATGATATAGGTAATGAATTCTGATTTCTCCTAGCATTAACTCATTTAAAAAGCAGTATTAGGTAGAAAAGCAGACTTTTATAAGGTTGTAAAACTGCAAACAAAATATAGAAAGGTATATCAATAATGCCTACAAAGAAAACAAAGGGGGACAGCAGTTTGCTTAGCTTAGTGCCATCTAGGGTAAATGGGAGTAGCCATTTAGGTAGCAGTGTACTGGTCAGTGAGTGTGGACTGGACATGAGAACAAACTGCATTAAATATTGCCCAGGTCAGTGATTAATATATTCCCATAAACTTGGTAACCTCACAGTCTCCCGCCTCCTCTGCATTTTTCAGTTTAATTGAAATTAATGTGCTACTTTTAAGCAGCTATATGAACAGCCACAGTTATTCTACATTTGACAGTAGATAAGTAAAAGATTTTATTAACAGAAGCTGCTTCCAGCAAATGGTCTTGGGAGCTTTAATAAACCCTGTGGCTGCGTACTGTACAGACCTAGGCAGAAACTCCAGATAGGTACTGCAGCTCGGTGTTTTGGAGCTAACTGGGAAGATAGACCAGTCTGGAGTGAGAGGGCTAGACCTGGATGACCTCCAGAGACCCTTTCCAACCAACATTGTGCTATGATTCTCAGATTTTATTTTTGGTGGTGGAATGAAGCAGTTCTTTGAAGCTGTGAGTTTGGGGCTGGCCAGGCCAGCACTGCTGCCAGCTCACTGAGACTGCAGGAGAGAGAAATGACACCAACACCTCCTTGGGTGGTAAGGACATATTTCCTCTGTTTGCGCACGCTGTGTTTCACTACAGCCCCCAGACTGTCTTTACATGCTGGCTAATCCTGCCTGGAGCAGCACCATGGTGTGAGGGGAGGCTGCTCAGACTGCCTTGGATGGGAAACTCTCCTTTCAAAACTCTTTTTTCTTTTTTTCCTGTCCATCTGCTCTGGTGTCTCAAATCGATTGAGGGTGGGGATATTTCAAGACCTTCCCATTGCCAAACAGCCACAGAGTGGGAACGTACATGTTAGAGCAAACCATTGCACCTCCTTGGTGGTTCTGGTGAACATGGGGATACTCACTGGCATCTTGAATTTTGCGTGTTCAAAATACTGTAGATGGGTCCATTTCTTGTTCAGTTATTCCTTGTGAAGAAAGTTGTAAACAGAAAAACCCTTGACTTTTACAAATGTAGGCACTGCCAAGGAAGCACGTGAGAGAAAGACACGGAAAGACTTAAGGATTTAAATTCCCATTTAAATTTTAAATTCCCAAATAAATTCCTAAAGGGCAGATAGGCACCTAGGTGAGAATTAGGTTCCTAAATACATTTGTGGATCTGCCGTTTTCTCTTTAGGCAACATAACTAAACCAATCTCCCCTTGGCCTTAAAGTCACATAAATGAAATATACTGATCGTCTTTCCTTTTCTTCACTTGCTCACGGAAGAGTTTAATATAATTTTTTGGGCATTAATATAATTTCTTTGGCATTTGCCAACAGGAAGGTTATGTTTCATGCAGCTGTAGTCAGAAGATTGATGAAAAATTCCACTTTATCTAAAGGATGTTTGTATTGCAATGCAAACACAGACATTTTCAGAACAGCATCACTGCTGCTGCTGCTTCTGTACCAACTGCAAAGCTGACGGCACATATATTTCCATGCTAAAAGTCAGCATTTGTCTATTTACTGTGGTAACCTGCTTCTATTAACGTTCAGCTTTTCACTGGAACTTGTCAAGCTTTAAAATATTGTGATAATTTTCCGATGTTATACCATCGGGTGCAGTAGAATTTCTCCTGGGCTGCAATTAGCCAACAGCTTATGTTAATTTTAATTAATTAACTTAGGTTGATAGTAATGCCTTGTAATAAAACATTTTACTCAGTGTGAAACTTGTCCGTCACATTTGTTTGTGACCTAAGTTAGTAATTATGTGTGCTTAAGTCAGTGGTAAATGGAAATAAAATGATGCGTCGGAGCCAAAATGAGGTAATTTGTGTCAACTCACTTGGTTGATAGTGTTATAAAGGTAAAAGACACAGGAGTGCTGGGTAGAAACTGGTCATTATTTTGTAATCCAAGGAATCTCTCATGATGCACATTCAGTACTAATCAAGACACCATTTTCTCGTGAGGAAAGTCTGTCTTGTAGCACGATAAATCTAACTAAAACCCCAACTAATGTACAAGGTTCAGTAAGAGGGTTGACATTTGAATTAAGATGAAACTGCCGTAGTTTGGTTCCTCCTCAGCCTTTGAAACCTAAGTGATTGGCAAAAGTGATCATCACATTCTTGACTAATTGTTGAATGATTGAATTGATTTAAAAAAAAAAAAAAAAGAGAGTTGTTCAGGGAATGGCTTTCAATACCAACATCTTGCAGTGCATTATGGAAACTAAGAACGTACTCACTTGTACAAGATTTATAAAAATTGCTGGTTTCCCCATTCCAGGTGTCTTTCAGAAAGTGGGTTCTCTGTTTCCACTGCTGTAGCATCCCACCCTGCTAAGACATTTGAAAATCGCTATTTCCCTCAGAACTTGATTTTAAATATAAAAGCTAATATCCTTTATTTCAACTGGATGCTCATATTTTTCAATGTTGCTTTGCTTTCAGGGTGAAAGAAATATGTCGTCTGTATTTCTGCAACTTAGACCCAAACTAATTAATTAGTTAAGCATCCAACTATTCTGTCTTGCTTTTGATGACTAAGTTTCCAAGACATAAAGAACCCCAGTAACCTTAGCAAATGAAAACAAGAGCACAGAAAAGGAAAAAACACCCTGTGGATTATCTGCAGGTTTCTTTTCCTAAAAGATTGAGTTTTATTTTTCTCTTGCTGGGAAAAATGTCCTCATTAAAGAGGCTGATGGTGTTACTGAGACTACCTCTTTGGGCAGCATGACAAGCCCAGCAGTAGTATAGCGTAGGTATATGAGTTTCTTCCACTGGAGCATCCTGTGAAGGAAAATAACTCATTTTCTTATTCAAACTTGTACCTGATTGTCATGCTCCCCCTCCATCAGTCTTGTTGAACGGATGGCAACAGGTAGAAGTACCCTTGATCAAAGACCACCAGTTCATTTCAGTGTAGTGAGTATTAATTCACTTGATGCTAGAAAAAAGCTGCTAGTGAAAATATATTTTTTTTATTTTTGCATTATTTCCACATTAAATAGATTGATCCTTTCCAAGAGTGCATATATTCATATTCAATTGCCTTTCTTATCATAAAATGATATTTCTTGAATTTTATTCCTTAAAGAAAGTCTTTGACTATACAACATTTACATTTCAATAATTCCAGCAAATTGATACGTTCTTTTTCACACCAAACAAGTTAAAAATTAATTTTGGTCTTCTGATCACCAAATGGAGAAATAGTAATTTGGGGCTCAGTTAACTATTCCCCTCCCTGCCCAGTATCCTGCTCCCTAAGAAAATGCATTTCCTATTGGAAAATCATTCAAATGGAAAATTCTTGCCGGTCTCTGCTCATTGCAGATTGGGAAACACGTATAAATTTGCGCTGGAGAATGGAAACCTGCAGCGTGGGATCTCTTGAGTAGGTTTTACAAGAAGCGCTATGACTGATTATTATGCTAATATTAACTTCCAATTGTTAACGAACCTTTCATCTTGAAGGATCCCCAAACACTTTACAGACCACGGAGATCTCTTCCCCTCCCACTGAAATGCAGCCAGCTCTTCTGGCCCTTCTTTGTGACTTGGTGTTACTCAATAGTAGCAAATAACCTCTGCCCGCCTCTACACCGGCAATGGTTAGAAATGCAAGAAGTAATTACCGAGTTGGACTGCAGCCAAGGCACCGGTTCTGACACTCTTGTTGCTGCGAGTGAAAAGTGCGAGAGTATCTTTAAGTGGCCATAAGTCAGAGCTTGGGTCCAGCGCCTTATCAGAAACACGGAGGCACTGGTACAATGCAGAGTCTCAGGGGGAGGATGGGACCTACTGCCTCACCCCCAGCGTGGTTCCGTGTAGCAACTCCAGGTTTTACTTGGAGACTCTCCCACTGGAAGCTGGGCTGGTGTAACCCTGCTTTTCCAGTAAAACCTAATACGGTTACCACGTGACTTGCGGGTGGTCACCATGCTGCTGTTTGCAGTGGGGTAAGCTCAAGTTAGGTGCGTGTGCAGGTGATGCTTTTTCCTGTGCTGCTGAGAGATTTGGGTTTTTTTTTTGGTGTGTGATGTGCATGCTGGAAGTTTACCTGAAATACGTGTGTATTTCCATCCACCAAGTACTGCAAACTGTATGCGGGACGCAGCTACACTCCTGCCATTCCTAACAATGTGTTTTCTGAAAAAAAGTCAAACCAACTGATGCTCTTAACTTTAGAAAGGTTCAGTTTCTAATTGTCTGGATGTAGTGGGTCTGGCTGAGCTGCTTTTCCCCATACAGCCCTCATGCCCTTGGGCATGCTCAGCCAGACCCACTACACTGGATCAATGAAAGGAGCCAAGATTTCTTAGCAAGGTACATCCCCTCTGATTGATACTCATTTATATTAACTAGTGTTTACTGTAAACTGCATGAAATGTGCTTCTACTGCAGGAGCAGTGATGTTTTTAGTGATGGAAGGAAATGCTGCCTTTTTGCTACTTTTATTTGGAGTTTGAAGTCCATTAAAGTGACTTCATAAATTCAAAAATAAATCCATTGATTCGTATGAGTGCCTGTAGTTAATGAGCATGTGGCACTTGATTTGGAATTAAAGAGGCATTATCACATTGTTTTAAAGGCCTTAAATTTAGGCTTCATTAACAAAAAGATGAGAAAGAAGCGTCTGCATTTTAAGCGGTCCTCTGGAGTGCTGGAAACTTTGAGGCAATAACATAATGCCAGGTGCCTTCAGCATCTGAAGAGCTACTTTCGAGGTCTGAGTAGGACCAAACCTTGTTGATACAAAGGCAGACAGGGCTGACATCTGACCCAGGGTGATGGGCTGTGCTATCTTCTTTGGGCATTGATTTGGTAGAGTGTTTAAGTATCTGTTTAATTTTCACCGGAGGAGGAGATCTTGTAGACTATTTACACATCTACGGTTTATCACCTGGTAGATCTTAGGCTTTACAGGTTTCCCTTGGGAATTTCACCAGAGCAAAGACTTCAGGAACAGGCTCCGGGATTTCAGTTTAGCCCTTGTTGGTTAGAAGCCCACAGCCAAATAGGGGAGCTGTTAATGGTAAACATATTAATTTAAGGGCAAGGGGTAAACAAAACTCCAGCAGCAAAGGGTGCCCTGCAAAGCAACTTATCTTAGAGCGACACAGAGAAGATGGCAGAAGACTATGAGAACTGTGATGCTGTAGTGGGATGCTTGTAGATCTTTTCTCTCTCTCGCTGCCTGTCTGAAAGGCTGTGGGAGAGGGAGGCTGTCCCACAGGACCTCTACGTGACCCCGGTCCCAACCGTCCGCCGGCGACTGTGTGTGCGCTTGCCCATGTCATGGCAGCGCATGGATGGCTTGACAGAGTTTAGTGCTTTCTGGCTTATTTTAAGTACTTGTGGAATCTTCTGCATCCTCGAGCAAACTGGGGCAGGCTGACCTCTAAGCCACATAATCTGAGCATAAGTTAAAAAAGAAGCCCAGAATTTTCCCGTCCCGAATAGCACCGCTGCCGACGATCTCTGATCCAGCTTTAATGTTTAATTGGATGACCGGGTTTTAAACAGAGCATTCTTTAACCCGGCTGACTCTGCCTGCCCCCATCCCCCTGCCCAACAGCAGCCTCACTCCAGTTATCAAAGTGTCATTAGTAGAGACAGCTGCCTGTAAACAACAGGAATGTCAACACAACTGTCTCGGTCAACAGGAATTTAACTTTAATCTGTTCATTACTTAAAGATACATCATCCTCTTTCTGCGCTGTTATCTGCATCACTTGCAGACAAAGGCGGAGAACAAATTGATGGTGGGGGGGGGGGGGGGGGGGTTGGGATGTAGGGGGGACACACCACTTTTGCCTTGGCCAAGCTGGTTCTGTTCATCATTTCCAGTTCCCCCCCCCCCACCCCTTGCAAGTTCCCCCCCCCCCCCGTATATGTATATATATTTGCTGGATTGCGGGTGAGGGGGGTCAGGAGTTCCTTGTTTAGCTGGAAACAGATACTACATATTTATAAATGTAAACTTGGAGCGCTGCCAGACTCCTGCATTTCAGCGATTAACAAATGTTTCCCTTCAAGTGGACACCTCTTGTTCTAAATATATTTGACAAGAATGTAAAGAGTCAACTGGAGGGTAGAAAGGGCATACCGCAAGCATTTTCTGCAGAGGCTGCCAGCAGTCGCAGGCCTGGGCTGCGTGGCCGGCGATGCCGGCGTTCGGCGGGTGCCAGCCCAGTTCAGGGCGGGCAGGCTGCCAGCTCAGCCCGGCCTCCCCGCTGTTTAACGACAATGGATTTACTGCTTCTCTGCATATTGGTGTTATTTTGTGTAAACAAGGTTAACACTCCTTTTAAATTAAATACACCACCTGGTGACTGAAGGCCTGACCTTGGCAGACGGCTTTCACCTGGTCTCCAAAAAGGGGTGGGTACCCATGCCGTGCCTCCGGCCTTTCCTACCCGCTGGCTGCCTTCAGCGCCTTGTCCTGTAAAAAAAGTGTGTCAGCCTGTGCAGTGCAGAGCCTTTCTGGGACTGCTCCTACCTCCAGATGCACAGGACATCCAGGAATAGGAAGCTATTATTTATGAGCAAGAATGTTATTCTCTCTTAATCTCGTGCGTAGCTTATTATTCTTGTCCACCCTGGGCTTGCCGTTTCCCTCCAGCTTTCCCCCAAATAGTTCTCCTGCTTAATCAAAACACTGGGTTTTCTGTTTTGCCTGTGGCCAGAAGGGAAGTTTCTGACCCTGGTCCCTTCTTCCCTTTAAAGAAAGGATGGGCAAATTTAAGAGCTCTAACCCTAACCCTCTCCTCTTTCCAAATGACAGTTTGGAAAATAAAGCACTTTAACTTTGCCAGAACTATCCAAACTTTTGCATTTCTAAAGCATCATCTGTCGTACAAGTTCAACTAATGTGTTTCAAAGGTAGTTGATACTGCCACCTTTGATGTCTCTAGAGGTGGTGCTCTGTTAAGGATGAAGTCACTCATCACGGTGTGTTAAGAATAAAGAAAAGCCTATACCGGGTGAAGAAATCTGAATTTTATGCATTGAAATTAAGAGCCTGCAGCTAAATAGCAGCTATGTGGTTAAGGAAGTCTCTTGAAGACCTCAAGATACAGACTAGAGAAAGCCTACAAGTCCTGTAACTTGTATTGGAGTTTGTAAACTCCGTGGGAGGAGGAGACCCACTGGGCACAGTGACACACAGAGCTTATAAATAAATCTCCCAGGGCTACAGAGTACACTGGAGACCAAAAACCCCACTGGTGCCACCATTTAACATCAATGTGTCTCAGCAAAGAAGGACAGCAAATTTGGCGAGCAACTTTGGTTTCCTGACAGGGCTTCTATATCATTTTCATGAAAGTAGCTGATTTTTTGTAGTCTGACTTAGTGTCGGCATCTACCTTTCTGCTGCCCACTTTAAATGGAGACAACGTGACTTTTTCTTCTAAGCGTGAAATCCCTTCCCAGTTGCGGGTAGATCAGTATGTGTTCATCCTTCCCATGAGTCCCTGGAGGGTGCCCACTCCTACGTGTTGGTTTTTTTTGAAAGAGTTGGACCTCAGCAATATCCTTTGACAGTAAAATTACCAAACTACTTGAATAAAAAGTATTTCTTTTTATGAATTCTGCATCTGCTGCTTTCAGTCTTACTGATTCTCCCCTTGTTCTTGTGCTACGAGAAAGTGGAGTTTTCTATTTTTTCCCCCTGGAAAACTTTACAGAGAAATCTTAATAATTTTAAACAAACATTAAAATATCCAGATAAGATCACTTGGTTGGGCAATGAAATAGAGATGATGGGAAGCCATCTGAGAGACTTTATTTAGACTAATAGTGATAAGACAATTTTTAAAAGAAAGTCCAGACAGATAGGTATAAAATATGTAAAAAAAAAGACAAACTATAAATACATGTGCTAAAAACAGCTTTTCCTAAGTTTTTTTGTTTAAAGAATCTTCTTATTCTGTGGCTAGCTTACAGACTATTTTCTGGTTTTACGTAAGAAATACTGCACATTTAGAGGTGAATGCTTCAAGCTTTAGTTGTCCGGCTCGTAGGCAGTGTGCCTGTTACTAAGCAAAAGGCTATTCCAGTGCTGGGGAAAATGAGAGAGTTTTAAGTGAGCAACAAAAAGCAGAGTTTTTCACAGAGCTACCACATTTGTTGTACAGATAAGGCCAGTCTAATTAAACTATCATTGCAAAGTCCCCAGATTCCCCAGGCTCTTCTTTTTCTCTTAGCTGGAGTTTGGATTCTGTACTCCAAGAAATGCAGTCTCTTTGAACTCTTTCCTCTTTGTGTTTCAAGGATTGTTCTCATCTGCTCTATAAAGAGCCCCTGTTATCTGTAACGGAGTGTGGTAGCATCTATCCTGACTGGACCACACAGTGCTGGAGCTGGGAGCTCTGAGCCATACCTCCTCGTACCCGTTTGCTCCCTCCTGTCTGTTTTCTCTCACACAAAATTCTCTCTCCATAGTCTCACAGAGCAGAATTGCTTTTAATGAGGTTTACGATAAGCTCCTGATGTCCTTTTCCTGCTTCCAGAAGCTGTTTGCTATAGGAATCACCTTTTGTTTCTTTTAACAGCCAGAACTAAAAGCAGTTCTGTCATCACAAAGTGTCAGCACTGTTGTAGGAACAGGAAAGTGGTAACTGGCCAGGTGCAATGGCCAGTACTTGAACCTTCAGAAAAATGGTCTGTGTGGGTCAGTTTTGAAATAAATGGTCTATATCAAAGCTTTTTTTTTTCTGTAGGTCTGTCACTTTGTATGTAGTTTGCAGTGGGTGCACCTGAAGTGATAGTGATAAAGACATGAATTTAGGCATCTTTGTTTCCTTAGGGTGCAAAGCAGACATCAAACACTGTATGAGTTACATACCATAACCAAGACAAGAAGCACTGCTGGATACGGAGTATGATTCTCCTTATAAATAGATCGGAGAAGTAAAGAAGTGAGAAAAAAGAGTTACTTAAATTAGTAAACAGTGCTGGGACACAAACAAATGGACTACACTGACACTGACTTAGTGTTAGAGGAAGATTTCTAGTCAGTCTAGGACTGACACTCTTGAATAACCTTCTAATAGGTGCAGTTAAGGCAAATAATGAAACTAGTTTTAACTCAGAATTTGATGCATTTATAAATTGGATTACACAATGTAGTTGCATAGCAGAGAGCCGAGTTAACTGACCTTGGATGTTCTTTTCAGTCTTACGCTACATTATTCCTTCTAATTATTGTGTGGCACAAACCTTCATCAGGATCTTTTTTCCCTCAGTCTGCCATTCTAACTTCCCCAAACTTCAAACATTTTGGTTGAAATACTGTATTTCTGGCATGGAAATCAGCAATTTTTTCCTCTTAAAGTGAATTTATTCAGGCATGTTACAGAAAAACTTGTTCTGCTTGTGCATTATAGACCAGTTTAATGGAAAAGATTTAGTGTTCCCATCTCTGGAGGGTGGGAATGAAACTTGGCAGAGTGTCTCTCTTTGTGCAGTTTGCTGCCCTATGGAAAATTTGCCCCAGATTTCATCTCATTTCCAAGACTCTGAGAAAAAACAAAACCCAAAAGCCAGTTCACACATGGTCAGCAGAACCTTGCTGGAGTTCAGTAGCCAGGTTTCCAGATAGTCCATTCCCTGAATATGTGCCAGATTTGTATATATAACCGGATTGCGTATGTATTGTGACTGAGAAGACTGAGGCTTTTGTGGGATAGGAGGGACTGAGCTGGACTTCTGCTGAAATTTACTCCTCTTTTCCGAGAGCTGCTGTGATGCCAGAACTGAGAGCAGAGATAATTTTCTTGCTGCCTAATTCTTCCCAGCTGGAGCTCATGCTGTGTGGAGGACAATGAGGAATGGACACCCTTAATTTTGACATTTCCTCAATTTTGCCGTGGAACCATCAGGAGTGAGCTGGGAAAGGACCTCAGGAGGTTGTCTAGTTCTTCTGTGTTCTAGGACAGGATAAGCAATGGTCTGGGCAAAGCTTAGCTGTGCTTCTTAACAGGCTCTAGTGACACAGTTCCCTAAGTGGTCTATTCTAACACTCAGCTATATTGAATTGCCTTAAATATTTCTTGATATCTACCCTGAGTGGACATGTAAAAACCATTCCTCCAATTAACCAAGATCAATTTGTGTTTAATGCTACTCTCCAATCTGTCTGCTGAACCTACTGGTTTGATACCCTGTATTAGATGAAGAACTGCATTATCTCTAGCATTAAATTGTTATTTGTGAAGTTTTGAGGACTTGACTCGGCAAGATCGATGAACACAATCTAAAATTTTGAAGGATTTGTCGAGATTTGTGAATAAGCTAATAAATTCCCTGATGTTGGATACTTATAAACTCACTCACACAGACATGTACACACAGCACTAGGCAAAAGGATGGTAAAGTGACTTTTAAGCACGCAGAGAGCATGTTGGAATCAGGGCAGTGCAGCTCTCATTCAGCTTTTCTTATCTTTTGTGCTTCCCTGCCAGTTAGAGAGGCTTGGGAAAACAAAACTTGAATAAAATGTAGTGGGTCTGTTGGGATTTCTCTGCATGTATTGTGTTCCACTTTCATTCCCCCTTCCTTGTCCCTTGCTTTTTCTTGCCTTGTATTACTCGATGTGTGTGTGTATCTGTATGTGTGTGTCTGTGCCAGCTAGATGCCAGCAGAAACAAAACAAAAATAAATAATTGTTAATTTGATCATTCTTTCACTGTCTGTGTTCCTCTCTGAAGTTCCTATTGTTTCTGATAGTTCTCTTGCCGTGGGGACTGGATTTTTGCCAGCTGGGTGCCAAAAGCCAGTGAAAATAAATAGATACATACTAGGGATTGTAAAGATTAAAATACCTACCATTCTGAATTACCCAGGGGTAATTTAGCAATACCATTTTGTTCAAGGTACCTGATCCGCTTTTATTATACACAGGATTACTGATGAATGAACCAAAGGAGAGATAATTTTTTAAACCCTTGGTTAACAGTATATAGCTATTTTTCTGCCTCTTTTTTAAAAAGACAGATGTGTTGAATAAACAGGTATTTCCTGTGACTCACCAAAAAGAGAAAAAAAATTACGTTGAAGGTAGGGCAATAAATACCTCTGCTTCTGCAAACAGCGTGGTTACCTTAAAACCACAAAAAAATGGCAAAACTCCCAGCAGCTTTTCCCTTGAAGTTCCCTTGAAGTTGAACTGTACAGTCTTGCATTGTTCAAACTTATTAGCAGGTTGACCACAGGTCTCAATGAGACCAATCTATCCTTGAATAAGCACTTCTATCTCTTCCATATCCCTGGGCAAAGCCAATGTTCTGGAGGTAAGATTTTGTACTTAACTATAAGATAGTTGAGTGGATTTTGCTTTAATAAGATTAAAGAGAGCGTGCATTTATCTGATTCAGGTTATGTGGGAAGTGCAAAGACGAGAGGGAAAACGACGATAGGGAAGAGGGTGGGTTGAAGGTAAGGAATTAGTAGACAGATACAGGAGTCTAGACTTTTGGTAGTGTTACTCTATATTCATCTCTGTCTCAAACATGCTGATTATTTGCAAAAAAGATTAGTTTGCAGTTGCCATCCTCCAAAGGCAATAAAATACAAAAAAAAAGCGTTGCTCAGAAGCACAATGAAAGACTACAGGGCTACGGCTATTGCTTCATTACAAGGCAAACTTTGATTGTCTTGACAATTACAGTAATCAAGTTTATGTAATTTGCAAGAGTTGCCATCTTTCAGTAACTCAGTAACTTTTTTTTTTAATCAGTAGATGAATGAAATGACACAGAATATTTTGCACAGGCTTTCAGTATAAATAGGTGTGTTGGACTATTGACATACAACATATTGACAACAAAAAAAGTAGACTTCTGGTTATTCGCATTCTATCTAGGAGGGCATGCTGGGGAAACCTCCTTTGCTAGGAGTTGCCACAGCCCAACAAAATGGGATCATTTTGCACTGGGCAGGAGATGGGCTTCATGACTGTGTGGATTTTCAATTTCTTAGTTCTATTACTGCTTTCTCTGCCCCCTTTCGAATATTCCTCCCATAGAGAAACACCTCCAAGACAAACCAGGCTTGTGAAGATTAGTGGCAAGTCTAATCAGCTTCTCCTTTGTGCTTCCTATGAAGGCCACAGGTTCCCAAGGATTATATGGCAACAGCAGAATAGCAGAACAACGGGCAAGTTTGAGATCAGATGCTTCCTCTGTTGTTTCCAAAGCAAACAGTTCCAGGAAGCATGCTGTTCCCTGCATTAGAGCTCTGTAGAAAGACCTTGTTACGCTAAGTATACTACAGGAGATAGAGAAGCAGATCAATATGTGGCTAAGTGTTTTAGCCTTACTTTTATTATGTTTGACAGTGACGACAACATCGTACGTATGTCACATATAAGATGACTAATGTGTGTACATGTGCAAACCTCTTGCACAAACAGGTTTTCCCATAAACTTTTAGGGTAAGAGCAAGCTCCCTGAGAGCAGATCAGAGCATGGATTGAATCTTAAAACAAAATAAGGAATCAGACAAACCCCAAACTAATTTCAGGTCTTATGAGAAGCTGCGATGGCATCAATGTCTGGAAACATCTACCACAAGTGGTTTCAATCCAGAATGATTTCCAGGAAATATTTGTCTTGAATTGTGCTGCAGAATGTGTCATCAGGATGTTGTCTGTGTTCCTGACCCAAAGGAAGGTGAAGAACACTGCAGGGCTGTGTGAGAAAATAAGGAAATAAAGCAAGAACTTTCTGTGTGAGTTGACAATTTTCTCTTGGGTGAAGATTCCCTCCAACACACCAGAAGTGAACCAACCAACCAGAGCCATTTTTCTGTAGAAAGCTCAGTCTCTGTAGTAGGCCAGCAGCCAGATGAGGGGTTTTAAAGAAGAGTTATGGTAGTTATAAAGAGGGAAAAAATTTGCAAACACTGATAATAATACTCCTACACAGGAAGGTTTGAGCCAGTCACACTACTCCCCCCCCTTTTCCAGTGAGATTCAGAGTTACATAGGAACAGGAGATTGTTTTGGCTGGGATTAGATAGCACAGATGGTACCAAAATGTGTAACACCTACCACAAGTTCTTTAGTTTCATATCATCTGCACAACAGTTCTTCTTGGCCTTTTAACAGTTCATTGAATAGAGGAAGAGGAGAAAAAGACACGGGACAATTGCTGGAAATGCACAGCAAGCACTGTTTTATTTTATCTTTTGGGGAATCCATACAGGAGCATGTAGGTAGGCTCGTATAAAATCCTGCATATATCTACTGTGAGATGGTGTGAAACTTTGCTTGGCTCTTCTCTTTCAAGAATCCCCAAAACTTGGCAAGTAAATCTCATAACACATTTGAGAATTACATCAGTAATCATTTTGCAGATACATGCAGCGAGGTGCAGGAATTTTAACCAGTTTTCCCAGAATCACCAAAGGAATTTGTAGCATGGGCGGCTCTTATCTCCACAGAGCTTCTCAGGAATCTCATGGACTTTTGTTTTCTGCCCTGACATAAATAGCACCAGTCTTTGGTTTTCGTTTCTGACTTTGTAGGTCTTCTACATGACCTACAATAAAACTTTCCTCTTCCTGTCCTAATTTTTCAAATAAATGCTATTGTAGCAATTCATCTACAGCTTGTGATCCCAGGAATATTTTGCTGCCAACTCTAATATATCTTATTCCTCTAGTTGTTACCTTCCTTTGCAAAAGACACTCAATTACTGTGCTTTTAATAGGTTTTCCAGGGGTCCAGAGGAAAGAGAACAGAAAATATAATTCTTTCTTAGAAAGAAATACAAAAATTTCTAAACACAGGCACTGAGGTGCCACTGTAATGGACATAGTAGAAATAACAAGACTTCCAGGTTGAGAATTTCCAGGTTTCCTATTTGATTTGATTGCAGCAGGTACTCAACACTCCTAGATGTCTTTGAAATATTCATTGTAATGTTATTTAACAATTAGGCTGAAAGCATGGAGTGCTCCCTGAGAACTAACTAGCAAGAGCTGATGGCCTAAATCCTCTGTCTTTTGAATACTCAGCCACACAATTTAAAAGCATCTGAGATTTTTTCCCTAACTAATGAGAGACCTTTAGCTACACAGAGTAAAGGAAGACACTGGGTCTCCAGATTAATGAAGAACTATCTGCCTTAGGACTTCTAAGATGGCTAATGCTCAGGGAAGGATTACTCTAACCACATTTACAGTGAGCTCCCTATCGATATACACAATGAGTAATATGGATGTCTTTGTATTGACTTCAGCTTAACTCTGCTGCAGAAGGACATGGGCTGCTGGCTCATTCCCACGAATACTTCTGAAGAACTTACATTTAGGATAATGATGAAACTGTAGTCTCTGAATTACGTCTGAAAATAGGTCTGTGCAAAAGAAATACACAGTTTTCAGTGTGTCTAGAATGTGAAGCAAATGCAAGATATAATTCAAAGTCGTTATACCACTTGCCGTAAATATTGTTTTCATAAAGTCAGCCTACTCATATACTCAGATAACCCATCCTATTATTCTGGCAGCTACAGGACTCCTGAATCACACCTACTTGAACCTGAGGGATTAGAGGTTTCGCTCTTTAAATAGCATAGGTGCTGGGCTGGCCATATTTTTCAAACCCCTTTGGAGAAGCAGAATTCATTAAAAAAAAATAATAATAAACCCACACAAAACCAACAAAATCATTCAGGTCCCCAAAATAGACATAAGCGAGCCTCCTCCTTTTGTGATCGTGTTTCTGAAAATCAGACACGTAAAATCTTTTGTAGCTGTGGGCTTGAAACTCTCTTTTGTGGAAACACTGGTGCACTGTAATTGGTTGAGTACTGCTATCCAGCCTGAGAGGATGACCTTTCACACTCTGCCCTAAAAGAACACTATAGAAAGAGAGGTGGCGTAATCTGGGTTAAAGGCTTCTTACTAACATGTTGAGAGCTTGTTTCACACACACACAAACAGTTGCACGAAAGCCCCAGCCTGATGATAACTTAGCACTTTAGCATGGTGCTCTTGAGACAGCCCTCTTCTGAGAGAATAAAGAAGGGCCCCTTAGTTGAAATGCAGGACTGAAGCTCTTCATAACCACCGGGCAACTGTTACGAGGGAAAAAGAAAGTTAAAAGAGATGAGAACAAAAGGGGCTATCCTTGTTACAAGGCTCTGGTTTTAGACCTGAAAAACTCCTCTCCCCTAATCTTTTTATTATTTTTCTCTGTATAGCCCCAGGTTTTGATAGTGAAATCTCTTGTCTTTCTAGGCAAGCATATTCAGTGCTGTTTAAGAAATTCCCGTGGACCTGCCTTTTTCTCCATCTCTTCATACATGGAGAAACAGGAAGAAAGAAGGGGAACTTCTTTGCTTACTTGGTATAAGAAGTGGGAAAAACGGCGTATTTCTAAGGTTAGGCAATTAGAGCCATGATGTAGCTTAAAGAGTATACTCTAAACACTGTGCTGTTAAGTTTAGCCCATACGACTGGCTGAGGATGTGCTTGCTTAGGTTGTGCATAGATTTGAGACTTTCACGTTTGACTTTAGAGGGACCAAAATCACAGCCAGCTATTCCAAGTCACCAGCATGGATGAAGGTCCACAAGTGCCACAAGTGCAGTATGATCCCTTAGCTTGCAAAGCCTCCCCAGGTCTAGCTTTGTGCCCTGGGCTAGTGGGTCATGGGAATGGTGATTTGCATCTTAGTAGCCCCTTTGCCTCTTCATTATTTCAGGCTCACTTCAACATCGATTACTAGGGTACATCTGTCTCATGCAGCTTATCACTTTACATTTCATTTTTCCATCTTATTCCTAGGTTTTCTTTTCCATATGTCCCAATTTTCTTTCTTACAAATACTCACATATTCAAGTTACTCTGCTATTCTAAATAGCCTGTGTATTACTATTGTGTATGTTGTTAATAAATGTTTACACACTGCGAGTAATTCTTGTTAGAAATAAAAAAAAGGATATTTAGAAATTGCTTTAGTGCAGTTTCTTATCTGTTTATATCCCCATATGATGCGCATAAAGTACAATGAGATTATAAAGTTCTGTATTTGTTAGACAATGTTAGACTCACTCATAAAGGATTTTCTTCAGGCTAACAGTTAATAGGACCAGGGAGTTCCAAAGTCAATGCTGAATGTCTGGTTTGACTCTGGACCTTATGGGCTATAGCAATCCTCCTTATCTTCATGCTGTTGCATGTCAGGTAGTGCAAAGTGCCTGAACTCATACTTTCTTCAGTGTTTCTGTTAGCTCAGTGCTCTCCGTGTCCTCTGCAGCAGAGTTAAGCTTTGTTAGCTGTGTCTACATTTCTGATAGTAGCGACTCATTTCAGTCTTCTTAATGACCATTTTGGTACTTTTTGCTTCAAAATCTCTCGGGACTGACAACTAAATTTTCTCCAGAAAGTATAAGGAAGATTGAAACCACCAGATGACTTTGCATCATCATGGAAGGCCCCAGCAGTGGTCATCCAGACTGGACGACCACTCAGAGTCACAAAATCTGATTCTGAACAAATCAAATTCAACATTACTGAAGTTTAGTTTCCCATGGGTTAAAACTCGACCTCTTTGCCTTTGGAGACTGAGGTTCAGGTTTCATTAATTTACAGGAAAGAATACATCTGATGAGTTCATCATAGCCTACGGTGGGGATATTTTGTGGCAGCACAAAATCACGGCACAATACAGCGTGATTGGCAGCTGCTTCCTGAGAGCGGCCCGTGGCTGCGGGAGGAAAGGTTGCAGCTGCTCGTGCTGGAGAGCCACTGGCAGTCAGCGATGGGGACTTGCCTGCAACGTCCCTTTGAACCACGCAGAGCACTGGCTGGCCTTCCGCAGCCCTCGCTTTGGGCTTCGCCCAATTCTTTGCCTCGCACCTACAATTTGGGAAATAAATTGCCTTTACTCCTGATAGATAAGCTGGTTTACACGCAGGAGCGGTTGGGTATCCAGAATGTATTTATAGATACATCTGAACAAAATGATTGCAGGAGGACTGCACAGAGAAACACTATCATTAAAAAAAAAGGAAAGGAAAACTGCAAATTTAATTTCTAAACCGTTCCATCAGGAAAGGTTACGAAATTTAGGGAAATGAGCCGCGGCTGAGATGCCTGACAAATACCTCTCATGGAATCTATAAAGTGAGTTTATTTGTGCCATCTTTTACAGGAAGGGCTGCGCCTGAGGTTTGTAGTATTGCCACTGAGGTTGCTGAAACACCCGGCTGGTGATCAACATTTTGGATGCTCGTGAATAACTGGAATATGAGCACCTTAAGCACAAATTCAACAAAGGTTTTTTTCAAGTTCATCATCACATATGAGATTGCATCATTCATAGTGGCATTTATAGCCATCAGTACTATACAACCCATGGTAACAGATGACATTGCATGCTGAAAGAGGCCGTGAAAGGTCTTTCATACTGTTTCCTGCTCCTAATGACAGCTTTTACTGCCAGTTAGGATGGAATCCAAACACATGAAGTCATGATGGCTGTAGGTGTTGATTTGGGTATGTAATGTATAACCTAGCTTATGCAGCACTGATTAACAGAGACGAGTTTGTCAGTGCATGGGTTGTATGCACAGTGCTAGAGAAAACTATAGGTGAAGGGACAGAGAGAACAGCCATGAGATAGGATATTACCCTGTTACCAAACAATTAGATGTACAGAAGTATTTTGTCTTAAAGACATGTCTGGGTGCCCACAGACATAATCATTTAGACATCATGCCCTTATAGTCTAATCCAGTTTATCATAGAAGTTTATGTATGTCTGTGGGTCCAACAAGTAGGTTTCTCAGCCAGATGAGATGGACGTTTGTGTCTCTTCTCGTATGTGTTTTTGTTTGTGTGTATTTTCGTGTTTAGCCAAAACTTCCACATCTGTAGAAAGCTCATGAATATTTTATAGCTTTTGTTCATGAATTCATTCATGAGTTTTATAAATAGTGATAATTTGAAAAAATATTATGTCTGAAAGGTAATATCACTTTACCTATGAATGACCTCTTTCTCTTTTTATTTTCCCTAATTTGGATGTGTTTTCCCAAACAGGCTGTGAAAGTGTTTACTGGTCTGTTCGTTTTACTAAACATGGGGCATTAACAGTGCAAAAGTAAACGTAGACGTATATCTAGTCACTCTATATAGTTACATCTTTTCCAGCCTATAACTAACAAGAGACCTTAAATTGCACTGAAATATGATCTGCTGGGCAGTGCAAACTTCATGCCACGATGTGCTGGATGGGTCCTGCCATTGCCTGTGGGTTTGCTGCTCCCCAGCCCCAGCCTGGCGTTGAGAGCTTGTGGCTGGGCATCCCTGCATTCCTTTTTGGAGTATAATGTGTGCGTGTGTGTGTGTAATAAGTAATATAAGGTAATCCCCTTCTGATGACAGAAGCTTCAAGTGGTTACAAGTAGCAGACCTGTTTTCAGATGCCTGAGGTAACTGTCTATAAGGTGCAAGGTAAAGAAATAATTAATTACACTTACTGGTTAAAATGGGGAAAATGATATATGATCGCATGCTTTTATCGAAAGTGCTTTGATTCAACACGAAGAAGGGGTTTTGGTGAAAGAAGTGTCAAGATATAGAGTATTTTTCTGCAGTCAAAGGTTGAGCGTAAGTAATCACCCAGTGCAATTTTACCCCTATCAGATGTTCATAACTACAGTGCATATGGGTGGAGGAAAAGAGGTGAAACAGAGAGAAAAAACATCCCCTAAATTCTCAACATACAGCCTTGCTGAGTAACCACATTCATAACTGAGTGGGAGTGATTTGTTCTGACAACACAAGGCTACTAATTTTGCTGAATTAACAGCACTACTAGTAGTGGGTGTAGGAGAAGAGGGGGGGAAGAAAAAGAGATTTGTTATGGACATTCTCAGGATTATTAATTACCAGGTGATATAAAAGATCTGTGGTCTACAGTATCACAAACAGTTCGGTTGCATCCTTCTGGTGTGTTGCTTAAGCAACTAAGTATCTGTAGCAACGTGCTTAAAAGAACAAGATGAATATTTATATTTTAAAATGAAAGCAGACTTACTTACTGGTGAAAGGAAAAAAAAAGAAAAATAAAGGATCAGCTTGGATTCCTCTAAAGCAGAGGGCATTTCACTAAGGGTCTTTAAATGAACGTAAACTTTTTTTTATTCCTCGCATTTGGAAAGACATGAGTCTTAAGATTGTTCTCTATTGAAAAGATTAATATTTTCAATGCAAACTTTGGAATCCACTTGGACAGCCCAGAGCTTGCAGCTCTGTTGTTTATGCTATTAGCTAGAAAATCCCAGTGCCATTCTTTTAAAACAAAATTAATGCAAAAAAGCTCCGCAGAGTTAATTTTGTGGAATTATGTTAATAAGCACAATTTGCACCGTGCAGGTTTACTTTGTGGTTTGTGGTGAGTTTGTAGAGGTTTTGTGAGCAAACCCAAATGTGGTGACAGCAAAACCTTTCCAAAGCACAGGCTTTTATGCTCTAAGCACAGAATTTCCTTTTGTGGTCATATGTGACGTGGTTTTTGGGTAATAAATGACTGTAATAAGGTTTCCTTAGGTTGGCTCAAAGGCCCTGTGCCTCTCTTTTTAATGGAGGAGTTTGGGTTACATACTATTTTCTTAGAATTTGAGCACTTCTGAGAGACAGTGTTTAATGACCTAGAGGCTGATCCAGAGATGTATTGCTCACTCACCACTTCAGACCACGAGTGCTGACTCTATACCTCTGTATTACCTTGGCTAGCCATCAGGACATGGTTTTATTCACCAGAGCCATCCGAGAGAGGTAGCTGAAGAGGAGTGAGCAATTTCAACCTTCTCTTATTTTTCCTGGTCAATACCAGCAGTCCCTAAAAGGGCTGGAAAGAGCTGGAGCAGCTCTGCTCTCCCGTGGGACTCAGGTGTTCTGCATATGTACTGCAGAAGTTTTCCAACTTCATATTTCATCATTTCACCCTCCTCAAATCTAAACTGGTGAAAGAAGAAATATCCTCCTCATGACAGTCTGGATCATCAAAACTGATATAATTTCTGTGATGGAAGGAAGGGCAGAGGAAGGAACCATGTTGGCTACAGAAACTGGTTTCTATTCCTTTATAACAAAAAAGCAGATGAGGTACTGATTTAAAAAAAAAAAAAAAGCTGAAAGAGGAACCAACATGTTGCCAAACGCAAACCTACCGAAAAACCCCAACAAAAAGCCCAACCACCGAAAAAACATGCCTTTTGTAAGGCGCTCTTTGTCGCAAATCACTAAAAGTTGATTCCTGTAATGAATTAAAATATTCCAAAAGCTTAAAGCTTCTATCACAGTTGACCTTTAAGGCATGTAGCAGCAAAGAAGTTAATACACTTTGCACATGTTGCAGAGCAACAGGTGGTAGAAAAACCCATGCGGGCTCCTTGCATTCCTTACTTTTCAAACTGGTGGCCCCTGGTATTCTGGGATTTACACTACCTCCCCCAGGCTCTGACTGACAAGCTAATCGGTGTGCTGGGAAGCCCTGAGCTATTGATTCCACTGTAACAGAACACCTCCCCGTCAATGAAACTGCAATGAAATGCTTCAACAACGAAGAAAGGGAGGCATTAGGCTGTTGAGCAACTGGAAGAAATTTGCTTGTAGGTAGTGCGGCAGAAATGAAAAGGCTCTCGGGGGCACAAGCTTGAAAAGCCAGGTTATTAAAAAAGCCACAAAGCTGGAGTCTGGCTGAGTGGAGAAAAATAGTTATGGCTCAGTTAGGCGTATCTAAAAGGAGGAGGGAGGGGAACGCAGCTTTCAAAATTGCGTTAATCCCCCATGTACTTAATTTCTTTTCTTTTATGGCAGCTTGTAGTATAGCAACAAGTATTCAAGCAGTTAATAATTTTAAACAGTTTAGCTTTCCGTAGGCAATATATCTTTAGCCTTAATTAAAATTTTATTTTAGTAGGGGGAAAATATTAAAATGACATTCTGATCATCTTCTAAGATGGAAAATATATGATAATATGAATATTTTATTAGACAAACTATTATTAAACAGCTGGTGCAAAATCTTAGCCACTGATTAGATGGATTTGTTTGAAATGCAGGTCACTATTTCTTAATAATGGCCCAATAGCCTTCCACTCGTAGTAATGACCACCTGCAAACACAAAGGTCTTCGTATCTTGTACCAGAATCCTAATATCCCAAGAATATGGAAAACTGGATTCCTGCAGCGGATGGCTCCCATTTTGGGGTAGAAAAGCAAGCCCAGCACATCGTCTGAGCATGTCTCTCAGGTGGTGGTTCTGTAGCTGGATTAAGAGACGTGCTCCTAGCTCCAGGGGAGCTGAAGGGATGGGTATCGGAAGGTGACTCAGCTTGGCCAGTTTAATTGGGGTGGGAGTCAGAGGGGAGCTGTCAGAGCTGAGCTTTGAGGCTGGAATTTGCATCTGCCGTTAATTCGGGAGCCTGAGTTTGCTGACCTTCAGGCAATGTGCACATCCTATCTATTTACTCAGCCTTTTCCCGAGTGAGCTGTCAGTTTTTCTTTTGGAAAGTTCTCTCCCCCCCCGCCCCGGCGTGGGTTGTTGAGTACAATAAAAAATGTGTAGGCCTTGATTGCACACGAGGCAGAACGGTGACTCGCTTAGGCAGCTGGGTTAATTCCTCAATGACAATAAAATGGCTGACGTTGTAGGTAAAGGGGAACTGGTAAAAGTGGCCTTTTTGGAAATTTCCCATCCCATCAATTATCGTCTGCTGTAGGTTCAAGAATTTCGCCTTGAACAAACAATGGAGATGGCTTTTCTGTACAGGTTTTTTTGGGGTTTTTTTTTTATGTTGATGGTGGTGGTGCCATCTATCTGAGTCTATATATGAATATAAATACATGTGAGGGTTGTCTTCCTGTAATGAAGTGCTCTGGTATAGACGGGACAGGGAAACTGAATGCTAAAGGTTAGTCTCAGTTTGCTTGGCGTCTTAACCTATGTTTTAAGCATATATAGCCCAGGTCTGACACCTTTGCCCACAGGAGCTGTGCTTGAGTGAGTACCAAGGACCTTGTGTCTGCGATGGGCAGAGCTGGGGTGGTTGAAGGAGGCAGAGAAAGTATTAAAAGACAATAACCCTAAAAACTTGAAATCTCAGAAACCCAACTCCTACCCATGCTGGAGCCAGTCAGAATATTGACTTCGATTTCAGTTTGACCAGAATGTAAAAAAAAAATGAAAATCCTTCTTTTATAAAATATATTCTTTCTGATGAAGAGTGGCACATGCACAAATAATGGGTCTTTCCTAAAGCTGACCTGTATCTGTTTGCCTTAATACTATTCTTGTCCTTGGTTGAAATTCCTCTGAGGTTGATGGACATTCACCGAAAACTTGGATTTGTGTCAGCAACATTAATTAAGCTGAATCCAGAAATATGCAGCCCAACACAGAGGAGTTCTGTTTTGCATTTGTGCAGTCTGGGCCAAACTCTCATGGACTTTCCACTCATCAAAATGAAATGCTCCTGCCATGAAATGTATATGAGCAATATACAGCTCAGCTGAATAGCAGGCCAACAGCTGTAGACCTAACTAATAAATTCCCTGAATACCATGTCATCAATGTTTGGGATGTTCTTCTAACCCCAGATATTCCTACTAGTGGTTTTTGGTTGGTTTGGGTTTTTTTTTTTTGTAAGATTAATTCGTTTTGGTCTGATGTTTCAATTTTAGAGACTGAAGTGGTTATCTGATGATGTGAAAAAACACCGAAGAACATAGTGTGTCCATTTTTAATGTGAGGATTTTGCAGACTTTTACAGCATTTTTAGTTTATGCTGAGAATGTTACTGAATAGAAAAAAGCAATTCTGAACTCTTATTTCACCAATTAGACACTAGTGTTTTACAAGTAATTTCCCACTTTAAAAGTGTAGCCTTGTTTTTCCTTTAAGAGTCTGTAAATCATGGTTTTTTTCAATGTTCAAGAAATTGAAACATTAAAAGCTTTGAGTCTTTTTCCAATCTATAAATTATGTGCTTCTGTAGACTTTAAAACTGGACAATACATATCTCTCAGGTCTAGCTCATGTCACATACTGATATGGAATCTATTTTTTCTTCTACTTTGCTTTCTATGAGCATATTTTACAGATTATCATGAGCAGGAGGGGTAGAGGGTGGAGGCCCAGGGATAGGGAGTTCTTTTCTATTATTCACAGAGAGAAATAATAAGAAAATAATTTCTCAAGATGATCTAAGTCAGGAAGTTTAAAAATAACCAAAGATGGCTGGAACACCTTGGAGAAGATAATCAGATCCGTTTATTCCAGATGATTGTTAATAACCCTGTAATTATTGACTATTATTAGTGAAAATGTAGAAGCAACTAATAGTTGGTTAAAAAAAGAGAAGGTAAAAACCTTGGAAATTTAATGCAAATAGGGTTGATTCCTCTTCAATCAATGGGCTTTTAAGCTTCCTCCAGGCTTTAGATTTGCAGAGAAGTCAGTACTGGCATGGCTTATAGCAGCTGTTAATGCAACACATGCCTATCATTTGCTGTTGACAGGCATTAATAAAAACCTAATCTAAGGAAATTATGAAAAACCTACGTATTATGCAATCTGGTTTATGTTTTGGCATGTGGCAAGCATTGGTCTAATATAAAGGAAACCATCGTATATAAACTTTACTGCCATTGTTTCCACTGTAAGGGCAATTACTGTTTTTTTTTTCTTATTTTAAAAAAAATGTTTGATCCTTTAATTGCCTCGGTACTCAGACAGATTTGCTTTGTGGTACCATGGGCGTTACTTTAAACGTTCCTTTTACAGAAAGAATAATCCTGAGCAGCAGTTACTGACTCCAGGTCAGGAACAGGGAAATTCAACTCCAGTGCATCCCTTTTCTGCCTGATTCTGCTCCTCTTTTCTCCCAAATGCTGGCTTCTCTGTCATGTCTTGAGTAATTTAATTCCCTTAGACACGAAATCTTTAAAGAAACTTCCCTTCTTTTTTCCTTCCCCCCCCCCAGCTATGTAACTTCCTTCCCATTAAGTAATGGAGTCTTTTCAACAGTGTAGAATCTATGACTGCCATAGATTAAGATTTGGCTTTCTCTTTTTTTTTTCTGTGAGATGCTTCTCTGGTGTTGATGATGATAATCCACATTTGGTTATGTGCAATTACACCTTCTCCTGAGTTTATCTGGAGCTTCTGGGAATTCACTGTATTTCCCTGCCTCCCCACAGGCACGTTAAACCTTATTTACTAGTTTCATCCTATACAACAGAAAACATGTGTTATCTCTTATGACACCATAAAGTTCAGTTATACTTGTAATTTGGGGTGTGATAAATTCTTGCTTGCTTGCTTTCTTCTCTCTTTCTCTTCCTTTCTCTGTCTCTTTCATAGGATTTTTTTTTGTGTGTGTTTGTGAGCTCTGTGATGAAGTCTTACAATACTGATAAATTTTTCTCATTGCCTGAAGTGTTGCATTACTAAACTCTTTAAAATACCTAAAATATGAATGCACAAAGAACTTGGAAGAAAAAAAGAAAAAAGGACACAAAGGACAATCAATAATATGAGGGTGAGAAAAGGGGTAAAACAATTCTATAGATATTCAGGCTGGAATGTGAGTGCTAAGAAAAGTCTTTGGATAAATTCAACCCAGATTTGGCCTGCAGCTCTAAACTGGCAATTCCAGTAGAAGAGCAGACCTCTACCCTGTGGTAAAGAGGTAGAGAATAATGCCTCTTTGAATTAGTTTCAAAATGTTGCTGTGATGCAGACGAATTGCTCCTAGATGCCGAAGTGCAATGCACCAACATAATAGCATATTGTTAAGTCACACTGCCATTAAAGGATATAGTTATTAATCAAATTAAGTCAAAATACAAAGCAAGTACAAATTAGTATCAGATGACATGTCTCACTGTGAGCAGAGGAAAAGGAATGGAGGGAACCTGCCATTTTAAAAGAAAACAATCTTTCATAAAACTAAAACAGAAGGTGGGGGAATATCCTACTATATAGTAACTGGCAGCTGGTATGTGCTATCTGGACAGTATTTGTCTTTAAATTCACACGACGGTCCTAGGGTACTGCAGTGTAATCTTTCAGAAGCTTGGGCTAAACTCTGAATAGGGTTTGGTTTTGGAGATGTGGAAAATATTTACCAAGAAAGACAAAAGAACTTGAAACTTAAGGGGTTTAATATTTTTGTTATTTTTTCCATCCTGCTACACATCTTGTCAGTGTCATTTTTGAGCTCCGGAAGAAATGTTAATGCTTATTGAAAGATGTTCTATGGTTGGGGGGATTTAAATTGCCATTTCAGTAAATTCTGTAGAAGCATGTCATCTGTGGGCTGTGAAACTGGTCCAAATATTGTGATTTGTGCCTGTTTGTCTAGATAGCCTTGCACAACAGGAAACAATTCACAACACACGAACACATGGATTTACCCACCCTTACATGGCCACCAAGTAGCACAATCTTAACTTCAAGTCTCCAGATTCTTCCAGTTACAGTTAAAATTGGTGAATAGTTTCTTGAAAACAGTGATACTTGCAGTGCCTAAAGGTAACGACGTTCAGCAGGGTTGTAGGATTCGGGTTCTGTATTATGATGTGCACCCTTGCAGTAAATTTAGTTTCTTTATGGATCATCAGAAACGGATATAAAACGGAAGCACAGTCTTCTGCACAAGAGGAAGACTGTTTTGAAGCTGTTGTGTCTGCTCAGGCATTATTTCCATAGCTATCACAAGATAATTTAACTTTAAAACGATTCTAAATTTTTGTTTACAGATAGGTTTGCATTTTTCCTAAGTGTTGCTTCGATTTGGAACATGTCTGGTAGGTGGCTTTGTGAGGTACCTGTCAATGTTCAAGTGTGTTTACTTCATTAATGGTTCCTGAGTGTGAAAGTTTGTTTCCCTTCTGCTCTTGCTTCCTGAGCCTATGGTTTCCTCATCATTGTGACATTGCCAAGCATGGTGCTAACATACTACTTCTGCACAAGAGAATGTCATCACATGGGATTACAGCCTTAAACAAAAGTCACAATGGCAAGGCAGTCAATCTCAGGTGAATTGCTTAAACAGTGCATGTTTGTATTAGCTCAGATGTTAATATAGACTGCTCTCTGCCATTATGTATTTGTTATGGGTGACAACACCTGGAGAATATATCTTTCAGAACCGGACAAAGAATAAACACGGGTCTGACTCAGTTCCTCACTTAATAAATGAACTGAGATGCCACATAGTCTGTTATTAGTCTAGTCATTAGATGAAGGAGAGAACTGCAGGACCTGAAACCAGGGACACAAGAGAAAGTTCTGGAGGGTAGTATTTGAAGATAACTATTCCACTGAGTTCAGTAGAATTAGTAGAGTCACTAATGAATGGCAAATCATCTCCTTCCTTAATCATAGCTTTAACCAAATTTAAGGGTATCTCAAGGGTGTATTTGTGTGTATTGTGATGAAGGGAAACAAAGAAAGAGGATGTTGCTTCAGGGAGGTTCTGCTTGAACTCTTGGAAAGATACAATCCTAATAGGCTAAGCTCTAGTAATCATTGACCAAATCGGTGCTTTATGTTCTTCGAAGGTCAGGTCATCATTTGCTCACACTGTGGCTAAAATACAGTGTGATAAGCAGGACTGGAAAGATGTTTCAAAGGTGGCATGTTGTGTGATAGCAAAGATTTGGAAATCTGATAGAAAAAAAAGGGTGGAAGGCTCCTGCCAGATAAATGCAGATGTCTGTATGGAGAGAGGCTGCTGTGCTGGTGGCTTTAAAACAGACTAAAACCCAACACGTGTACTTCAGCCTTCTCTCAATAGGAATGAGCTTAAAAAACACCTTAAATTATTTGCTCATTTGAGGCCTGAATGGGAGGGGAATATAGCAATCATTATAGGGTGTTAAAAACAAATCAGCCCTCACATAATTGGGCACAGCTTCCCTGAAGCAAGTAGAGTTGCACCTGTTTGAACCAGGGCTTCATCTGGTCTGCTGAAGGTGAGTTTGAGGCCCACCAACACCTTTCAGATGGATCTACCATAAGTCAACAACTGATGATAACAACCTTCAACCCTAACAGCAAACAATCTTCATTCCAGAAGAAGTGTTCGGACCCACATGGGGATAGTGGAAATAAACCTGTTTTGAGAAAGAATGGGCTTTCTGCAAATAGCTGTGATTACTTCTGAATGTTCACACCATCAGTGAGCAAAGTAATTCTGACATCTTTTCCTATTGTAACTATAGAGATATAGGGGAGATAGGGGAAGCTTACACAAATTAAGGAGGATGCATGTATGGTCACATATTAAGGTGGTAATAGATTCAAAGAGCTCTTCCTGACTGTCTAGATTAAGCAATTCTGATGATGAACCTTAGTTAAAAACAGTTATCAAGACACAATCAGCTTTATGCATTAAATATCCCAACCCCAAAAAGAAAACAAAACAGAATCAAAGCTTCTAATCAGTTTATGATCCAGAGATTTTGCCAGCCAAACTTATTGGAAGAAGTAATGTAAACAGAAAGATGCAAGCAAAGTCAGTTAAGTGGAATTTAAGCTGTCAAGCTACAGTGTAGAACTCCATTACCATATCTCTTCGTGTTTTTTTTAATAGTATTCTCTGAAAAGCACTAGATGTAATAAAGTCAATTTAAAATTTGTTCTACCAATCTTTTGCATCTGTAATTTTCCCATTAAATGTAAATGCCCATGAGGCATGCTATTTGCATTACATTGCATTTGCAGTCTTTAAAACAAACTATAAATCCCCTCCTTGTTTCATGTGATTGATGCTGTGTGTATAAATACCACCATAAACCTCAAAGGGGGCTAACAGTGACAGTAAATTAAAGTTTTCAAGTCTGGCAGCATCTCAGCACTCCAGCCCTTGATCTTAAGCAGTGTTGTTAACCCTCGCCTCATTGCCCTCCTGAACTCACCTTTCCACCCTCCTTCCCTCCCTCCCCTTTGGTTTTTTTTTTTCTTCCCCCCTTTTCCCCTATTCTATCCCTACTCTGATTTCCTTGGGAAACACCTTCCCATCCACACAAGCTGAACCGAGGCAGGAATATGCTGTTCATTAAAAAGAGGCTGCAGCTGTTTGCCAGATAGGACCAGGTCTTAACTTTGCTGTCTTGACATATCTGAGTTCAAAACTCTCAGGCCATCTTGGCTTTGTAAACAATAGGTCAGCCACAGCTCGCTTGATTATCCAGCACCACGCCAATAATTAACTGGCTTGGAGGGTATTTATTCTTTCTCTGTGTTGTGTTTTGTTTTTCCCTCCTCTTTTCTGATTGCCTTTCTCTGTTTCACTTTCAGGCCATATGCAGAAGAAAGAAACTGAGAATGGAGAGGAACCTCCTTCAAGGTAGAGCAGTGCATCTTTCTATCATTATTAACTTTTCCAGTTAATAGGTAACCCCACTCTTCTTTATCAAGTTTTGCTATAAAATCGACCTTGATTCAATCCTATTGAATCTTAGCTGTAAGAGATATCGGCTTCCCCTGTGATATCTGCCACTGTTTAAGCAGGAGACAGGATTTATGCTAAAATTCTCTGAAGATAGCTCTGTGGGCCAAACATAATGTCATTGTAGGTAAAGTGGGCACTGGGGTAATGGGGTGATGCTGGCTTACCACCACTCAAGGTCTTGCTGTCTATTTTTCACATCAGAATGAAGCACAAACAGCTCAGCATTCCACCCTGTACGTGGGGGAAAAACATTTGGGTTTTTTGGTTTTCTTAGAAGGAAAAGAATATTGATGGGGGAATACTGATGTTACCCTACAACACACACTTAAATCTGTGGGGCAGAGGGAATTCTTTTCAGATCATGATAATGTTGTAAAGATTTTTAAAGATGATGGTCAAAAGTGGAAGGGGGCAGGGGGAAGGTGAAATGTGAATGGAGGTGAGGCTAATTGATTATTTGAGGCTACTGATCTCCACCAGAGATCCTCAGAGAATCTGGGAGCAGGTAGAGTGTCCCAGCTGGATACTTCTTGGGATTTGCACAGATCTCAGGTGGAGGGAAGCCTGTGGAGCAGTCCCATCACTTTTTTTCTCTTACCCCTCATGCTCAAGGGGTTCTTCTCCTGCCTAGGAACAAGATTTCATTCCTCCCTATGAGTTTGCAAGTTTCTATCTTCTGTAAGCCTCTCTGTGCTACAACCTTTAGAAGTCAGTGACGTCCAAAGTCTCATCAGGCTTTATGACATGGAAAGCATTACCATAAAAATGCTTTTTCCCCAGCATTTCTGAAGAGTGTCAGTTTTTGGTAAAAATTAGGAACGTGCCTGGTCTTTTGTTTCTTTAAAATGACTGTGATACATATGAATATAAAAGGAAAGGAAATGAACTAGAAGTTCTGTAGATAAATTCTGTGTCCTGAAATAAAACAAGCGATGCCATTCAGACTGGATTCCCTTTAAAACAAATTTAACAACTACAGAGGGTGTAAGTCATTAGCATTTTTTCCCGAGGACAAGTATGTTATGTGTGTCTTTGCCAAACATCGATAATTGTATTCAACAATCTGCATCAAACTATGCAGAATGACAACTCAACAGGTGAATGCTGGTGGCTGTTCAAGGTTCCCCATGGGTTTTATCTTGGGAATGCAGTTACCCACGATAGCCAAAGGAAACTGCAGTATTTCATCTCTTTTCACAAAGAGGTTTAGAGGTGCCCAGATCACGTTCAGCTGAGCCCAGGGTTTTTTGTGCCTCTGACTGATATTGAGCAACAATTCACTGAATCTTGACAAGTTTGGATTTTTTAATAAGGCACCAAGCCTGGCTTGGGTGCCACAGCTTGGTCTCAAGTGCCACACTCTCATTATTGTCTTAGGACTGTTGTCTTAAGGCTGACGTTTATCTGGTTTGGGCTCTCCATGCTTTTGCTGTGAAGGAATTCCCATTAGCAGTCTCACTCAGTTATAGATGCAAGGGACTCTGCACAAGTCTGGGTGTGTGTGTAAGACCCTGGCATGTGGTAATGGCTGGTAGCATGGTGACAGAGAGAGGGGTCAGTCTGTGGGGCATTTTACACAGAATGCTTAAGAAGGATGCTGGTATGGAAGGACTTTTTTGACTGGGTCTCCTTTTAAGAAGGTTAAACTGCTGCTCACTGTTTTCATTCTGAAGCATCCCCCTTGTAACCCTTTATTACCCATCCCTGTGCCCATCTGTCTGTTCTGCCCTGTAACGTTCCGTCAAGTTACTTGGACACCCTGTCCTTTCAAAGCTGTTACAGCAATTTGACTGCAGTCAGCTGTGTGACACTTTCAGCAGTGGTGTGGGGACGTGGTCCCTAATCTTATGAAGAAGTCTCTGAATGGCTTTTTTAACATCTCTTGATTTCCTTATTAGAGTGAGTTCACTCAAAAGCAGAAGCTCAGTGTGTGTCTTGCAGGTCAGAGAAATAACTGAGGACATTCCTTCTCCTAGAAATGAATCTCTTGAGAGCTAAGTTTACTGCAATCAGATTCAAATTTACAAAGCAAAATGAATAAAACCCAATTTTGGTAGTACTAATATATATACACACACGCATCTATATATTTTAAATACACTTAAATTTCATTAGCAATGATTGTTTAGAGAAACATCATTACATTCCTGGGCTTGGGAGCCTTCTCCAGGGTTGTGAACAATCAAAGATTTATTTGAGCTTTCTGCACACTGGGAAATGAAGACACAGAATCTCATTATCATGTCTATTAAAAGGCAGAATCTGGGGTACATCTAAGAAAAGATGTATTACTTTTTAAACTGCACTGCAAACTGTGAAGTACTACAGGGACTTGAACTATTTAAAAATACTCTGGGCTTATGAGTAAGAAAAAATAGGGTCTCTTTCCCAAACAGTATAAAAATATCACACCATTAAGTTCTGCTGTTATTACAGTCTTGGAAATATGATTGTATCTACTTTTCCTTGAAGCTGGTTGATCCCTGAGTTTGATGCTGGGGTCGAGGGACCATGGAGGGCTACCAGAGTGAGTTACTTAGGGGACAACGCAATGGGGGGTATGAACAATGACCAGTTAAATTCTAGTTAACCCCAATTACAAACCTTCACCTTTATTAATTAGTTTAATTCATCAGCAGGCACTATGCTTACAGTGTGTTGGAGGTGTACGATTCAACATTTTCACCATTTATTAAAAGTTAAAATCTTTTATGTCATCAGACCGTTGCAGACAAATGGCCACACGATATATTACTGTAAAGGTAAAATCAGGTTAAGTTTACCTATAAATTAGAAGGTAACATTTATTCTAAGGATCCTTCTTAGAAGTGAAAAATTTGCCTCGCAAGCACTTTCTGTAGTTATTAAAGATCTTCAAGCTATGAATCTGAGAACTTAATTAAAAGCAACGGGGACATGGCCAAGGAAGGAAAAAAAAACGGGCTGAACACCCATAGAGGCAATTTTCTTAGATTTTCAACATCTCATTCTTCCCTTGGTCAGCATCCAAAATGTTGTGTGCATTGGTACAATAACAGCACACTGGCCTCTGGGGACCTGAGTCCAGTCAAGGTCTGTTTATGGCCATGGGTGCTGGTGAATAGGTTGCCTTCCAGAGCTGAAAGGTTGGTTATATCTTTTGGTGCCCTGGTGGTCAAACTTCCATGTGGACTTTCCATCAGAGAAGCAAAGGTTATTTTACTGCAGGTGTGGAAAGCAAAGGGCAACCTTGAACAGCACCTGTTTGGTCTGTGTTGCCTTGATAAATCTCTTTCACAAATGTGAGAACGACTGACCATTTTTCACCGCAGCAAAAACCATACAGCTAGTTTGTATAAACAGAGATGAGTTTTGCTCCCAGTCCCATATGTGCAATAAATTTACACCGATCACACTAAATTCAGTGGGGGTAATTCCTAATTTAGATTTGTGATACAACTGCATTTTGTCCATGAAATATGTTCTCCAGAATGATTCAGGCATTTGCAAGTCTTCATGAGCTCCGTAGTATCCCTGTGAAGCAGGCGAATGCTGTGTATGTATAAAATGTATTTATGTATCTCCAATGTACAGTTGCATAAACTGAGGCAGGAGTGCTCAGCTCCTGACAATGTCACAGTTTAATTTCCCATTTGAGTGAAAGATCTGTCATGACAATATTCAAAACGGCCTACTAGAAAAGTCTTTACCAAAATTAGGATGTTTTGTAACATTTACAGATGTTTCTTTAAGAAGGGGCTATGAAGCAGTCCAAAAGAGCAACATGAATCATAACAATCCTTTTTTTCACCCTCCAGCTATGTCCATTTTCCTGTGCCTGTGAATTCTGCTTCTTCTTTTCTAATTGTATGTGTCATTGTTGGATGAAGGTTTGCATTTTGGGGGGAAGATCTCTCGCTGGCTAATGGCCTGGGTAAAAGAATGCAGAAATCTTTTTGAGATCTGTTCAAGAAGCCTTTGGCTTTGGAAGAAAGTATCACATATAAAATGTGTTGGTATCCATCTCTGAAAACGTGTTTGCTTAAGAGATTGCTGCAGTAAGTTTCTGGCACTTAATTTCTATGCATTTCAACACTCTACTTGGTTGGGAGGTCTGGACTAAAGAGAAACATAAAGGGAAATGTATCATCTTTACAGTGCCAAAATGTAAGGGAGCAGCCGAACTTGGATAAATGTAGGTAGAACATCTTAAAATTGTTACTCAAGGTAAAAAGGAAATGGGTTTAGTCTTAATTAAGAACTATGTGTTTGTAGCTGTTGCAATCATGCTGTATCAAATATCCAGAAGACTGCCCTCTTTTTCGTACGCTAAGTAGTGATATTGTTATGTTACCCTCCCCTTGAAAACCAAAAGATTTTCTGAGGCAAGCAAACAAAAATTCCAGATTATGGAAATTAATTAAAGCACACAGTGCTGCCTTTCTCAATATTCAGCCTCAGCTAATTAGGGATTAGATTATTCAAGAGCAGCAGATCAATTAGGATTGCTTTCTGTAAAAAAACACAGTAAAATGTAGTTACCTGTTGAAAAGTGAAAGAAATCATGCCCAAGTACAATGCACAGATCAAGGAAAAATACTGCACGTTGACAAAATAAATTATGAAAACAATAATCATGTTTATCCAATCTCTTTGTGCAAAACTGTTATTTTGATTCCAGTGCCAGCTGTCTGAAACTTTAATTTAAGTGCTTGCTTGAGGCAAGACATTTGGGATACTAGTTTAGAATGTTTTATAGCCCAAGCAATATGTTTTACTAACCTCAAATACTATGATGATGATTTTAATGGATACTATAATATGTTCAAGGGGGTTCCAGGATGATCTTTGATTTTGCCAGAGTGTTTGTGTGCCTAATGAACCCCGATATTTTTTGGCTTCACTGTCTGCCAGCTCCCCAGGAGTGGTGGAATACTTCTCTACAGGGGGTGAGTGCTTTGTATTTTAAAGGGAGATGTAGAAAGTAACATACTGCATTACCTTTATTCTAATGTCAAACGTGTGTGTATGTGTAAAATCTGGGGAAGCAGTTAAAAAAACATTCTCTCTACATTTCAGTAATACAAAAACAAAAAAAAACCCCAGAACAAAAATCCTCACTTCATAATTCACTAAACTATTCATTTAAATGGTTGCTGCCTGTTTATATGCTTAAGAATACATTGTCTCTTGACTTGTGTTTGGAGGCTCTTCTCCAAAAATCTGGGGTCTTTGCTGCTTGCTTCAGAAGGCAGCAGGATTGCAGTGCAAGGGAGAACCCAGCTGAACCTGATGGATAGCCAGGCTTCAATTCTTTGTGCAGGAAGAGGTGACTGTGAGATGTCATTGCTCTTGAAACCGTGGTTCTCTTCCTGCCCCAACATAGCCCACAGCCTTTGTGCCTCAGTTTCCAGCAATACAACAGGGCTAACAGACCAGTTCCTTTCATCCCTTTAATGCTTGTTGCTAGCATTAAGCACACACCAGAAGGCTCGGTGTGAATAAAGGTTTAGAAGGATTCTTCTTATACTCAGTGAGTTTTCTGAACCCACTGAGATAGATGATGGAAACATTTTCAGTGGTTTTGCCTGCTCTGTTCTAAAATGCACCATGTTGGATAAAAACCATTAGTGTACATCTTTTAACTAAAGGGATTCCAAACAAGCACTATAAAGATTTCTTCAGGCTAAAGGTATGTTTTTTTTTTTTTTTACCTCTAAGTTTACTTGTTTTGAATGAAATATATCATCCTTTTCAGTGTTCTTTTTCACACTTTAACACATAGTCTAACCCAGAAATTAATGGCTTATTGAAATGAGAACTTTGAAAGGGATTTTTTCAAGGAATGGGAAGGATTTTTGCTACATGCTGGCACACAGATTCATTCATGCTCTTTCAGGGCAAATTTGCACCAATTTTTTTGCAATAATGTATATATCATGTGTATCTATACTACATAGCATTTTGGTTTTGGTTTTTTTTCCCAACAGGTCACATAATTTCATTGATTCAAACACAAGAATATCTAATTGAAAATAATCCATCCTGTCTTTTAATTTTTTTATTTTGAAATTGGTATTCAGTTTGAAAAACTGTACTCTTAAATCATTTCAAATACAAAGCAGTTATTAGGTGACTATTAATAAAAGAAAAATTTGGGCCTGTATCTCTTGGGTGTAATGCATTAACTGCACGTGCAGCCTTCATGAAGACATTAAGTCCTGACCTAATCCCGTGTTCTCCAACCTACAGCCTCTGGGCTGTTTGCAGTACTCCAGGATGATTTTTCTGGTCCGTGACTTGTGCTCTTCCTCTGTTTTTCCTGATGGCTCCTCACAGCTCAGCTCAGAGCTATGTGTGTTGTTCGATATAATTAGCAATCAGATCTCTGTTTCTAGCTAGGAGCCTTTGTTCTGTTTAACTTCTGTTCTTAATTTTCTGTCTAAGTTTGTATTTACCTCTATTACTGCCTTTGAAACCAATTTTGCCCTCCAAAGAATGTTCATCTTCTGTGTCTTTGACATATACAGTATTTGGTGGTTATTTATAGAATGCACGTTTATTTTTTTTACTGGTGGATATCCTCCTGGAAAGAAATTATACACAATCTTTCCCATACAAGTTATGTGACTGCAAGAGAACAATCTTATTTCAGAGTTAGTTCATGTAGATGCTTTTTTAATTGATTTTTTTTTTTTCCCCTTTCTGAGCAATAAACTTGAAACATGCTAACATAGTGAGATGAGTTCATTTGGAGAAAGTTAGGAAAGTGGTTTTGTACTATTTTATTTATTTATTTTTGCTGCTGGTGACAAAAACTGTAGAACCAAAGGAGAGGTTATTTCATTCAGCCAGTTTGTTTTGTCTGATGCAGACTGAATTATTCTAACTCATCCTGGACTCCACTGAGTTCAACATCTGTCACTAACTCAAGTCATTTTTATTCCACTAGCATGAGTTTCCATTGCAACAAATCCTTTTCCTCCTCAAATTTATGTCAGAGATAATCATCCAGATCTTGTCAGTTTTCACTATTAATGTGATGAACCAGTTCTGATATTAGTAAACAATTTTCTGGTGTGTACAACAAATAAATAGTTTATTCTATTTCCGTCTGAGGCTAGCAGATGCAATGTGGTTTTGAATATTTACTTTAAATGGATTGACATGGCTTTTATAGCTGTAACTCCTGATTCATGAGCTGTGGTCAGAAGTAAATCTATGAGGCCACTAGAAAATTACTGCAGTCTAGAGTTTTTCCACTTCTAAGGCAGGGATGCTGCCTTCCAAGAAAAGACGATGGAGATGTGTTTGCAGAACATTGTCAATGTGCAGAGTGATATGCAAGCAGAAACCAGCATTATCCTGCTCCAAAAAGTAACTTTGATAAATGATATCAAATTCCGGTACTCAGTAGATCAGCCACAGTCTGAGTCCCCTGTGCAAACATGCAGTCCTGTGTACAAATGTACAAATGATGTCTCAATTAGGTGACTGTATTGACTGAGGTGCTGGAGTCGCCCAAACAGGGGCAACAAAGCTGGTGAAGGGTCTAGAGCACAAGTCTTATGAGGGAACTTATGAGGGGGCTGGGGTTGTTTAGCCTGGAGAAAAGGAAGCTGAGGGGAGACCTTGTTGCTCTCTACAACTACCTGAAAGGAGGTTGTAGTGAGGTGGAGATTGGTGTCTTCTTCCAAGTAACAAGTGATAGGACAAGAGGAAATGGTCTCAAGTTATGCCAGAGGAGGTTTAGGTTGGATATTAGGAAAAAATTATTCACAGAAAGGGTTGTAAAGCTTTGGAACAGGCTGCCCAGGGAAGTGGTTGAGTCACTATCACTCAAGGGATTTGAAAGATGTGGTGGTGAGGGACATGGCTTAGGGGCATGAGACAGAGCAAAGAAATTTGACATAGCATAGAAAAGCTGTGCTTGAAAAGATCTGACAAATAAGCCAAAAAGATCTGGTTGAATGTGATTCACAAGAGCTTAGACACAAGTGCAACAGCTCAGACTGGAAATAAATCTAGTTCTCAGTGTGCTGTCTCCTGCAGAAACCAATGAGAGAAGGAGTGTTAGAAACATGGCCCATGCAAATATCAGAAATTATGGTTAGAAATGGCAAATATTTTGGAAATGCGGGCTTTCCAAATAGAATGAATCCATCAGTTTGATTCTAATGCCGACTAGAGACGAGGGAATTCATGTCTCTGTCTCTGTTCCGCTTTGGACAGATTCCTTGTAATTTTGGTGCATGTTTATGTGCATCTCTAAGTGTGAACTTTTTCCTTTGTATAGAAAATCTAAAGAGAGAAGTCCTGTAGTAATGGAAATCAACGAAAGTATGCAGTGAAAAGGAGCTGATAAGGTCTAGAATCAATGCTGCAAGTTGGCAGCATTGATTAGACAGTTGTATTTGGCTGTAAACTGATGACTGTCATTGGAAGTAACAAAACCAGCAGAAAACCTGGAACACTCTATTTATTCATTATAAAAACTCTATTTGTGAACCTCTTGGTAAACACAAAAGGGAATTGTAATTTTCAAAGATACCTTTTACTGAAATTTGATTCAATCCATATGAAATCTGTGAGAGTCTGTGACACAGCAGGAACTAACTGAGATTCTGCAATATGCAAAAAAAAAAGAAATGCCATTGCATTTTTATCTAGTTTTCACTATGTGCTGAAGAGGGCTTTGAACATTGAGTGCTGCTCGGAAAAGCCTTGCAGCACAGACATTATTAATAATGCTGAAATCCGCATACAGTATTTCTTATTGCATCTCAATTACTGGATTTAATTAGCATCCAGTAGCCAGGAAAAGAACAGCAGCAGCATTTAACATAAAGTAAGGTGCTGATGTACCAAGAAATCCACAGAGCCTGATTGTGATATGAGATACAAGACCACCCATGAGCACTGGAGTATTACATCCATCAGTATGGCACAGGTTCCTCATTAGCCAATAAGATTCCTTCTTTTCATCCTACTCCTGTAGATTCAATAACTTTGCCTTTACAGTTTGTTCTGTAGAACAATGAAAATGGCTAAGCTGATTGTTGCAAAAAGCATGTATCTTAATATGCATTTTATTCTTTTGCCTATATATTTCTGCTGAAAATCCGTAACAGATCATAAAGAACATTTCTTAAATAAAAACACATCTTAAAGGCACCCTGTGAGTGCAATTAGAAACATTTCCCATCATAAAGCAAAGATAATGTTTCCTAAATGCTCTTAATTTCATACATCTGTTATGCTCTGTCATGACTTTTTTTTTTTCTCCTCCCGAGACAATTTTTGATGGTTTCTGCCAATGTAATTCAATTTAAAGCTTTTAATGTCAGCTCAATGGGTCATGCCACTTTCTCCATGTTTGTATAAGGCTTAGGGAAGGCAGAAATATGATGAACGCTTTTCATCAGTAGCCAATATTCATGACAAATAGCCATTGCATTTTTTCCCCCATTTTATGTTGACCATATTTTGCAATCGCTGTTAATTTGTCTCTTTAATGCATGCACAGACATGCTCACATGCATGTACACATCCATGCAGAATCATTTCACGTGGCATTTTCTTAGGACACAGTCCTTTGTATTGCTTTTCAAATTGTGAAGTATCTTCCTCCTTCACTTGTGTTCAAAATATGTCTTTAACTATTTTTGGACTGCTTACTGAACAATAACTATACGTTAATTTTTTACATTGTCTTGAAACTGTGTTCAAAGGATCTGACTTGATGTTACTATTCATTTTTAAGATGTGTGAATTCTACTTGCTGAGAAATCTCCAAGTTCTGGAGCAAGTTAGATGGAGTTATATTTGTCAGAAAACCATACTATCCTGGATATTACTGTATTTTGTTCTGTTTCTAATACAGTGTAACTATGGAATTTGAGCTACATCTAAGTAGTCACACTTCAGGAAAACACCCAAAAAGGGATTTTTTCCTTTGTGTGGGAAGAGTAGAAGGACGTAGGTGGCACGAATACATGACAAAAAAAAAAGCATTATTTGCAAATACATGTATATATTACTATCAGTTTGTCTTAGTTTGAGAGAAATTGTGTGAAACTTGAGATTTCACTTGAACTGCAGATTACCTGTCCTGTGGGATGAGATGTTGAAAGAAACACTGCATTCTGATAGACTAGATTCTGACCATTCACAAACTTGAAAAGTCTTAGGATATTTCATGCCTGGGGAGAAAAACTTTCCCAGTTGTTAGGAAGCCAGGCTTCTTCAAAGAAGTCACTGGTGGCTACCGAGACAAGGGGACTGCCTCCACTGGAAGCACTTTGCAGCCTTTGCCCATTGAAATTGCACAGATGTGAGGAGCTTTGCTTTCCTAAGCCTCCAGCTGAGGATCATCGTCTAACTATTGTGAACCTTCACCATTATCCTCACTCATACCATCAGAGCCAACCTGTCTCATTCATAATAACATGTTCTCCTATATCACATTGCTCTCTTGACCATGGTGATAAATGTTCAGTCTAGATTAATTATCAGTAATTCCTGTGACCATTTTTCAGTCATACTGTAGCACACTGACTCAGCTCTGCTTGAGTGTGGCATTCAGAAGAGCTTCCCAAAGTAGGTGTGGATTTTTCCTGCAAGGGCCAAGACTACATATGTCTTCCATTAGAACAGCTTTGCTAGAGATAGGACCATCACACTTGCATGAATGTAGGCTTATCCTCGAGAGCAGGTTCACAGACCTCTCAGCACCAACCTATCAGTCTCAGTTGGGTTTTATTTTCATCAATATGCAAAATGTGTTTGTAGTTGTCATATTTCTGCAGTTGTCATATTTCTGCACCAATGAAGGACTAATTTATGGAGCCACACTCTGCATCTCAACACTTGCTTTCATCCCTAGTTGGGTTGCAGAGTCCTTGTTTCCTCAATGGCAGCTGGAAAAGTTGTCGAAATATTTTGTTGGTGCATTTTCAGTTGAAAGAATTTTTTTTTTTTACATTGTTGAAACAGAGTTGCCTAGTTTGGCTTCGTTGAGATGGCCCCAACTGTTTTGTGACAATAAAATACAGTGCTGTCATTTTCCCTCGTGGTAAATGACCTCCTAGGGTTTGTAAGCAGGAGGCTTGAGGCTCCATTTGTCCTGAAGAACTAAGGAAAATGGCAGAAGTACATCTCCTGCAGCATCCCTAATGTGTGTGATGCCCATAACAGGCCATGACATGGTTTGGTGTGAAGTCTATACAGCATTAGTGCTCTAGGTTAATTCCAATGGCTAAATATTCTGAGTGGGCCAAGCCAGCTTGCAACAAGATCTATAGAGCTTTATGTCCAAATATCTTCTCTGCCCCCCCTGCCCTTCCCCTCCATCAGTATAACCTTCCACCCTTCCTGGCATGAGGAGACTGAAACACATCAAGTTCTGCCAGCAAAATAAACAGTGAATCTGTTTTCCCAAGGGAATTAGTGGCCAGGGAAATAAAACCAAGGGGAGCTTTTACACTTTCAAATACTGGGAACAGAAGTCTAGGAAACAGTTAATATCATTACCAGAGCCTGGCCTTACAGCCCAGGGAGACGGTCCTTTGCCTCATGACTGCACACCAGCTCTAACACTGCTACAATTGATCAAGAAAGCAGCTTTAAAATATCGGTCTAAGGCTTTTCTAATTATCTTAAAATAATCGTTTCACCGCTTGAAATGAATACAGCCAGAAAGCAAACCTTCCAGACTGTTCACCACACACTAACAGACACAGACTAATGACCCTAGAGAGCAAGCCGGCTCTTCTGATGCAGCATCATCTGCTTTCAAAGACTAAAGTGACGTGTCCTCTGCTCTCCACGTGTTCCGCGGACTGGGAATGAAGCCACATCACTTCTAACACAATCCCGAAAATGACACCTGTTCGGCACTGACACCACAAAGGGACTTTCAGAGTCAGTCCCTTGCAGCTATGCAATCAAAGATCAGTTTTCAATGAAATATTACTTACTTGAATCAATGTTGTCTTGATTCTTCGTGAAGGGTGCAGCAGGCATAAAATGTGATATTGATTTCTGAGATGTAGCCTCGTCCTCTCTTCATGGCCATTTCAAAAAATGCAAAGTATTTCTTTTCTTTCACACCACAGATCACGTCACCTTTACAAACTGGAGGTCAAGGCCCTTTTATGTTGCCTCATATTTATCTCCTGTCCTTTTTTTCCTGTCCTCTTCTCTTCATCTCGCAGTTTTTCTTTCTCTGCCTTGAGTTTTTATTGCCTCTTCGTCTCTCCTCTTAGCTCCTGTTCTAATTTCTGCCTTTTCCCTTGCTCTCCTGAGTGCTTTTAGATTCTGATCTAATTTCTCATGTCTTCTCCCAGTGCTGCTCTCTCTCCTTTCTATCTTTCTGACCCTCACCTGTTCTCCTTTCCGCATCTCTGACTCCAACTCTGCTGCTCCCCTTATGAGGCTCCAGCTTTGGATTTTCCTCCTTGTCGTTCCTTGCATTGCTCTCAGGCTGTTTTTAGCAGTCATTTCAATAAAGTTTTCCCTGCTGTACACACAAATACAATGTCCCAGCCTCTCATAGTAATACATCTTTTTTTCTAGGTTGCCTCCCATTTCCATGATTACCGTGCATATCTTTTAATGAAACCACAGAAACAACCATGCTCCCTAAATCTGTAATCTGTTGCTGCCAGCCTCCCATGATAGACAACGGTTGTTTTTTTTTCTATTATTCCTGAAGCCAATGTGAATTTAAGTCTCTCCCACTGGTTTGGTTTAATTAATTTAGGAGCTAGAGAGGGGTCCGGATCAGAAATCATAAAGCTGAAACTGTCTATGGCATGCAATAGGGAAGAATTAATATATTTTCCAGTTATATTTTGGAGCTGTAATTTTATATAGGAAAACTACAATTTCCTGAATACATGACTTGCCATGTCATGAATATGAATATTTTAACTGTGAAAAGTGCCACGAAGACTTGAGCAGCAGTTAAGACAGGTTGTGTCTGAAAGAGCCTCCAACACCAGCGCTTCCCTGATGCTCTCCGTGGTCTCAGAGGAAGGTGCAGTACACCCTCAATATCCAAACGATGTTACTTTGCAACTCATTGGTTTTGCCAAGATTTGCAAACAATTCTTACTTAGTTTGTGCGAGCTGAAGAGATCGCAGTGCATAATGACATGCCTACAAATATTCTGGCTGGTGTCTCGACTGTCATCCCACACCCTTTGAGCTGAGCATGTATACGGGAACGATTTGATACCATAATTGGAGGAACACAAAGCTTAGAGTTAGGCCTACACTACAAATACTTGTGGTTGCAAGCTTGAAATTCTCTTTCAATTACTTTGTGTTTTATTTACTTAAAACATACTCTGAAAATACTTACCAGTAAATTCATTCATTAAGGTCAACAAAAAAAAGAGACTTGTGTGCTCTGTCAACGTAGGTTTTTCTTAGATTAAAAAATAAGCAAACAAAAAGAAGCAACCTCTGATATACTATTTCAAATATATTTTTTATACATTTATTTATGTACAAGTCCCCTAAAAATATTAACCATTTTTCACTGCATCCATGCTTAAGTACAATGATTCTATTTATTTCCCATTGTGTGACACCAGTTCCATCCAGCACGGTCCAAAGAGTTTTGATATCTAGATTTTGCACTCTGACTCACTCTTGGTTATGATAGCAGAAAGCAGTATTTTCTACCAGCAAACAGAAAAAAACCCATTACCTTTGTGTTACTCAGACATGGCTAAGACTGTGGACATGAGTCTTTTGTGCTGAGAAAAAGTCCTCAGGCAGGCAGTAATCCAGGGTACCTCAGTTGGAGAATTGGATCCAAAGCCAATTAAAAGTGCCATCTAGGGTCCGATTGCTTTCAGCTTGGCTTTGACCCAGGAACATGCCCTTCTTCTGAACAGGAAATCAAATTTTGGAAGTGAATAAGAAAAGGATGACAAATTACTATGGCCTGTGCTAATTTCCCTTTCATGCAAGTTCCATGGAAATCAATAGAGCAGCTTCTAATCTCAGTAGCAAAACTTGACATCTCAGATAGTTCTCCCAAAGTTATCTGGGTTTAGAGGAATGTGGCCTGACAATTTGGTTTATTTTTTTGTTTTACTAAGTCACAGCAGTATTTAGCCCAAATTAGTATATCCTGCAAGATGAAATGTGAAGCCACAGCACGACACAGACACATTTCTCTTTCGAAGCTGTGTTTGGAAGAACTTAAGAACTTTGAACACTGTAAAGCTATTAAGTGGTCAGCTTTTGAGTTAAATATGTCTCAGTACTGACACTGATCTCACAGGAATGCAACAGCCTTTACCACAAATCCTATGCTAAGGCTTTCTTTCTGTTGTTCCATGATGTGCATGTCCAGTACGTGATTTCTTGTGATAGGCTAGGTAGCAATTCTCCCAGCCCTATGTCATCAGGCTGAAAGTTGTCTTTGGGAAAGCAATGAAAGTGATGTCACTTTTCAAAGAGTCTTCATTGGAAGATATTTTATTTTGCTATAAATGCCTTGAAGGAAGAATTTAAATTCGGTAGAATGTAATATAACATGTCATTTTATATTCCAGCATTCCACCAAGCAGAGGTAACAGTTCAGCGAAAGCACATGTTCCTTCCAACATGCTGCTTAGCTGAAGTGGTGTGTACATTTCATGTATTTTCTCGTTGGTTTTGCCTTTAAAAGATCTTTTCAATTTACAAGCTTTAATTTTTCATAAATGTAACCACTTTTGCTTGGCAAATAGAAGGCTGAATGAAATTCGCTGCAAGCGAATTCCTAACTGAGTCAGAATCAATTGAGCGGCTCAGGAAAATAGTTTTTGGAGCTTTCACTGTTTGGGCTAATTGGTGGGATTAGTCATTAATATCAGCTTGATAATAATGTGTATCGTAGACACCTGGAATGATTTCTACACCTTGGTAGGTTACCTGAGAGATTTAAACCTAATACGTACCTGTAGACAGCTTGGATTTAAGATAACATTGAAAATTAGTCCAGGTCTCAGCCATAAGTACACCTAAATCAGATGGTTCCTATGGGTTTAGTCAAAATAAATCCCTGGGTCTGTACAAACTCAGAGAAGTCTGGAGATAGGCCGTACATAAATACTTTATAGAGTATTGTGTACACTAATTAATAAATACAAATTTCTAAGAGCTTTTTGAACCTTGAATAAACATTGCTTAAACAAACGGATGCAAATTGTTAATAGAAACTGTAATCTCCCTCTCTATCTATTATTCTTATTTGGCCCTAACTACTTTGATACCAGAAGATTAGAAGAACAAAACAGATTAGCTTTACCAAATAGGAAAACAAAATGTTCCAAAGCACAAAAGAAATAATTTTGAAACTGAAGCCCCCTACCAATCAAAGAATAACAAATCTTGTATTGCCCAAACCTTGTTTAACTTCTAATGGTAAGGTCTGTGCCTCCCACTAACGGTTAGATGTTCTTGCGTGACTGTTTTATGTATGTGTACCAACCTTGCAATATAAGGTGACAAACAAAAAAGATGGAAAAATATATAAAATGGAAAAAAAAAAAAAAAAAGAAAAAAAAAGGGGGGGAAAAAAAAGGTCCACTCAGCACCTCAGGCTTTAAAACTCTTCTTACACACTTCAGCACGAAGTCTATTAAAGTGGAATATAGTGGAAATACAATATACAGCAATGAATGTCTCCAAACCAGCAATTTAGCGCTAAAGCTGAGGGCAGTTCTTATGCACCGACTTTTAATACCGAGACGATTTGTGGTCTCACAAAGTTCCTGCCTTGGGCAAGAATTGTGCTGTGCTCTAATAGGTCTAGTTTGTTGACTGTCAGAATAATGGAGAAATTTTGTAGCAGAGGGCCTGAGCGCTGTAAACAGCTGAGATAATTAGAAGGTCTGTCAGGAGGAGAATAAGGCTAAAGTAGTTTACGTTCTGTCACAGGGCGGAAAGGATTCATTCAGAAGGCTGCTGGATAATGTGGGTTATGTTGCCTTACGTCCTAGCAAGCTTGTCTGGAGGTGGGGAAAGAGTGCTTCTCGGCAACTTAGCCGGCTTGCTCTCCTGCCTTTCCCACTGCAGACTTGCATGAGTTTATATTTCTTCTTATTAAAATAATATGTCTTGCAAGCAAAATGCTGACTTGCTTTTTTTAAGCCAAGCTGGTGGGTTAATAGGAAGCTTGGAGTCAGGCAGGGCAGCTCAGGGGGGCTGAGGAAGCTGTGGGTGCTGAAGGAAGCTGTTCATGCAGAGCAGGTGCTAGAAGCTATCGCCCCCCCAGTAAAAAAGAAAAAGAAGCCGAGTGTATGGTTATGTCACCACCTTAACGGGGGATGGTCCTGTATTGATGGAGCAGTGCTCCACAAGTTGTTAACACAAGAAATCTGGTGCCTTAGCCAAGAAACAAGACAGTAGGAAGTCTAGCAATCTAGAAATTGCTGCGACTAAGCCATTTCTAGGCAACGACATGCCTAGGAATGGAATAAGCCAAGGCTTCCAAAGCTGGTTTGTGGTTTTTGGTTTTTAGTTTAGGGTCTGACTTTAGGAAAAGTGAAAGCTAGCTCTCTTTTGCATAGAGTCTTCGTAGAGGTCAGAAACCGGGTAGCCAAAAAGGCAATTGCTTGAAATCGGTGGTATTTCAACAAATACAGATAATTCTGCGTGAGTGTTCAGGAATCAGCAGGGTATGAAGTTACGCTAAGGTTAAGATATGTTAATGCTTAATAACAAGCAAATATTAATAAGTTTTGAGTTATAGAGAAACAGGGTGGGAGAGGTGGAACAGGCACATGGCCAGGAGACCTTTGTCCTTCTCCTCACTCTGCCATTAACAAGAGTCACATATTAACTTGGCTCCCACGTGAGTGTGCGGTCCTCGCCACAGTGGCTTGGGGATCTCTAGGTGTCAGATGGTTTCCAGGTTGGTGCTTATGGATGCTGCCACTGCTTGCATCTCACAGCACTGGACTGTGGGAAATGGATCCTTGCATGCTGTTTTTATTTCACGTGGATCTCTGCGAGGATTACCCACAATTTCCTGGAAGTGTGCAAAAGAGAGAGGCTAGACACTCCGGCTAGGACTGGGTAGTTTTAAAACTTGGATAGTTCAAAGCTACCTCAGCAAGGAATATGAGGAACCTAATTCCACTCATATCTTTTAGTGTATCATTCAGACAGCAACATTTGGCCCTTCTTCTCTGTGGCCTCCACATCCCTCCTACTCCACTGCTTTTTAGCATAAGGGACAAATCGGTCCTTGATATCAATTTCTGCCCCTGCTTCCCCCAGTTCTTCTGAACACCTGAGTGGCTGTTGCTTTAATAATTCGTTTGTCTTTGTGACAGGACTGGAGGAGTCTTTTTTGAGCTCCTGCAGCACTGTGCAACAGCAGGCAGCAGACAGTGCAAGATTGCACTGGGACTTAAGAGCAAACTCCAGCTCACTGGCGATGGCTGTGTGCCAGACAGCTCAGCCTGCAGAGAGCAAAACCCTTCAGAAGGCTGAGCTCTGAAAAGGGAGACTGTCAGCATCCCTCTGAACAGTTAGTGGGGGGATCGCCACGGAAAAAGGGAGCGCGTCTGAAACTCGAGGTGTATGGGGACAAGCAGCGTAAAAGGGCTAATTATCTTCCTATTCCCTTCGCGTGCTTATTAAAGACCACCAAAAATAGCATCTACTTAAGGATGAGGATTTTTGTTCCCGCCCGTTAAGTTAAATGGATATCCCACCTGTCATTTGGTGAAGTGAAATCACTCATGGAAGATGGAGCTGGCCAGAAGCCACCTCCTGACAGCGAGAGGCAGGCCTGAACAACAAAGTTTGGATCAAGATCTGAACTCTTCTCACATCCAAATATGCTTGGATCCAGGACGCTGGCTGACACCCATCTCTGCTACATCTATTCTATGATTATGTGTAAATGGCCCTATTGCTTCCCACTGCACTCGACATAATCACTTCCATTTGGGCATCATTCTGCAGCAATATCTGCTCTCATGATGGCCAACGTGTGATGCTTTGCTGGATGAAGATTCACTCCTAACCCTTACAAGACATCAGTTTTCACCTGGAAACAAACTAGTTGAGCTTTACTGATGACAACTTCCATATTTACAGTTCTCATTACTAAGTCAACTTTAACTCCACATCTAAATGGGGGATCCTTTCCCAAACTGGTTTCAAAATATTGTATGCTTAACAGCCTGTGTGCATGTGCAGCGGGCCTGATTCTGACTCTTCCTTCCTTCCTTCACATCTGTTTTATGCCTGTGCAATCCCATTGACTTCACTGGAATTGTTTCTGATCAGAATTTGATGAATACCATATTTTCCTATGTATCACCCACGGATTATCTATAAAAACTATGATTCGTCAGCAGTGTGGTTTATACACATATGTAAGTAATGCGAGGGGAAGTTTACTCTGGGGCCCTTTCTTTCCTAGTAGCCCCATTGCCTCTAGTTCCTCTCCTGTTTGCTTCTTTTACCCCCAAAATTCCCCAGCTTCAGATGACTCCCTACTTTGGGTTCTGCCTTGCTCTCTTCACCTCTGATTCTGGGTAGTTTTTTGAGAAACTGTCTGAGGATATATTTTCAAGTGCCAGTGTTTTTATATATGTAAAAAAATCCAAGGTAACTGATTTTTTTTTTTTTTTTTCTGTTACCTCTTCAAAAAGTAGAAGGAAAATAAATTGGTTCGGTCAGCCTGAAGGGAAATTTCAGTTTTTCTGACTGAAATTAAATCTTGATGAAAAAAAAAAAAAAAAGAAAGAAAAAAACCCCTTGCATTACATGAAATGTTTCATTTGGTTGATAGGTATTCTTTTTTTAAACTTTTAAAATGTAATTAGGTTTGGCTAAATTTGTTCTAAAATTGCCCTCCTGAAATAAAGAATGAAATGATTTGTTTCAAGAACTTTAAACCAAAACATTCTGACTTTTTCTTTCTATGCCTCCTGATAAGTTATTCACAGAATTTAACACCTATTCTGTGAAAAAAAAAATGCCTTTAAAATCTACTCTTGATTAACATGAGGAAGGAGGTGAATCGGAGCCTGTGTATTTGAGGAATCATTTACTCACCCGTAAGGTGGGAAAAATGAACAGAGGTGAAGGTCAATCAAATCCGTAATAATTTTTGGCACTTAAGCTCTTTTTGGAAGTCATGTCCAGAGCTGTGATGAACTACAGATAATGTCGTGTATCTAACCCAAAGTCATACAGCAAATCCCTGGCAGAACGAGGAGTAAAAGCGCGCTACCTTCGGTTCCTTGCAATGTGTAGTAAACTGCTTGGAAATGTTTGGGTTTTTTAATAAAAATATGTGCATACAGTCTATAACCAAAAGTATAATTTTCACTTTGCATTGTGGTCTTTCTGATCTTTTAAATTTTTTTGGTTTTTTTAAGTGAAGGCTGCACAGAGCAGTCGTGGTTGGATGTCCTCTCTTGAATTTCCACCAAAACCGCGGTCTCTTTTCTTACGAAAAGTATCCAGTAACTCGTGACCTCATGTACATTTCAGAAGAAAAATGCAATAAATAGCGCTATGCAAAGAAAACAAAACGATTATCCTACAACCTAATAAGCAATTGCAAAGGGCAAATTACTTGTACCCTCTGTAATTTTTTGCCATTAGTTAATTAACATCAGAAGTATTAATGATCATTTTAACAAATTACTGTATAATTATAATGTGTTTCTTCATTTAGTCATACATATTGTACAAATCTTTCTAAGATTTGTCTATTAGTTGAAAATACATTATTTATTGGCTTAGCTGAGTAACAGCCCACGCTGATAACTAAACCTAATCAACAAATGCCATACTGATTGTAACTAGCTGTCAATCTATGGTCACCAGAGCAATTCTTAGTGGATGCAAGTGTCACTGACCAGACTCAAATTAAGGATCAAATGAAAACCTGTAAGAGGTCAAAATATTTACTGGGATCACAGACCTAGAAATGTCACATCTCTGACTCGTGTTAACTTCATCCGGAACGAAAGCTAAGAGTGGAACAAATGCACTCAAGAGTTTACAGGGCCAGCACATGCTGGTGGCAACGCAGCTTCTTAGATTAATTAATTTCATAACATTTCCATAATACAGTTTTACTTAGTGTACTTTTCATAATCTAATTTTAGTTGAATTGCTTTGCACAATCTGCTCAAAATGTGTTTACGATTCAGAATTGTTAGAGTCCCCTTTTCATTTTGTGCTTAGCTGCCTTTGTAAAATCTGCCTAAATTGGTGAAATAAATTAGGGGAATGCTGCCAAAGCCACTTTTTGTACTACCCTAACATTGAAACCAATTCATTTGGGCCAAGTTTGCAGCACTTCCCATGAATCCTCTCCCAGAGATACGTGGACAGAAGCGTGGCTGGAAGAATCGACTTCAGGAATATGCCACAGATTTTTCCATGGGAAGAGGATTTTGGATTTGGGGGCGGGGGGGGGGCTGGAAATCTGGTTCCAAATTACCCATTTCCAATTTGGGAAGAGATATGGCCCATGTGACCTAAGCATCTTGTCAAGACAGCTTGAATTTGAAATTGTGAATATGCATGTGGATGAGCTACAAGACCCAAAATGATTCACACAATGATATGGCATATCTGTCTGAATAGACTGAAATTCACCCCTGGGCAAAAGGCCTGGAGAAAGCTCTCAAAGCTTGGCTCGTGTGAAAGGCAAGTCCCATGGCTTTACTCTGACCCGCTTGGACAGTGTTGGTTGTACATACAGCATAGAAATTAAAAAAACTTTCATGATCCCCTTCTGACAATTCATGAAGAGGGAAACGATTTGGAATAAATTATTCATTACAGAACTACTCAGCTTTGGCAACGAATCTGCAGGTTCAGGGAGAAGGGGAGCTGTTGTAGCTGCCGTGGTGTGTTACAGACATTTTCAAATCTGGATGCTTTAGCTTTGTGACTGGGTGATAATATCCTGCCATTTTCTTCATTTCTCTGCCTTTCGTGGGCTCCTGCAGCTTCTTCCTCTTGAGAACCGCAGCCCTTCACGGGACTCAGGATCCAGAGGGATGAAGCAAGGCTTTTGCTTTTTAAAAAAACAGTTGTGTTTCCTTTCCTAGGAAAGGCACTAGTTCCAGTTCAGGTTTCCTCACACCTTGTACTAGTGCAGTTTTCTGCCCAAGGCTGAAACCCCTGCAGTGCTGCTCTTCTGGATGTAGGTAAAAGCAGAGAGAAATGAGCATCCAGTGGCTTTTCAACAGGACCTCTGAAATAATAATTAAAAAAAAAATACTTCAGGACTGGCTATCTTGCTGGGTGGGTAAAAGACCTTCCTCCCATGCTTACATTTAGCAGTGTTGTAGAGATCTGAGGGATGGAGCTCAAGGCTGAATACATCAGCATGAAGGCTGAGGAGAGAAACCCTTGTCCCACTAAAATCTGTGGCCCAACTTATATCCTCCAGGCAGGGTAGGACTGCACTCCAGATATCACTGGCCATTCATTTTCATGGACATCGAACTTTTCTGGTTTTAATTAAAAAGAACAATTTTTTTTCCTGCTACTGCCATTTTCAGCTGCCTGAACAGCTATGATGACACCTTACGAAGTTGCCATTACATTGCTGATATTAGTATTAATCACACGTTGCTTGATACTGTAATTGAATAGTTTTTACGCAGATGATATTAACTGATAAAATATGGCATCCTCATGAGAAAACATTACCTTGAAATATTAGCGTTATAATATGTTAATTTCTGTGGAGGATACGAGTACAGATATATGAGGAAATGTAAATTTCCCAGCACTTCTGCTGACAATTTCCATGTCAACATAATTCTTAGGAATTCATACTCACTATTTTGTGATGACTTATATGATGATGTATAACAACTTAAGGGTTTTTTAAAATGCAGTATTTTGACTAATGCAGTTTGGTAAATAGCGTGCAGGACTGTTTCTTCCTTTCGATTCTGGGAAGTCTGACGTAAGCCCTTGGTATCACCAGGAAGCCACTAACCTGAATGTTGAATCCCAGAGTGGGTGCTCAGATGGCTTTGTGCACGTTTTGGCTGCACGTTGTCTCTGTAACGAGAGAAAAGCTTCTAGTGGGAGGAAGTAAAATCCCTACCTAAGTATTACAAATTGAGGCTAATAGAGAAAAAGAAAAAAAAAAAGAAAAAAGAAAAAGGATAGCTGGTTAAAGGGAAGTTCTTGCTGGCTTCTGACTTAACGCTGATGCTCTCTATGATTTCCTCAAGAAACAATCTGGAATCAGAAGATGAGAGCCTGGAAATACAGAGGGGCACACTGAAGACAGGCGAGATGACAGCAGTTGGGGTTCTTGCAGCCAGCAGCAGGGAGCTAACCTGGCCGTCTCTCTCTCTTGGGCTAATCTGAATTAATTGCTGCTATTTGTGTCTTTGATACTCAAATGCAGAGCCTGGGGGTGGGAGTTCTCATGAAACAAGTGGCCACTTGGGAGAGCCGTCCCAGGTCCAATCATGTCATGGGCTCATTTGTCTCCCACAGTAATTCACTACTCACTTCAGTCACTTTAAATGTAAAACAGCTGCTGCTGCTTAGCCCTCTTTTAAGGTACCTAACCAGCAGCTTTAAACCAATCCTGAATGGGTCCCATCCCATAATAGTCTCCCACACAGTGGTCATTTGGAAATAATTAACCCTTGATTCAAGATCCTTTTAAAGAATCCTTTTCTAGGCCCTCCTCTACTCTGCTACAGCCTGTTGCATCACTGCCTTCTGTTCCTTGGATGGGAACATCTTTATCCTTTGGGATTCCTGTGGCTTGTGTAGCAGTCGCTGCTGCCAGGGTTGTTCCATAGATGTTGCCCCATCTGCGCCGAAGGAAACTGAAGGTACCAAATCAAACAGACTGGTGTTTTATAAAGATTTGCTTTTTCTCTTCTTTTCTCCCCCCCCCACAGTACCTGGGGGTCTTGTTCACTTTGCACATGTCTGGCACTGCTGCTACCCCTCACCTTGCTTGGTCTCTAGCGATATGAACTAGGCATTAATCTGTTTTAAAGAGAAGCATCTGGCTTTGAGATAATAAAATATCAATTTGTAACAGGGAGGAAAAGGCTCAGCGAGAGGCCTGTGTGCTTAGGGCTTGGAGACCCAGTTTGACTGGGGAGTTTAATGCCACTTGTGGATTTGAGGCTGTGCTCTCAGCAATTCAAAAAACTTTCTCTTTGTGGTGGTCGTCTCAGCTCTCTCTGAAAGCGCTGTGTTTCCAGGCTGGTGGCCTTTACTGTTGTCAGGGGTATCTCCCAGCTCTGAATCCTGCAGAGCTGCCTCCCTCCCACGCACCCCCCCACCTTTCCCTTTCCTAATGGCTTTGTGGCCAGATGTGGTGGCCCCTTGCTGGGATGTTAAACTGGCAACACCCTTGATCCAGGCAGACAGACACTCAATAGCCAACTTCTGGAAAACCTCCCCCCGCACTGTCCGGCTCTGACACAAACCAGCTGAAGACATTGCAATGCCAGAAAGTGTTACAGCTGGACTGCCTGACAGATTGGCAGCACGCACGCTGATTTGGGGACCGTATTTGGGGGCCTGCGAAGTACTCACTGTCCAGGCACTGAGCCACTAATCACAGTTTACATTAGGCAATCAGATACTTTTCCACTACTGAGTGATCTGTTCTTCCCACCTCCCCCTTCTTTTTTTTTCACCTTATGGGACCCTGTGTGTGTGTATATACGGTACCTCTGCGCTGCGCATCTGCACCACTGTACCTAATGTACAGCTACTAATGTCGGTGACAAGGAGCCCAAATCACTGCTGCTTTCATTCCTCCTCCCCACTCCCCCAGCCTGATTTGTGCCTGTTTCCATCCTGAACCATTTGATTAATTTAACCTGGGGGTTATCTAGTTATGGAAAAATCCTATAGGACTTTGTACAAAAAGAAAGGCTTTATGTCACTCTATAGGAGTCTGTCAGCCTATAGAATCCTGTGAGTGCTTTTAAATACAACACCAGAGACGAGATCTTCAGTGAAAACAATAGATTTTAAAGTAATTTCTCTGGCATGCTGCTGGCTTAATCACTTTTACATAGAAGTTTTTCATTAGGAATGAATCTACGTCAGCCCCATATGCCAAGTCTGATGTCTGCATTGGCCCAGCCATGATGCTGTAGATATATGTTCGTGTAAGATAAGTGTGCCATGGCTGGATGTCTAATGAATATGGCCTCATTTACAATAAGAAGGACTTAGACCTGGCTATGACCCAGATTTTCTATTCCAAAGAAATGCTGACATTTCGGAAAACCTGGGTCTCTGTCAGAATGAATAGCTGAAATTTTTATATTTTCCAAGCCAAAAAAGGTGCTCTGTAAAATGTGTACTGTATTAAAACATTAAATAACAGTTAGGTGCCAATTTAAGAAAAATATATAAACACAGAACATGAAAATTCATATTTTAATATAAACATTGAACTGAAATTAACAGAAATGTTTTGATGTTCGTGAAATGAGATATCATAACTTCTTCTCACCACCGTTTTTTTGCCACAGCTGATCTATTCCTATGAAAATGTTTTGATTTTAATGAAATTGTACAGTTTCCACTGAATAATTATTTTGTAAAAAAAAAAAAAGGGAAACAAATTGCACCGTGTGAGAGGGCCTCAGACTTGTTCCACTGAAGGGGGAGTTATCACGGTTGATCTAAATGAACTTCCAACCCTCCTGTGTTTGCTTGCAGAGAGTCAACCCCTAAGGTTCAAGCAGAGCAAGAAGGATGCTTTAATGTTTTAACAATTGTTTAACTGTACTTTTTAAGGGTAATATTGCCCTCTTCACTTTTCCTTCCCAGTCATTGCAACCAAATATCACTTTGGCCAATTGTGGCTCAATTACTTAATCTAAAAAGTGGCAATCCTGCTGTTTGCTCACCTTTCTTAAGGTCTCTGCTTAGGTAGAGCACTCGTAAGCACCAATTAACCTTATTACCCAATTCTTGAGTGTAAACACACCGCTGATGTGAAGAAATGGGCACCCATACTGTTGTGCAGATGGGGGGGGGGGGGAACCCAAAGGTTTATTTTGAGCCCAGATTGTAGTTTCATGGTTCCCAGGTTTGCAAGACTGTTTATTTCCTTCCCTGGTGAATCTGAGATGGGACAACCAAGAAACAACCCCGCTGACAAAATGTGAGCTTTGTGAGAGGAGAAGGGCGTCGATTAGGCAAATATAGTGTATAACTCTGGCAAGGCAGCGCGTGCACGCACACACACTTAGAGTCTGAGTGAGATCCGAGTGGACTTGAGAAACTTATTACGCATTCAGGCAACTTCGATGTGCCACTAATGAAATTAAGTGTTGGAACATAAATGTTTTAATTTTAGTGAGAATGTTCTAAGAAATACCCCCTCCTGCACCCTTCTTTCCCACCCCCAGCCTAGACTAATCCATTTAGAGACAAATTTACATTTTATTTCGCCAAACCCTATTAGCATTAATATAAAGGTCAGCACTGAAAAGGCAGCTTCAGAAGCTAATGTGCCAGTGTGCTGTGCTCTGTGACCAGCTGAGGGCACGTGGGTCTCTCACCCACTGAGTCTGACAAGAATTTGTAATTTCAGAGGGCGGTCTTCCGCTCCAAACATCCCCATAGCTCATGGAGAAGATCAGGCCACCCTCTGGAAATGAAGTGGGTCTTCATTTTGTGATGTAGGTAGGGAGAGAAAGGAAAAAAATCGTTCTGTGAAAAGCCCTTGCTGCCTATTGGTAATATTTAAGGGATTTGGGGTAAAAAATACCCCAAAACATTCTGTTTGGAAATGGTTTGGCTCCAACAGTGACGTGCCTTAGGCCTTCTTTATTAGAGATTTTATTAACAGGTTCTGTGGGGTGCAAACAAAAGCAGTGGTGGCTGGGAGATTCAGCACCTCGCAGCCCATCGCTGGCTTCTGATGGAGTCCAAATTCTCCGTCAGGAGTATCCCTGCTGCCGAGTGATGATTGCAGAGCCCCAAAGAGAAAATCACTCTGGTTTCAGAAGTGCAAAATGTCTCTGTGAGAACTATATGAGCTTGATGTGGTTTGTGGTTTGGTTCCAACTGAGAATCTTGCCCTGGGAAAAAAAGCTTAATAACCCGGAGTAATCCCATTGAATGTACTGGGCCTTCTTGTGTGTATAAAATTACTTACGTGCTAATTTTTCAGAGGATCAGAGCCAAGGATCTTGACCATGCATGCTGGACATCTAATTGACTCATGGCTTTGTGTCTAAATCATGTGAATTTCATCTCAAGTTTCAAACAGATGTTTGGTCTGAAACCCAAAGTCTTAAAAAGGAATGAAGTCAGCTTCGTCTCCTGGATCAAGATCCTGTGAAATTCCTATTTTTGTATAATCACAAAGCAGACGTCGGGGTAAAGCTGAGTGCTCCAAATGAACGTCATTCCTTCAGGCAAACTGCATCATGTATTACACTGGGTTTTTTTTTTTTTTCCCATATGCATTGTGAGGTCTTCCTCCTCCACCTGCTACTACAATTGCTACTAATCCAACATTATAAAGATAAAGATTTCTTGGGAAAAAAAACCCCTAAAAATAATAAAGCTCGAGCCCCAAAGAAGCTCTCAAGCCCTTCTAGGCTGAGCTGTCTAATTCAAGAATAAACTGATAGGGCAGGTGGACATGCCAAATGTCATTAATTTTGCAGGAGCCCAGCCCTGAACAACACAAAGGTGAGAAGTATATTCCAGAATAAATGACAGCTGACGAGGATCTCCCTGCTACCAGTCCCCCTTGCTTTTACATTAAACCAGTAAACCCACTTGAGTAACTAGCTCATTTCAATTGATTCCACTGCAGGGGAAACACAGCCTCTCAGTTAAGCTTTTAGAGTTTCACATGTGAAATGAAGGCACGGAAGATCCTGGAGCTCATGTGGAGGATTGAGGCAGGAGATCTGAGTATGGTTGGTGCCCCTGCTATGTGGCATGGTTGAATTGTTTCACCTCATGCCTCAGTTTCCCTCTCTTATAAATGCAGGTGCCTGAAAAGCACTTCTAAAAACTCCAGGTGGCAATACGTGTAGTGCGTCTTTTGTTTGTACATTCTGCAAGCATTTCTGTTACATTCTTGCCTTCTCAGGGCTGTCTTAGTGATCTTCCTTTGACTTTCTTTTCAGCGTGCTCAAACACAAACCCATAAATAAAGAAACAACAGCAAAGCCCAGATGTGTTTCCCTCGGTGAGGGCTGAAGGAATGCTAGAGTTTTCATACCATCACATAGGCAGACGTTTGGAAGATTAAGGACCGCTGAATGCATCGCTGGGGATCAGCACAAAGTTATTTGCAGTTGTTTCTGTAATTGTGCTGCTCAGGGAGAAAATTCACAGTATGTCTTGCTGCCTGCCCGCCTCCCAGACACACATCCCGGCACCTGTGTGCAGTGCTGGGCTGGTGTTAATGCCCTGGGCTCTGCTAGAAGCCCTAGCATTTCACTGACTGGCTAAACACCTGCTCTCTCTGTGCTTGTTTTGTCCTTCCTCAGTTTTGCTTGCAGTTCTCTGTTTAACTGGAGGAGTTTTCCCCCTCCCAATAAACCAGGGTCTCTAACCCACACATTCAAATTAATTAACATAAAGAAGTGAACCTTTACTAGTGTGCATTTCATCCCCTAGTTCCACAGAAGGAATGATTCTGTCCTTCCTTGTCTCACTTCCATGGTCAGGTGTATGAGTTCCTTCCTTCCTTCTCATTTTTGGAGGATAACAAAAATGACAGATCAGTTTTCACTCCTTGTTTGGTTTCCTATGGGAGTGACTTTCACCCAATCTCCCTAGGTATATAGGGTTGGATGGGCATTCCTGCTCCTCTGCCTTCCCATGCTTGATAATTCTTAATCTCTCAGGAAATTTTGCCCAGATTTAAAAGAACAAGTTATTAAATTCCTGTAAGTTTTGTAAGAACAGCTGGACAGAGATGAGACACTCTAGTAATGTACCCACTGAGGGGAAGACCATCACTTGTGGTCACTACTCAACTACCAGAGAATCCACATCAGAGAACCACTTCCAGCACTCTGGTCACAGGCGAAGCTTCAGCTAATATTTTCTGCTTCTTAGACACTAGGGACTCTGAGGACCAGCCTTGGATGCTATAGGAAACCAAGACACTCTACTTCTGTTCGCTGCTAGCCTATTTGTCCTTGGAAGGACAGTTTCATTGAGCAAGAAAAAATTGGGGAAGCTGACTCCAATCAAAGAGCCTCATTTTCTCAACACATGGAGGGGTGCAACTCCATGAACTTCGATGGCTAGAAGCCCCACTGATTCATAGTCTCATCAATAAGACATTCAGGTCTTAGGAGAAAGTGTGTCTCTGCACTGTACATCATTATGTAGTGAAGGTTGAACGATTTTATTATTTTAAGTCTTGTGTCTCAAAACTTTGCTGATGTTCCTGTCAGAGCTGAAAGAGAAATTTGCATTAGGGATGGATAAATACAGTAGGGGTGCTTGGTTTGATTAGGGTCACAGGACTTTTGGTGCTGTACCACATGACCAGAACTTGCTTGTTAAAATGTTTAAAACTTTGGACAGGAAATCTCAAGAAATAAGGACTTTCTTTGGAGATCTCAGTTAATTGTTTTTTTGGTTTTTTTTTTCCTTGGGAAAGGCCACAGGAAAGCAGAGCTGTCTTATGGATATATTTGTTCCTTTTTTTGTCTAAGGTTAACTGAGCCCAAGTCCCCAGTAGCAAGATACCTGACTGTGGGTTTTACTGACTGTGTCTGCCCAGTATAGGCCAAATCTTCCAATCGTGTAGATCTGTTCAGCTCTACAGGAGTCAATGGAGCCACAATAAAAGTGGAAACTCTGGGCTGTGAATGTGTCCCCTAATGCTCACTACAGCTCTCAAAGTCTGGCCCAGCTTCACTAAGTGCAAAACTAAGAATGAGCATTTTTCTTAGGCGCCAGTTTATTAGCTGGCTGTTAAAATCCTGTTTGGGAATTTGGAGGGGAGATCCCTGGTTTCTTAAAGTCAGAATGTTCAGAGGTGTCCTGAGGACTTCTTTCTGACAGAGGTTTGGGTTGCTCTTCACTCTAATTGAAGCACCTAGAAAGGACTTTACATCTAATTTAGATCAGATGGAGAGGGGGGAAGGAGCAGCCCTCAGTAGTTAACTCCAGACAAGGTGAGTTTTGATTCACTAAACCCAAACATATATATTTTAGTTTAATAGTGACCTAGCCTTTGTAAACATGTGTACAGGAGACTGTGGGTCCCCACGATGACATCTGAGCAGGGATAATATGGCACTAGAAAATAAAGAAAACCAGACAGCCAGCAGTGAGGAAGACATCAAATTAAAGCTCCTTAAAGAAATCTCTTACTTCCTATTTGCTAAATCACTCGTTTTGTAAATGTCTTTGCTGTTGATGCTACCACATATAATGTGATCAATAGTATTATTCTCTAGTGTTCCCCCAATTGACTGATTGAAGAAGATGCTGGGCAGGAGAGAAAGGGGGTGGGATGTGGAGCAAGGGGGCTGGGAGGAGGAAACTGTACTTGATCCTTATGGAAGTCAGTTAAAATTAATTGGAAAAAGCTTTTAAAGACCTAAGATGAAGACCAAATGTATCTCAGACCTGCGGCCTCATCCCCGACACTGAATGCGAAGGTCATTGCAAAGCTGTAGATTTATGCGGAAGGCTTGGGTGATGGAAAATGAGACAAAAGCATTTGGATTTTATTATTCCATTTACTCTGACCCTGGGCCATAAAGGGTTTGGAGAGCCTGTTTTATGTATTCAGCTGGTTGCCACACTGACAAGCATTTGGAGCCACTTAAATAAACCACCCCAACCCACAGCTGCAACAACACCATATCAAATACAGGTTAGAGTTGAAATGTAGAGCCAGCAGCACAGCGTCTCCAGCAGGTGCATGCAGAGTGTTTTTTAACCCCCTTGGTTTTGGAATAGTTCCCTTATTTATCTATCGGCTTTGATTTAAAGACCATTTAATAACTGGTGTGTATTTCAGGTTAAAGCGCGCACACATCCACGTGCACTGACACACGCGCTAGCCGAGGAAGCCACTTTCTGCTGCTCCTCCTCTTTCCTGATTTTTCAAGGGACTAAAGCAGCGTTTGAAAGCATCACGTTTTGGGCCAAAGCCGGACAATTCTGTCCCGTCTGCCCCTTTCCCAGGCTGCTCTATATGTGCACTGAATCTCTCAGATTCCTGGCAGGCACTACTGCTTTGGAGCAACAAGAGACAGGAAAGACTAATGTATTGGGAAGGGAGGAGAGGGAGTAAGAATTTTGCTGAGAAAGAAGGGAAAATAGAGCATGTGTTTGGACTGATGACAGCAAAACTAGGTATCCAGGCGTGCTGGGAAAAGGGAAAAGGCAGACAGTCAACCGCAGATCCACTCACTCAGAAATCAGTGGGAAACCTAATATCGGGTTTCTTAACGTGTCTCGTATGCTGTATGTGTAACATGTGGAGACTCTCCAGTGGGCTACAGGATGTGTTGCGCCTGCATGAAGGTGGAGAGTTAGGCTTAAGTAATCCACAGACATTTGGATTTTTGAAAGAATTCACTTTCACCCTGTCTGCCCCTCTTTTGTTCCAATTTTCCATTAATTTGGTGTGATTGCTCATACTCTTGCTTTCAAATGGCAATATCACCAGTGTGGATGCAAGTTCTTGTGAAAACTGCGACGTTTGCTCACACAAGCCAAGTTGCTCATTTATTAGATTTAAGGAAAGCAATTCACCTTTAAATAGGGATCACAGCTATTCAGGGCAAAACATTTAATAGCCAAGAGAGTTTAAAAAAATAGCAAAAGAGTGTGTCAAATACATTTGAGTAACAAAGCAATTCCAATCTCCTCTCAATAACCCACTAGCTGGAGAAAGAGGCTAATTTATGTGCTGTGAATTTTGCACTCAGCCTCTTCCTAGAGGCTATTCTTTCAGAGGAGAATCAAAGCACGTGATGGCTGAGATGAAATGTTGGAAAAGATTGTACTGCCCTAGTCTGTATTTTCTAATCCTGGCTAGATAAGATGAAGACAATGGTTTGTAGGACTTGTATTTCCTAAATTCACATTTTCTGTAGTCTGTTTTTCTCCTTAGCATATTTCCATAGGGATCAAACTGAATTCTGTTGAATCAGGGTAATTTCCATGTATCACTATCCAGCACCTCTAGTCATGTGGTATTAGGAATATTGCAACAGCAGCTAGAGCTGCCAGGACATCTTGTAGTCTTTTAATTTATTCGTATTTTGTATTATCCATATTTAATTTTGAGTGTCAGGCATTGCCTAATCTACATAATAATCTAGAATAAAATAGGAGTTGATAATATTTAACAAAATCCAAGGCCTCTTTTTAAATTAAGCATCTCTCATGAGAGTGAAAGGACAGCAATATCAATTCTTGCTTTCATAAAGAAAGAGAATGCAGTCAGCCCCATCGTAGCCTTGAAGATGACGTTGCATGATAGACAGCTCTCCTTTGCAGTAGATGCAAGCCCAAAGTAGAAACATCAACCTGTATGCTCTCCTGCATTTGACGGAAATGATAGTCTGAAACTTTGCTTGGTTAAACCAACAGAGATCCTTAAGGACCTGAAAGCTGCCATTTTTTTAGAGCTTGTGGTGAGGATGTTCTTACATAACTCTCAGATGTCATAGAATCATAGAATGGTTTGGGTTGGAAGGAACCTTAAAGATCATCCAGTTCCATGGGCAGGGACACCTCCCACTAGACCAGACTGCTCAAAGCCCCATCCAACCTGGCCTTGAACACTTCCAGTGAGGGGACATCCACTTCACTGACCAACCTGTTCCAGTGCCTCACCACCCTCACAGTAATGAAATTCTTCCTAATATCTAATCTAAATTACTGTCTTTCAGTTTGAAACCATTGCCCCTCATCCTATTGCTACCCTCCCTGAGAAAGAGTCGTTCTCCATATTTCCAGTAGGCCTCTTTTAAGTACTGGAAGGCTGCTATAAGATCTGTATCACAGCTGGCCACACCTGAGGTGGTCACCCTTCAGTCAGCAGAAGAAAGAGACCTCTCATCCTGAAGTAGGTGATGCAGATGAGTTGTGCACTAGAAATGCCCTTTCTCTCCACTGACTGCAGTGGAGTACAAGCACAAGGAAATCAAATGTAGATGTCTACCTTATAGACATGTGAAGTTACAAGAGACAAGTCCCAGGTGTAGTCACCTTTATCAGCTCTTTGCCATGGCAGAGGCCTGGTGTCGCTTTTCTCTGCTGCTCTCTGCCTACAGCAGGCAACAATTTTGTCTCTTGATTTCTGAAATGCTCTCATTTAATTAATGTCACTGGACTCAGCTTAGAAAGATGTAAGCGAAGTATAATTGTGTGGGCTAGAAAGGGAGTCAAAGGAGATGAACTGAAGGTCTATCCTGGCCTTAGACTCAAAGAAACTGAACCTGAGCCAAATGTTGTGCGGAGCTGTTATCCGTAACATAATCTGAATGAACTTTTGATCCAAACTGTTCAGGGGAGCCCAAAACCCAGGGCTCTGCATTTTATTCAGTAGTTATTGATGTAATCTTAATATTCAGTATTGGAGCAAACTAATTTGCAGGCCTAATCTTCCTGCATCTGGAAATGAATTAAAAACAATTCCTATTTACTTATACATGATAATTAATCTTACTGGATTAGGAGGACCTGATACCTTAAGTGCTTCACTGAGGAGATTCCTCTGTGTTTTATGGACATTTAACATTAGAACTGGGTGGAAATCAGAGGGTTTTTTCATATTAAAATTTTCCAAAAGTTTGTGCCAAAATGATCTGACAAACAAAAAATTGTAATCTTGAGCAAAAAACGCTCCAAACTGAGTAATTGTTGGATTTGAAGCTTTCTCACTGAAATATTGAAAACTTTCTATTTAAGGCAAAAAGCTGCTGCATAAAAATGTGCAAATCGCATCTTCAATCAGATAACATTGTCTACATTTATATTATGCTAGGAATAGTTTGGACAACTTACTGGAGCTAATAACCTACATAGTCAGACCTGTGATACCAGCCACTAGAGAAAGAAAACTGGAAAAGCTTCCATTTTGCTTTGGTTGTTAAAATGTGAAATCTTCCATAAGACACTGGCATGGTCCAAAGTAAAGAATGAAATGATAACCAAATCTGGATTGTTTCCAGCATCCAGAATTGGTTCCTTTCTGTCTGGCCTAATCTCCTTTCAACTACACTGATAGGGAGAGTGCTGGTACATAACAAAACTGGCAATTCCATACCACATGCTGTCAGCCAAATATTGCAGAGTTTCACTCTGATATCCATAATGGTCACAAAAGCAGGTGAGAAAGACAGGAGGAATAAGCTGAGTCCAGCAATTGCCATATCGTTGCATGGGAAACTGGGGTCATTTGGCTTTTAATGCTGCTTGTCCAGTGTTACACGAGCTATAAAGCAAGCCAGCGTAAGAGCATAGTATTGGTCCATTTAATAGACAAGAAAAAAACCCAAACAAAATAACAACATGTATAGTGATTTCTGCTGATCAGCAACTTTCTCTGAAATTGGGACAGTTGCATTTTAATTGACTTTTTCCCTTACAGCATTGCATTGGGAAATCAACTCTGATATACTTGTAGCAAGGTGGAAAACAGTTGAACTCTTGTCAGATTTCTGTAGAGATCAGATGGTGTTTATTCACTGTGGTGCTCTCTTGGGCTAGATTCAAACTCAGGTTCTGCAGATTACAGAGAAAATCTTTGGAGCCTCAGATGGATTTTATGCTGACTAATTTTAGAAATATTAGCAGTTAAACCTGTAGTTGGGTTCCTTTTTTCTTGGCATTCCTATGAAATGTTGCATTAAGGAGAGAACAGGGTGAAAATAAGAGCTGGTAGACTAAGGAGGGGGATAAAAGATTCATGAATATTTCTGCTAATAAAAAGTGCTGAGCTTGGCCTATTTGATTCATGGGGTCATATTATGCATTATTTTTGAGTATTCAGATGACCTCCAGGAATTTGTAAAGCTTTCATAAAAGTAGAGAATACCTTGATATTTTAGCCTGAAGTATGCTTTTAAAGAGCATCTATCACATTCAGACACAACTTAATTCCAATTCTAGAGAAAATATCATTTCTTCCAGTATTAAAAACATAGGCCATATTAACAGAATAGATACATTTTTTTGTTGTTCTTTTTCAGCAAGCACTTAATTAGTTTTGAGAATGTTCACTATTTATTATTATCTTTCATTAAAAAATTGGTTGTAGGCATCTAAGGAGAAAGCAAAAGTGACATTGTACTAGCTGGATAGGCAATTGCATCACAGCCAAAATGGTTTTGAATGCCCCATCACCTGCATATAATTTCTGCCAAGTGTTCATGAATATTTCCAAATAAAAAATATTAGTAGAAAATCCAAATCTGTTTTCAAGCTGTTGGACAGTGAAAATAAAGAAGGAAAATATCATCACTGATATTACTGGAAAAAAAAAGAATGCAAGGAGGAGGAAATCCTGTCCCAGTTGCCTGTCATGTAACTTCGTGAAATACTTCTGCTGTTTTTAGGTCCTTCCACCAAAGCAGGCTCTGAACAAAACCCAGCCCTGTCGAGGAAACTGCTTCCTAGCTGCAAGCATGGCCACCATTCCTGCAAACAAAGAGAGAGGAAAATATGTAAATTTAAACAAATTCACAGTTCTTTTTTCTCAGGAAAAAAGCTTTCATGTTATTTGAAATAGCCAGACTGCTAGAGTAATGTTCTTACATATAAATGGAAATCCTTTTTGATATTTACACTACTGATTTCTGCACTTTCTTTAATCTCTGCTTTCAAATTAATAGACAATAACATCAGATTCCTTCCTTGGCTCACTCAGCACTTGTGCATATTTACCCAAGTGTCTAGAGTGGAGATTGTACACATATCTCTAATCCACCTGCCTATGTTAGTTAAAAGCCCAGATAAAATCAGCAGCACTTAAATCTTAACCTTTTAAGTCTGAAATGTTTTTAAAGTCTGGGCTCATGGCAACTCCACTGAAGGGGGGGGGGGGGAGAGGTGGAAGTTGAATATAAAACATTTCACAGCTTGAACTATTGTTTCTTTCCAGTGGAAACTAAGCTCAGGAGTCCCGCAAGAGTGTTACTCTGAGAACATTAGTAATGCTGACCAGCTCATAAAGTTTGCAGCCGTGTTGAGTGCTCCTTGCCTCCTAGAGTCAACTTCATTTTCCATCCCATCGATGCACTGCTCCTGAAAACACTAGCAAGCAGAAGAGAAACACAAGGAGCATGAGCTGTGATATCTGGTGCTCCCCTGCCCCATCTTTGCCTTTTGTTTCAGTGTTTGGCTCCGGACCCTTCAGAGGCCACTGAGTGATTTAACACCTGGATGGTGTTGCTTGGCCCCAGGACAAGCAAAGATACTCTAACAGCCTGTTGCGCTCCCTTCTTCCTTAAATAGTGTCAAGCCTCTTGTTGGCTTCCCTCAGGAGCTGGGCCTGAGCGAACAGATGCACCTATTCCTTAGAGAATGAATAGTTTGTTTATGTAGAAGAGATGAATGGGGCAGTAAGGCCGGCTAGGTCAGTTATTTAGCATGAAAAAAGCCATCAAGCTCGACCTGCGGTATTGCCCAAGGAAGTTTGGGGCAGCTGAGCACAAAGGTGGTACACACATCCTCCTCCTCCAGCCCTCCTCAGGGATCGCTTCAATTAGGAAGGAGGGTAGATGACTTGGGCTGCTGTGTGTGGAGGTATGGAGACAGTCGGTCCCAGCCATGTCTCCCAGGAGGCTGCACTGCTGCCCAAGCAGGGCAGGGCATCCCCTGCCCTGCAGTCTGTGGGTGTTCACTGGGCATCTCTCCGATCCGTTACACTTCTCCCTGTGTCACACATCTCTTACAGCTGGGCTCAGGCATTAGGGATTTTTTTTTGTTTCTGTGTACTCCCAGGCTGACACCAGGCGAAAGGGCTAGCTGGGAACATGGATGGGGAAAGTATGTGTGCATCTTTCTTTTTGCCCGTCTCTTTTTCTCTCAATCTACCCTCAACAAGGATGCCTATAGAATATAGCATAATGCTGCATTGTTTGGTTAGGGATTTAATTTCACTCCATCACAAGCTACCATCAGAGCCCCTGTCATTACAATTTGTCACACTTTTTTGTGTGCTATATCTCACTGAAGTCACATCTCCTCAGCCGGTTGCATAATCTCCTAGTCTGGAACAAAGCTCTCCAACATAATGAAAGAGGTGAAATCAGGAAAGGGAAAGTCAACGGTTACCGTTATCACTATAGAACTTGCTCCCACTGGCTCTGCAGGTTCAGTCACACCACGCAAAGCAGAGTAAGAAGGACATGCTGTGTGTGTGTTTTTTTAAAGCCCGTTTATTGAACCTACAGGCAGCACCATTGGCTGCTGAGAGATGTAATCCTATTCCCTCCTGCAGACCACCAGCCATAAAGAGGCTGCAGGATGTCCCACTGGCCCACCAGGGAGTTGAGAGCCTCCAAAATAGATATCACAGGGAAAGGAGTGGAGAAATCAGTTTGCTTTAAAGGAAGGGATTGACTCACGTCTCAGGCTAAACCCACAATAACGTTGTGCTTAGGAGAAATACCCGGAACAGTCAGAAAGAAGACAGAGTAGCGTGCCTTAAAGGAAAAAAGAACATCTGCCAAAATAAGCAGGATTTTGTTTTCTATAGGAGGAGGGTGGTCAAGGACTCTCTTATGTGTTGAAGGCTGAATTTCAAAACGTAAGCTGACTGCTTAAAGCTTAAGGGGAATGATACGGTAGTTACATAAGGCTGCCCGAGTGCTCAGGGCTGCACACCTTGCAGCACTGCTTCAACAAGGATTTCAGCTTCTTCCCTGCGTTGCTCCTGGGTCACCGTAAGGATGTCTTTGCATCCTCACTCAATTAAAACATTAGAAACTTGAATGATTTTGCGATTCACTTACCATGACATCACCATAAAAAGGCACGTTGATCCAGCAAAGGCAACGTATACTAGAGAAAGGGGCTCGTGAAGTCCTCTGTGGACTTTACTATTGCTATTGCTACCCTGGAAGGGACCGGAGCAGCCTGAGATAGACAGCTAATTCTCAGGACAATATTATTTTTGTTCTCCATTCTTCTTGCTGCCGCTCTCTCTGCCTGCTCAGAACTTGTATAAAATCTGGTCACTCTTCCTCAGGGGATGATTTATAGATCTGGGCTCCCAGATATGAAATATCCAGGAAAACACTTTACCAGGCTGGAGTTCACAGGCAAAACCCACAGATTGGTGGTTGCAGCTCACCCAATCTGGCAATGGAATTATTTTCAAAATGGGTTTTGAGGGCTTCTTAAGAAATGTAAATATTATTCTCTACAAGGAATTACAATTTCTCCAAGAGGCACAAAACAGAAGAAAAATCTGTAGCACAAAATGATTGTGGCCTTTGGTCAACTCTTATATTCTGCTAGAATTTAATTTTATTTCTTTTTTTTTTTTCCTCAATAGAAAAACAGCATTTCAGCCGAAAGTTTGCTCTGAAAACTCCCCAGTTTCTGATCAGTTCTGAACACCATCCTTTCAGATTAAATAAAAAGAAAGTATAAAGTATTCACAAGACATGTATCAATTTGACATCAGTGTAACATTTCTTAAGTGGCTCATTCAGGAGTGAAGCCCATGACTAACAGGCAAATGGCAGCGAGATACAAGGAAAGATGGTTTTACAAAGGAGAGCAATAAGAAAGGAAAATGTTACACTGTTTCCACCGTGTGTTTTATAAGGAAGATCAGGGTAACAATGACTCAGTATGGAAGGATTTATTGGGCTATGGAGCTAAAAGTCTGTAAAGATTAAAATTCTGATGGGGTTTGGATGGAGAATTGTTTCTGAGTTTAGTTTTATCCAGCGCACTGTCCAAGTTATTAATCCCCTTGTGTTTTCTAAGCTGGGTAACTCGTTGTCGATATGCTCCCTGGGCCAATTTCAGGCATGCCGGCCCACGGACTGGTGTAATATTTCTTCAGGCGAATCACTGGGTGGTCTTGTCTTGTCTTGTGAAGAGTGAGAAGCAGATAGCGGGAGACTTTCAAGATTGCTGTAGCAGGCATCAGTCTTTGAGTGGAAAATAATCCACCTGGAAGGACAGTGCCTTTGCGAAGAGGGGCGGCCAGCGCTCCGATTGGGAGATAAGTTACACGCTGAAATGTTTTGCGGCCGAGGTGCAATTTGTCAGTGAGAGGCCAGGCTGGCGGTTCAGGCTCTCTGGTGTCTGTTAGCATCTGCCACTCGCAGCCACTTGCAGCTTCTCGGGAACGGCTGAGCACTAGAAAGCAGCACACTTCACTGCCGCGCCAGAGCAGGTGACTGGCATCAGCCTTCAGTTAACCCTCCTGACAAACCCCAGGGACGTGTTGACTAGCTGCAGAACGTGTCTAGTGCCCAGCTTTCCTCGGTGATGGCCATATGATCCATTGCAGCGTAGGACACAAAGGCAGCCAAACTGGGACAATCCCAAGTGAAAGTAAGTAGGCAGGGGAAGCGTACTGTGATAGCATCATCTCCAGAGCTGCTATCAACCACTTTATCCTCACATTGAGGATGCTGAGATGCTCTTGGAGGAAGAAGATATGGATTGAAAGAGAAGCAGAGAGTTAGTTTGGGCAGCTCATCAGGCAGCATCTACTTCCTGTGAATGCTGCCAGAGAGGGCAAGATGCCAGTAGGCAGCAGGGAGAAGCATTGATCCAGCGTTTTGCATGTGACTGCACAGAAGCTAGCACAGTCCCTCCGTGCTAATCCCATGGTGTCTCTGAACTGCTGAGGAGGCTGATGTCAGGTCTTGCCCCTAAAGACAAGTGGTCCAGGTCAGATTCACTGTAGCTGGAAGTTTTTGCAAGTATGTTCCCCCCTGGTGCTTTGTAAACCAGGAGAGAATATCGTGTTTCATGGAGAAGAGCATGTTATTATCACTAGGCATTAGATTTAAGAGAGAGGAATTTGATGAATTTGTCACTCCTCTGCATAGTTCCTCTGTTTTTGCTTTTGTTATAGCAGTTTACATAGGGTAAGGAGATAGGATGGAACTAAAACATTTATTTCTTTTTTTATTCTTGAAAGTCTTTTTTACAAGGAAGGGGGTCAAGATGTTCGTAGCTAGAGCCTGATTTGGATAAAGCAGCCCACTGTCTGAATTTATCCAAATTGCTTGTACTTCTGTTAGGACAATGAGTCATGAGATTTATAGCAGCTCTATTTCTTGTCCCAGCTGGAACTACCACTAGAACATTTTTGTGTGCTGGTCTGGTATTTTCAGCTGTGCTCCCATCTGGAGCAAGTGAGCAAAATGCACCTGAGTGAGAAACACTGAACTGAACTTCTCAAAATACTAAACCACAGTATCAGAGACTGAGACCTGATCGTGTGGTCAGGTCTAGGCTTGAAGAACAATTCTGTATTTGCTTCAGTAAAGGCAGTCCTGGACTACCAGGATAACAGCACCAGAGGAGACATATCAGCTGCCCTGGAACTCAAAGGCTGGCAAAAGCTTCCTTAAATTTTGCATGAGAATGAGTATGTTCCTGAACACCTTTAATACCTATCCTTGTTTTTGGTGTAACTTGCACAAAATATGCATGGATCTTCAACAAAAAAGTTGTGGGTTTTTTGTTCTTGTCATGCATGTGCATTAACCTCAATCTACTGCTCTAAATTAGGGAGTCTGACAAATGTAGTATCGCTAGCTGTAGCCTGTCAAAGACTACTTGTAAAGTGGAATTCTACCATGCCCACCTCCAACACTCCCAACCTTTACTAAAACACCTCTCTGGAGAGAATTCTTCATTGGCTTGTTAGGGGCAAACACTCTCTTTTTGTACTGCCTCAATATTACTAAATAACCAGAAGTAAGGGAAAAAAATCTGGTCCTTTACTAGAGAATGCTCTCCGAAACAACTTGAAAAAGCAAAGAGAAAAGTTGAGGCCTCCTGATTGATAAACATCCAGTAGTGGATGTGGCATAGATTTGAAAACACTTTGCTGCTTCTGTGTAACAGCATCACTCTGACTTCATCTGGGCGGGCAAGTGAAAATGGTTTGAACTGAGCTTTAAGGAATACGCTTCATAACATGAAGGGGGGCAAAAAACTTTACTGCCATTCAGCAGATCTTCACAATGCTGTTCCTATTTCTAGATGGTTTATGTAGCGATAATGATGAGGATTTGTTTGAGGTTTTGCTCAGGAGCTTGGTTGGGTCCTCATGGCACTAAATTCCTATCACAGGATTTTAGGACGTGGATTCCTGCTCTGCAAAAACCAGCTGGTATGACCTAGGCAAATCACTTCTGATCAGGTTTTCAGTAGTTCTTCAGCAAGTTCTTATAAGTGCTTAAGCAGACTAAGTGCCCAAATCCTATTAATTTAGTTTTGAAAAGCTGGCCTTTAGTCTCTCCAGCACATATTTTCATAGGTATTTATGATCCCAAGTACCTCTGAGGATTTCCCCCTCTGTGCCCTCAGCAAAAGATGGATAATAGCTCTACCCTATCTACCAGGGATACTGGGAGGATACGTGCATTAAAGATCACACAGAAGTCATTTAGGCTGGTTGATCTCACAGGTGTATTTACATGGCCTGATTCTTTTCCCATGAACTCATTTGAAATAAATGGAAATGCAGTGGTAATAAAACTGGTGTCACCAGAGAATGAATCTTATAATGTGATTTGTTGTTCAGACGCTGAATGGGTGCAGAGCCTGAGTGCCCTTCCTATTCAGACAAGGGCTTTTTTCTGCTAGACAGTGTTGAGGTACACATAGGATGGAAACCTTCCTTCCTACTCTCTCACCATGGCCGTGGGGATGAGGTGAAGTCTGGCTTTTGCAAAAGCACTCCTACTTCTATAAAGGCACTGCCCAAACCAGCTGAAGTATCAGAATTAGTCTGGTGTTCATCTTACTTGCCCCTTTATTTTTGAGGCAAAGCGAGCAGCAACACTTTGGTTCTGAAAGATGGGAATTTACACTCCAGCAAATAGCTGAACGTTAATGACATTCAGCCCGTATGGAAGCATATATTTTATAGGAAACCACATTGGTTATGCTTGAGAAATCTTTCTAGGACAGCCATTGCCCTGAGACTTATGCATCTGCATAAAGTCTGCTACATTAGAAACCGAACAGAATGGCCTGTCTCTCCCACGGTCTTAAGTTAACACTTTTCCTTTTGTCTGGGGCACCCTTTTCTAAACTTGAAATCCAATTGGCCAACAATTAAAGCCAATTAGCACGTGAGGAAAATAAACCGCAGGCCCCACTTCTATGTATTTCACGGGCTGTTAGAAAGCCTAGTTAGCTCAAGGCATTAGCATAGTTCAGTATCGGTCGAGGCACACAGCAGAGACTAGTTGGCTTAAAGTATTAGACGACGGCGATAGCGTCCTGGCTGAGCGGCAGTGTTATTCTGGGCTCACAGCTGCCAAACATTCTTGACAGGAGACGAGGCAGATGTCCAAGGACAATCAAAGAGAGAAGAAAGTTTAAGCCAACGTTTGCCTATCTCATATTCTCTACTTGATCCTCTCCTCAAAGACAAGGCACAGCTGTTGCACTTCAAGGTCTATCTGGCTGAACCCAGCAACTCCTCCCTTTCTCCCTCCTGGCCTGCCTGAGCTTTCTGTGTGTTGGACTTTGGCAACCTACCAGACCTCATTAACTCCTAACAGGACAATTCATGACATTAAATGGGTCTTATTTAATCTTTTTGTATGTGTGTGAGTATCCGAGAACAATTCTGCTGCATACTAATTGCATGAAAATGTGGCGGATTATAGTTATGTGAGTATTGCCCACCAGTCTACAAGGGATCACCCTAGGCCACAAGAACAAGCACTGTAACATTAACAAGGTGATTTGTTATAGCTGCGATGGCAAAGGTGATGCAAAAACAGCAGACAAAGGTGTTTCAGAGACAAAGGCATCAAGAGGCTCGGTCATTTTGCTCTCACTGATGAATAAAAATACAAGAACTGTTGTGATAATGAACACAGTGAATGATGGCAGGTGGATTAGTAAGAACAGAAGTGTCATATCTATAGCTCCCAGCCCATCACAACAATTTATCCCACTCAGAGCTTGCTTTCTGCAGCCCTCTTTTCTGGCTGATATTTTGATTTGGGCAGGGAGTGTTGGCCAGTTTTTGTGATGCTCTGGTCAATTTCTGCTGCTTTTTTTTTCTGTTGGTTTGGTTTTTTTTCTCTCCTAAGTTCCACAGCAGCTCTTATCTCAAATGATGTGGGACATGCATCTACCTTGTGGCCATAGGAGATGGGGATGTCTCCAGTTCAATTCCATTGTCGCCACGTGCTAAAGGAAGGGCAGATGTGAATCACCTTCAAATGCCTCCTGAAGGGAATATATGTCATTTTAGGACCCCAGTGTTGTGTGTCACTGGCTTACAGGAATAGTCTAGGACAAGGAAAACTTGGGCTCTGCCACTGGTTTGGTCTGTAACCTTCAACAAATCATTTACTTTCTTTGTGGTTTATTCTAAGCCATTACATGAGAAAACTAACATCTAGCTACATCTCAAAAGCACCGTGGGACTGTCAGAGGAGAGGAATTGGCTCACTTCAGAGTAGAACAATTATAAACTGCATACAGAGCTGTGGAAAAGATATAGCTGGCCAGTTTAATTCAAATAGACAGCTGAGATTCCCAGTCCAAAAAATATGGAGAGTTTGCTTTAGATTTTCCAAATTTCAATTAAACAATGTGACTTTCTCAAAGAAAGCTATCTTAACTTTTAAAGGTTTTTGAATTGTTTACCTGTGGAGATTTCTTGCAGAGGCAGAAGTGCAGCCATGTGCAAATAGAGGCTGAGATTAGGGCATACGCCTTCTTGCTCCCCTAAATAAAACTGCAGTGAGTTTGAACGAGCAATCCAACAATAAAAAAATGTTTGTATGTTCATAATGGAGCAATTCTTCCTCAAATTTAGTAAAATATCACAATTCTGGACATCCAGCAGTTGTAGAAAACATATTGCTTACTTGTTAATCATTCTGGTTAGTATTATTCCTGCCTTCTGCCCTTTGCCCACTGATTTGTTTCCTTCATCCTTTATAGTTTTGTTTTCAATTTCATGTCCCCTACACACGCAGGCACAACAGCAGACATGCTGAGGCCACCACATGCTTGAAGCTTGGAAGTGCCGTTCTGACACGAGCAATATATCCTTTCCACGAGGTACAGGCACTTGACTGAGATGGTTGAATTGCTGTGGCTCCACCAGCCACTGCCTGTCGATGGAGCCACAGCAACTGCGTGCGCGTTCTTAAAGTACCACAACTTGTAAGTTAACACATTTGCTTAGACCATGAAAGTGGTTCCCACGCCTCATCTGACAGGCAGTAACTGGTTAAATTGTGGTAAGTGGATCACTTTCAATTGTACGACTATATCCATAACATAATCTGGGATTTCAAGGGAGCCTTGGGCAATCAGCATCTCCCACCACTTTACTGTGGGCTTTGCGTGTCTCCATCCCTTAGGGTCTCAGTTATAATTCCTAGAATAAAATAATGTCAAAAACTATTTTGACTGTCTCCTCAACGTAATAAAAATATATCCCTGAAGAGTCATCAGTGCCCGGTCTCTGTGTGCCAAATTAAATTTTCTGCATAGGGAGGAGGGGAATGAAAACAAACAACCCCTTAAACAATGACATTGGGATCTGAATGTGCTGTGCCTCCCAAGACATCCAAACTCAAACACAAAAGGATGCAAAGCATTCCCAAATGCCTTCCCTTCACTTCTCTTCTCACAGCAACTCTGATGGACTAAAGCCTTTGGCTGCGAACAAGCTCATGACCACAGCAGCGATTCTGTTGCTCGGTCTCACTCTGGCAGCCCTCTAATCCCTGTGCTTGCAGCAGTTTGGCTTTTGGGTGGCTAGATGTCTCTGAAAGAGCATCATGAAGCTAGTGAGCTATTTCAAACTCGTCAGGACCTTAAAGGACGAATAGGAGGAAGCCTGTGTGAAGAAGGGCCTTGTTTAACAGGGTTGTAGGGGCCAGGCAGTGCTGCAGTTTGCTGTGTGCTGCTATGGGATGGGAGAAAGGGTGTCAGAGATTGCTGTGCCCTCCCTGGGAAGCAGCTGGGGTTGTTGCATGCTCAGGGTGCCAAGAAAAAAATGAAGAAAACATCAGGAAACCACATGATTTCAATGCAACAAGAGGAGCACTACAATAAAACGTATGTGTGTTGCTACCCTGTCAAACTGGCTGGAAGAACCTGGGTGCAACATTTTTGCCCGACTTTCAGCTGGCTGAGGGAAGGCCAGCTTCCCATCTACGGCTCCTCTTTGCACAAGGCTAAGAGGAATTTGGCAGCTGAAGCCCCATCCTCTCACCTTCATTAAAAACCCCATTTATTCCATGTGATTTAGTGCTATGAGACGCATTAGGAAGAGGCAGCTAACTAGTACTTGAAAAGTTGCTTAGGTCTATGCTGCTAAAGATATTTAGGCACCTAAGCTGCTTCAGAAAGATTTTTCAAAAATGCCAGGATGATTCATTCCTATTAATTTCAATAAGAGGCAGTTAAATGCTGCATTTATTTGTCAATGCCTAACTGCTTAAAAATTGGATGGTGCTGATTGTGAAGATTTAGGAGCCCTGGCTCTTCAACAGAGCCAAAATCCCGTGAAGCAACGATCATTTTCCCCGTTCAAAACTCCCTGTATTTTGGGGGCATTTCCTGTATCTATCCAGGTCTACATTCCCATATTGCTGTTTCCACTTTCAAAGCGGCTGTATTTTAGTGCTCAGGGAGGGATTTGCTGTATACATATGTCCAGACCACGCTTAAAGCCTTTTAAATGTAAAAGAACAGGTGAAGCTAAAGTCACCTGTGTCCACCATCCCTCAGCCTAAGTGTGAATCCCTGTGAGTCCTTACAGTATGCGTGGCCCCATGGGTGCTGATTTTCACGACATGCTTTTGAAGAAATAAAAATGAAATACTGACATGTTTTACACTCAGACAGAGTTCCTGGGGTTACCTGATTTATATTTTCTTGTGCATTTTGGGCTGCACTTTGAAGGCATGAGCAAGAGTCTAGTGTTCAGGGATGGGTATGGAAAGGACAGAGCTCTGCATACACCACGTCGTAAACTGGAAAGGATTGTAAGAAATCTCAGCTGCTGGCTTGGCTGGTTAGGGGCTGCAATTTTCTCTCCAGAGAGTGTCCCAGGGCTGGGAGCCAACTGCCTGGGGTGAGGAGGTACTAAGCTGTGTCACTCTTGTCTTGTGAGGGCACGACACGAAATCAATGCTTTCTGTGCCTGAGAGGAGGAGAACACGGTGGCAGTCACTGCAGAAGGGCACATATCCTGGTCCTCTGGCAGAGAGGCTGTCTCAGGTGTCTCTCTTCTCTGCAGAGACAGCAGGGAGGGCAGCCAGGGGTGGATCAGACCTGCATTCGGTTTCACAGAGTTGGTCAAGCAGAGCGAAACACAAGGAAAATCTTTCTTCAGGTCCCCAGCTGAGTTTGCCCTGACACTACCCCACCTTGTTTGAGGGAGGCAAGAGTCTGGTTACTACGAGCACTGTTTGTTCATTAAACTTGAGCTGCAAGAACTAATTTGCCTTTTGGGCAAGCTTTCTGAATACAAAGCTGCATCTTATCCCGCTTGCATGACCTGTCTGTGCGGGCGCTCACCCAGCGCGTCAGGCACGGGCAGCACTTCCAGCACTCCAGAGGTGGCAAAGGCATCACCTTGGCTGCTGAGCAAAGCAAGATCCTGATTTTCCTGGCCCGGTGCAAGAGCTTTTCTTTGAAAAACAGCGGTGCTTCGCATTTGCATTGCTATCGTCTGCCTCACCTGAATTTTGCTGGCGCTGACGCGGGTTGCAGTGGAGCAGAGTGTGTTTTATCACGCAAGTCCTGCTGCTCCTTTCAAAGGGCAAACCTTGGGATGACCCTTCCCGAGGAAGCGAAGTGCCCTGCAGGGCCACCCCCATAAGGTCTTGCACCTACCACGGGGGTCAGACCCCAGAGGCTAAAAACACTTTTACTGGGGAGGCCAATCTCAGGCAGACCCAGCCTTTTAAACCCAGATGGCAATAACTTTGAGACCGAAATCTCTCGCTGCCCTGCGGAGAAAGAGCAAAGGCAAGTTTACAAAAGGCCCATATGTGGCTGAGTCATTTTAAGCAGCTCAGGTACAGACACACCTCTTCCTTATCCAGAAACCTCCTCGGGGAAAGAAAGAAAGACATATGTTTGGCCTCTGCAGCAAGCTCTTATCTTGGCAGGAGAAAGCTATTGATGTTCATGTTTCACATTTCTGGCGCCCAAAACAGGTTCTGATGTTTAAAATGAGGCAGCGGTGGAACCTGTTTTAAATATGTAACAGTCTCGGAAAGGAGCAGTCTAATCACTTCATTATCCAACACAGCAGAAAATGGTTTGAAACCCAAACTTGAGAGAGGGGGGCTTAGAGGAACCTTCCACAACAAGACATTGCCAACATTAACCCTGGTATTTATTGCTCATTTTAACTATGGTGCACAGCAAGCATTTTCTCAGCCTCGCATTGCAAGAATATATAATTCATATGCTTAATATTTAGCCTCAGCTCTCCTTGCATATGTTACAGTGCTGGAGACTGTTTGTGTGTTTGCTATATATCAGTTGACACCTCTGTAAAATCTTTATATTGAATGCCTTTGGCAACTATATGCCAAATAATAGCATTACCATTTGTAATTTTCTTAGCTGCAGCTTTCCTGTAAGCTTTGCTCTATGCATTACAAGTAGGAAGGATTTAAAGAGCTTTATTGGTTCTCAAGTCTTCCTAATGACCTTTCCACGCTTTTGTAAGTCAAAATAACTTTTTCTTTTTTTTTTTTTTTTTCTCCTCCTTGTACATTTTCAAGTAAAACTGCAAGAGCTCCTAAGCAAATAAGTATGAGAAATAGATAACCACTGCCTCTGCTTCAACTCTCTGCTCCTCCTTTTCTTACTTCCCAGCCAGAGTCCCCTGGTGTCACCCTCAGATTTTGTTGACTCTTGTCTTGCAGATGCTTTTCTTCCTTCACTCTCATCTTCAGATCTGCTCATTTATAAAAAGAAATAGGAAAGACCCTGGTGAAAGATCGGAGCCTAGCAGTGCTAAGCACTGTACAAATAACACAAAGGCTGTCCTTGGTTCAGGACTCGCCGCGTAGGATTTAGACAATATGCCACGGGGGAATAAATCAATAAGTGGAAAGGAGAGGAGATACGTTTATGCTTGTTAATGATTATGTGGCGTTTCAATAGCCTTATTATTTACTCCTTCTATAAATTCTGCTTGTTTTCACCTAAAATATCTCAATGCTTCCCTGAATTGCAGGCTTTTGTTTTATCTGTCCTGCACAGTCTCTTGTCCACGTTGGGCTGTGAACTTCTCAGAATGGGGACTGGGTGCTATTGTTTAGTTAGCAGTAGGTACATTTACAGGGTTGTATATTTGCTTAATAAAAATAAATAACCAGCAGAAGTTCCAAGCTCAGAATTACACCAGACACAGCATTTTCCTTATTGCTTTGTCTTGTGGAAAACAAAGTACATTTTATCCTACGTTTATCATGTAGCTTATGTGGTACTTTTCATTTTGATGTATGGCACACTTTCTAATGTGTCTCCCCTCATGTCTCTTTATTACTAAAGCGTTTCGGTGGAAAAGTATATTACAAACAAATAAATAACTTTCAACTACTGTCACTAGACTAGCAAAAGAGCCACAGGCACAAGCTAGTTGGGTCCATTCATTACAAGCCTTATTCAGGACTTTATGACTATCTTGTTCTTTTTATTTTAATGAATGCCTCTCACAACTTCATCCTAGCAAATTTTGCTCTCCAGCTTCTTGTTTTCATATATCTAAAAAGCAAAAGCAATCAGGGAGGGGAAAGGAGAAAGAACAGAGGGGCTGTTGATGGGAGCTGGCCTTTTGGCTCAAGTCTCTTGCTACTTTTTTTGGGGAGGGATGGGAACAGTGCCTACTGCTGCTGAAAAGGGTCACTTTTTTTTCCCCCATGACAGCTTCCACTCCAGACACCAACATCTCCTTTGGTCACATTAGCAGTGAGCATGGCTTTCTAGGGCTCGGAAGGTAAACCGGCCATCAGTCATGATGAAGGGTTGGTACCTTTAGCCCAGGCTCATCCCATACTGAGTTACTTCTACAGAAACCCAGATTCAGCCTTAGTTATGAGACAAACAAAGCTGGGAGTTTGAAAATCGATGTAATGGTGGAGTGTGACTTGTTGGTCGTGGGAAGCTGGGGAGAAAGCTGTAACTGGTGTTACTGGAAGTCTGTTAGGGCGTGATGATGAGCTGGCCATTGGTAGCCACTACCTAGGAAGACCAATGAGAACAAGTTTAAGTGCATGGAACTTTCTTTGTCCAGTTAGGAAAGAGAGAAGGCAAAACCATGGCTTAAAAATAGCACCTGCAAACCTTCATTAGTACCACAAACCTGTTCTTGATGACATCATAAGGAAGCATGGGAAGAAGGGTGCAGGCTGCCAGCACTGTTAAAAACACAAGCAAGCTCTGTATTCAATAAGGAAAGGATCCCACCCCACCTCACCCCCTGCTCTCCACCGTCGCCTTCCCTCTCTAAAGCCACAAATGTGCCTGAGGTTGTTTTACATGGGCCGAGTTGCACATGCAAAACTGTGACAAGCCTATTAAAGGTGTGTTAAGTTACGATATTTAGGCTCCTTCGTCAAGACGTGGCAATTTATGGCGGCAGCTGGATGACAAACCTGTACATGAATTGAGGAGACAAAGGAGCTAGGCAAAGGAAATTGGGGAGTATGGCATGGTAATCCTTTTGGGCAGGCCTGAAGTCTAGGTATATTTGTTTGCTTGTTTGTTTGTTTTTGAGCATTTTCTATGAAAATACAGTTGGAAAAGGATCCTTTCAGCTAGACCCTTTCTGCTCCCTGCCCCAGCCCAATTGTGTGAAAAAGCAGCTTTGCCATAAACAGATTTTACTATATCAGAGTCAAATTTTATTACATCATTATAGGAGTGTTCCACTGGGTAATATGACTGGCTGCCCTATCAGAAGACCAGTACTAACGCTGTAGTGAAAACATGCCATCACACTTCCCCAATAAAAACTTTTATTGTATCCCAGTGCACATTAAAAACAACACTAAGTACATTAATACATTGTAATTTACTTTTGTATTATGGAGCAAATGACAAACCTGGTGCTAATGAGGTCATATTTTCCATTACCCCAGTGCAAACTCTTGGTTAATCCCGTCCTTGGAGATTTCCATTGGGAACTCAAGGCACACGCGTGTGTGGACACGCACACACAGACGCACACCCCGTGCATGTGCTGGTAAGGGCTGCTTCCATTGTCAAATGTGGTGACAGAATTTGATTGTCTTTTAAACTGCAGCTTTCGACAGAAACATTTATTTTTAATTGCTCTGACATTTGCGTTTTGTTCACGAGGCGTTCTTTAACCAAAAAAACCCAAAATCGCAGGCTTTCCCATCACCAGTGGTGTCTCTTACTTGTGAAGCCCCTTTCACACTGTGGTGAACAGAAATGCAATTCTTCTGTGCTGCAGAAGATGAGGCTGAATGGATTCTTTGGGGATTGCTTATATTTCAAGTACAATTATTTAAGAAGCTGTAAGCTTTCCATTTTATTTTGTCATGAGCTGAATGTTAGAAGAAAACTCATTTCTCAGGAGATATGGATGATTCTTTATTTCTAAACTTCCTGTGGTGTTTTCTTAATGACGCTATTAAATGATTAAGCTTTGCTTTTATAAATTAAATCACCAAAATGAAATCATTAAGGCTCTCTGAGTTTTATTAAGCATAGTTATTTGCCATCATGTGTAAATTCACTTAAGTAATCATCTACACTATCTGCTTTAAAATTGTCTTGGCAGCACCACAGGGAAGTCAGTTCAGCATGGTGGATGCAGATATCCCTCTCTCCTCATTTCAGAAGGCTCAAAAGACAGTAAGGAGAGCGAAGGATGTTGTTTATATGAGAAAGGGAAGCAAATGCCAAGAGCTCAGTGAGCGACAGATCTCACAGCCTTGCACCATAGCCAGTCCCTGGGAGGCAGTTGTTGTACCCCTGGGGCTGGCAGCTATGCAGATAGTAATGGGGGGGTTGCACACAGGTGCAGCCTCTTCTCTCCCAGGTGACACGGAACTGGGGGCTCCATTCAGGTGCACTAGTTAGCAAATTACTTTGTCTTTATTTTCCCTCCAGTCCCTTCCCTTCCTCTTTCTCGGTATCTCTTCTCTGCTCTATGCTATTTGTTCTTGCCACATTTTCGTCTCTACTCTGCTGATGAATTAGGCTGTTGCTGAGGGAGAAAATTGATCTTCACTCTTACAGAAGTTGCAAGACAAGTTATGCTTAGTTCAGGCTGTGGTATTTTCCTAGCCCATGGTAGGATAAGACATAAATGGTGCTAAGTGTGTAGAATTGAACTGCGGCCGCAGAATCTAAACCAGAGATGCTCACTGGTATTTACATTTAAAGCCATTTCCTTTAGTTCTTAAAACCACTATATGTTTTTAATGATGTTTTATCAGGGGGGGTTTCTTTCTGGAAAGATTAAAGGGAGAAAGGATGGATGTGTAATGACTTGGAAACTAGTTTCAGAGTAGAGGAAAAACTGTGGATTTCTGTTATCTTAGAGCTGTAATCTGTGGATGTTGTAAGGATAGAAGCTGTGAGGCAGCCTCATGTGATAATGCAAGTATCTTATGTACCTTTTTTACATTATCCATAGCAAAGCAACTGAGGAAGGTGTAGCTTGCTCTGCTGCAGTGGGATAACTTAATTGTCTTCTCTAAAACTGTGAAGGGCCAGATTTCTGCCCTGGCTCCACATCAAGCATGTCTTGCTGATGGCTGCCCCTTCTCTCCTCACTGGGGATGATGGGGATTAACAGGGAGACTTGGTAGTTGACTTTGCTGTGTGGTCAGAAGCACGTAGTCACAGGGAGTATGTGCTCCTATGGCTTATGGTTTGTGAGTTTTTTTTAAACTAACTGAAGTTGTGAGATATAAAAATGGGGAATATCAATTTTCCCCCTCCTGTTGCAAGCAGAACTTACTGTTGTTCAGTTTCAAACTTTAGCTGGTAAATATTCCTCAGCTCTACTCTGAATGTTGCCACTTGCCCAGCTTGCTAGCAAATAATGGAGTAAGTAAATATTTCCTATTATCTGTTTAAAATATTTTTTGAAAACTACAAGCGACTGATTGTTTGTAAACATCTCTAAGCTGATCGTGTCCATTTACCTATGTTTTCCATGGCAGAAGCTGTTAAAAATAAGTTGAAGAAATTTCACAATAAAATATCATTCTGAACAAAAAGTAGGTGTTTCAAACCTATTGAGTGCAACTCTTTGTATTCTCAGATTGATTTTTCTGTGGCTCTTTCTTCTCTCAGCTGTTAGTTTGACAAACTTGAGAGACATTTGCAGAATAATTTTATGTTGCGAGACCTGATTATTTTTTGCTATTACTACTGAATTATTTTGCTACTCCTGATGAAGAAGTTTTGGGGGTAATGTGCTTTATCAGCTTAAGATTCTTCACTTGAGTTTTGCCTGTTTCCCTTCTGAAAGGTGCTTGTTTACTCAGATTTCTCAGGAAGCCAAACATCCAGAAGTAAAGAAATAGTTCTCAGTTGGTGGTAATGTTAATAAAACCAACCCAATTTGCATTATATATTTATGTATGTACATATATTTGTTTGGTACTTATATGCTGCTAACAGTATCTGCTATAACTTTAAAATACTCTGAAATATATGTAGTGCTTTTAAATTTGATGTGGAAGCATATTAAAACAAATGAAAGTCAGTAGTAAATCTGGGACAGTATTATTGAAAACCTGATGCAGATATCTGTGTTGTTCACGGAGAGGCCTTTCTGTCAGACTTAGAATAGTTTTGGCTGAATTTTCAATGAAAGAGTTTAAACTGTAGGAACAATAAATTTTTTTGACTTGACAGAAAACATTGTTATATAGACAAATAACTGGCATGCCAGTAAATAAATGGAGCACATTTTCCAAACATCAATAGATGGGGTTTTTTGCCTGGGCAAAAGCCATTTTAACAGGAACAGATTTTGTGTGTGCGTGTGTGCAGTGGCTCCTGTATAGTGTTTGGAAAATGTACCCATATGTCTACTCACAAATAATGTTCACCTGTAAGGAAATGCACACCAGGTTTATGGATGCTATTGAGTATTCCCAGTCCTACCACTATGAATAATGATGCTTACATGCCCTCAACATGAAAAATGCTCATCTGAATGCACTGAAATAGCCTGATGTACAGATTGTTGACATTATTTTTTAAAGTAGTATTCACAGGTGGAGCTGTCAGTGTTATCCCTGCCATACGCTAGAGGAAGGAAGAGTTTTGGGAATTCAGCAGAAACCCAGTTATCGTTGTTAGCTAATCCTGGGAGTTTGCCTCAGAGTATTTGAGGGAGAGCAGCAAGGCTGAAGATTTGGATTCCCCAAGGTGGGCAATTGCTCACTGCTTGTGAGCCAGGTTGGAGACAGGCTGCAGGGCCTCAGGCAAATAACTTTGCTGCCTGTTGCCTCTCTTACCTCATTTGTAATAGGTGACTAGGTATAATTATATATCTGTTGCTTTAGAAGATAAATTAGTTCATATTTGCAAAGCAGGTGGAAGGGAAAACAAAAAAAAAAGCAAGTTACCTCTGGTCTTTCCATTCGTCTTCTTCCTAACTGCCCCATGAAATAGTTTTCCTTTGCTAGGAGAAGAATAAGAAATGCAAGCTGACGTTTCTTCCCGACATGGAATGTTCTGAGCATTAAAACTCTGTCGACCTTTTTAGCAAGGTTGACTGGGGTAAGCCAGAGTGTTATACAAGAGAGACAGGGGGGCAGTTCTGCACCAGCTACAACAGGTAGCAATTTGGCTTGCTGTGCCTGCATCCAAATTTCGCCTGTGGATTCGAGCCCTGAATCGCACGTTGCTAGGCGGATACTATTTTCAAACGTTTAAGGGAAGCTTTTGAGTGTAATGTGCACTTCTCTCCTTCAACATTTAAAGACTGCAGCAGTGGGAGAGGCATGCGGCATATCTGTAAAAGCCTGAAAGCTGATGAAATCTCAGTTAGATCTGTTATCTCCCAATGCTTTAAAGGTCTTCAGCTGGGAGATTAAAGAACAAGGTTACTGTGACAATTTGTTTACACGCAGGGAGAGATTAAGATCTCGTTGAAAAGGAATAAAAATAACATCATCTTGAGCTGTCACAGCATGAGACCCATTGTAATCAACACTGGTCTGATTTCAGGGATAATTTAAGACCAATTTATTATCTTAATTAAAAAAAAGAAGGGAGAATTCAGTGTTTCAGATGCTAGTTGGACTGCTAGAATGTGATGCCTCTGGAGTATCTCCATTTTACACAGTTAAAAACTTTAAAGGTGTTCGGAAAGGGAAGCAAAAATCAGATGATACAAACATTTGAGCCTGTATTAATAAGCCTTGGATTAATAATACAGTTAACCACAGAAAAACAAACCCCAAATTCCAAAGCACACTAAAAAATTAACACAGAAAGCATCACTTCTCAAAGTCTGTTTTGACCCTGTATGGCAAGCAGGTGAAAATAAAATAAATGCATATGGAGAACTCCCCTTGATTATGTTTCATGCATATATTTTAGCTGTTCAGTTACAGTAATAAGATCATGCTGAATATTCCTTGTAACTTCTGGCTTTGAAATTTCAAATCCCCAAGTTGCTGGTATCCGAGTACATGTACAAGCAATTCAGAGTTCAGAGAAGGGCTTGCTGTATTTCACAGGCATTTTATATCAGCCGCTACTCAAAAAAGAGGCTATTTCTGCTCTCTAATTCATGTAAAATAGAAAAATCCATAGCCCTTAAACTAAACTGGAAAGGGGGGGGGGGTTGGAATTTGCCTGGCCTGTTTATGTGGGGCTTTAGCACTTGTTTTTACCAAACATTAAAATGGTTATTTCTATCTTGCAAAAAGCAATTTAAAATTTGTTTCTCATGATCATTCACTCTTGGAAGCTGATGATACAAGTTGCTATATCCAGCTGATGGGAGATCAGGTGACTCATACGACAGACCTCTTGGCACAAGGAACAAATTTTAAAAGCAACTAGGGTAAAAAAGGGAAATGTACCAGAAGTGTATTCTTTTAAACAGAATTTGAGTCAAGTCTGGTAAGCTGGAAGAGAGTTTTCAGACCTCTTCAGAGAAAAAGGTGAATTGCAGATTGCTTACTTGCTGCAATTTTCCCAGGTCTCATATATCTACTCCGACCTAAACCATTGGGCCAGCCTGGTTGAACACCAGATTTTGTATTCAACTTTAAACTGTTCTAAGCCTCTGAAACAGACTCGGCCATGGGTTGAATATGAAGCTGAATATGTGAGCACCACAGACAGAAAAAGGTATTACCTGCTCTGTTCTCACCTAGATGCAAAATGTGAAAGACCACAGGTGGGTTTGGGTGGGAATCTGCTGGATCCCAGTCCACCAAGGCAGGCAGACTGTCAGTCTTCCAAAGATAAAGACTTTACAGCAGCCTCAAGTAAACTGTTGCAGTGTTTCACTGCCCATAGCTTTAACAAGTTTTACCTAGGGGATGATTCAAATGCCTAAAACCAGATCTCTACTGCCATTTAAAATCTCTTACTGAATCTTGCCAAGTCTACAGCATCATCACAAGGGTACAGGTCTTCAACAGGTTCCTTATCACCTCTGCCAGCCTACCTTGGATATCCTTGGGTCCCTACATTGACACAAAATATTTATATATAGATATATGAGTTTATATGAGTATATATGAGTTTTTCTGCTAACCTGAATCTTCCTTGCTGTAAACCATTCACTTTCCAGCCTAGCCAGTATGGTTCTGGCGGGCAGACTATTTCCTTCTTTCATCTTTTAAATTTCTGAAGACCCTTAGTTAAAACAATTGTGTGCAGTCTTTTTTTTCTTTTTTTTTTTTTTTCACAAGCCAAATTCCCCGGAGCTCTGATCTTTCTGTTCTCCCTCTAAACCTGGCCCCAGCCAGTGCTGCATGGGCTGGAGGTCAGTGAGGAGTCTGGCAGGCAATGCTTCTGCTTATACATGCTAATATTGTGCTCCACAACTTCATAAGAGTATTCCCTCCTCTTTAACTTCGGATCTGCTCATCTCTTCACATCATTTAATGAAGTATCACCTCCTTGATAGGCTCACCCTGTATACACATCCTTATTCCCACTCAGACTTGGACTCCAAAGTTGCCCTTAGGGATGGGTACCTTATTTTTCTCCAGACTATTTTTCCAATTTATCAAGATCTCTTTGAATTGTTCTCCTCCCTTTCATTATGCTGGCTGCCCTCCCCAGCTTGGTGTGCTCTGAACATTTAATACACATATTCTTTATTTCACTGGCATTAATGAACATGGTCCGAAGACAGAGCCCAAGGGAGCCTGCTCAGTATCGTTTCCATTTTGGACCCTGATAACTTAATCTCTGCAGTCCCCATGGTTTAGATATGCTTTTCTACATGGTCCTTTTATTCACTTGCCCCACTCAGAGAGTCATTTTCCTGGAGATTTGGGGGTGGTGGCATAAAGGCACAGATTTCAAAGCAGTATGTCATTTTACCCTAGCAGAGGATCTGACTGTTTATTTCCCCTCTCCCATGGAATTCCTTTGTCCTGTTGCCCTGTGTATAAAGGCAATACGAATAACCCTGGGGCATGTGGAGGGGGAGGTTACTGTGACTCACACTACCATGCTTTTTTGTTCCCCCCTTTGGTGCTGTATTGCCTAGTGCGTGTCCTCGCTCCTGGCTCTCGTCACAAAAGGCAGCAACAATCAACCTAACCTCCAAATGAGTAATCTGCTTACAAAGAGCTCTTTGAGCTCACAAAGTAGTTGCAGGGAGGAAACGTCCCACTGGGGAACCAGGTGGACAGCAAACATTCGCTTTCCATTACAAATGAGTTCAAGGGAAATGGAGTCACCCCAGCATGGGATGCCAAATCTGTATCCAAAGCTACTTCCCACCATCCAAGCCAAACATACTTCCCTTTCTCTCCCTCCCCATCTCCTCTCCTTGTTTACAAACACGTTTACAAGTACTTGATAGGTGACCTTATTTACTTAGTAACCTGTGGATTCATTTATCTTGAAATTAGCAGGTAATGAACTGGAAACCCTCAACAACCCTCCCACTAATTAACATGATAATAAGATTGTTTTGCTACAGAGGTACAATTAGCATGTATGAGCTAAAGGGGGAGAAAGATCAATAAAATGTCTGAAGGGTACTAGGAACCAGTCTCAAGAAGAGAACAAAAGAAAAGAGCTTTGTGGGGTTACAACAGCAGCAACTTACAGGCCTAGTGCTTTAAAGTTATCCAGAGTAGTGGTCCTCTTTCCCTTAGACTGCCTGCGAGTAGGCTGGGTGGAGCTACCTGTATCTTTTACTACTTCTTGCCATTCAGAGTAGATTAAGGATATATAAAGAGTAGTCTGCCAATATGGTAAAAAATGTGGAGGGGAAAAAAAAAGCAAAGGTTGGGAAAAAACCATATATATGGCATCTGTCTATAAAAACAGGTGTTAGATGGTGAAAGGGAATGGGTGTAGAGTCATTTACTGCCCATAATCATGCCAGGACTTCAGTAGGTATGTTGAGAAACCCCTCTTTGCTGTTTAGTTGACTTTAAGGAGATTACTTGGGTAAGTAATGCTTTCACAGATCTTTGCTGGATCACGCTTTTACATAGGGAACTGAGTGGGAAACAGCAAGAAAAAGCTGCACAACAGTTTTAATAGCCTCTCTTTGCTAAGTCAGATCAGCTTGGCCGAAGGCAGCTGGGGAGAACGCACATGTGAGGGTGATGTGCAGCTGGAGAGAAATAACTTTGCCAGCCAGGGATGTCTGTCTCCTAAAAATCCCTGGTTAGGTGGAAGAAATCTGCGCCAAAGCAGGGATATTCCTCCCCAGAGAAAGGAATATGAGAGAAATAGGAGGATTTTTCTTTTCTGTATTCATAGTTGTTTGTCTACTAATGTATTTCCACCTACACAGACTGGATCCAACACATCCATGGCTGTGTAGGGAGGAGAGGGAGAGGAGAGACACACAGCTGAGATGCATGAAATGGCTAGATGCAAACAGGGCATAGGAAATAGTGGGCTAAATGGGGAAGAAACAATATGGGACTACAGCCTTGTTAATTCCTCTGTAACCTTCTGTGACTAAATCCACACCTAATTGTTGAAAATAAAGTAGGAAGTAGTACTCCAGCACTTGGTTTACTGTCTGATGTCAAGTTGAAGAGCCAGCAACCTGTACTACTGTCCTTTTATGCAGGAATTGATGGATAAATGAAGAACTCTTGCTTTCAGCTTGGAGGAGCTTGGTTTAAATCTCTTCAGGTCTCAGTGAAGCTCAATAGGATTCTTTATTTTTTCATAAGTTCCCATAGGTATTGGCTCCACTACAGAAAGCCATATTTTGCCCTAGATGACTTGGGAAATGAGATCATTCACAGTTGCTTGACGCAAACTGTGGGTGCTGAAGGCTCAAATCTGGCCCCGAGCTCTTTCCCTCACATCCGGCTTAACCCCACATCTGTCCTCCCCATCTGTATTGATGCCTTCTGTCACCTCTGAAACTTTACATTAAGCAGCACATTTCAGCACAGAAACTGCCGAGGAATTTGGGATAGTCGTGCGTCTGGAGTAGAGTCTTCAGGTAACACTGATGATGCCTGTGAATATTTTACCAGGCATCTGATTTTTGAACTAATGTTATTCAGCAGTTGCTCAAGTTCACAGAATATTGTCTCCTGGCATTCTTTAGAGTGCGAAAGAGGAAGGAAAACTATTAATTACTTTTGATTGACATTTTCCATTTGTGTGTGTGTGTGTGTAGGGGGGGGGTTGTTGTGCATTTTTTTAATAGAACCTCAGGTTTGAATTGGGTAAACTGACACCTTGCAATCTGATCTGACAGCCCTGCTTTGTGTGGGAGTTTGTACGACTCCAAAATTTCAGCTGTGAGACTTTCTGCGTGAGCAGTCATTTTATTAGAAGTTTTGACACCTCTCCTAGCAGGGATCAGTGCCCGCTGTGTGAACGGAAACACCAAAAAGAGCATTGTGTGATGCAGAGTGGGAAGGGAATAAAAGAAGTTCTGTACCGAATAGCTGAAATTAGCTCAGATAAAGATCTTTGAAGACCTTACCTCACAATAATAGTAGTGGGACACTGGGGGCCATCCCTCTGTAATTACTGTCACGGATTTATATTATAGCTTAAAAATCACAGATGCCCACACAGTTTTGTTGCGGTTTGTTTCTCCCCCTGAATCTGCCTGCTTTCTGTTATTTTGGGTTTAACTGTTCAGGATTTTTCTCTTGTAAGAGAGTAGCAGCATCTTTGGTTTGTTCCAAATTTGTGCCTCGAAATTTGCAACTGATTTGTTGGTGCTGGGCTCACAAACTCTTGTCCGTACCTGTATGGGATTTATCAGCAAACTCGAGTGGTCCAGAGCTTTTTGGTGCTATGGATCTTGCCCACCACTGCTGCCATTTGTGGGACTGAGGAAAGGGGAGATCTGAAAAGGCTCTGTTTAGTACCTGATTTCTTTTTATTTCTGAAATAGAGAAACCCTGTCAGGTCTTAATAGCAGTGTCCTGTTTCCGTGGGGGGTGCAGCTGGGTAAAGGTAGTTGGCCAAGTAAAAAAATATATCAAGCAGAGACTGACTGCAGTAAGCAATGTGGAACACGGGGGTCTGACTCGAGAGGAGAAGTGTGCAGGGGCTGCACCTCAGAGGACTGACCTGTTCCTGAGTGTAAAGCAGGCAGACCCTGACAACCCTGTCTTCTGTTTCTGCTTTGTCCCCTTTAGCTACAAGGGTGTTTTTGTGTTTGTCTGGACGGGATCTTGGGTGTGAAAGGCACAAGAATCAGTTACATCTGAAATTTCCTGTCTTTCTATCACATCCCTGCCATACTTTTCCTATTAACTGGGGGCTTCTTGAACATATCTTGGACTGGGGAGATGGAAAACAAAAGCTGATCAATTGTAGAAGCTAGGCTGAGGTTTTTGTGGGGAGAAAGCAGGCTGATTCCCCCCCCCCCCCCCCCCCCCCTGCCCTCAGCTAGGTTGATAAATACCTGTGAAGCATTTGCTAGAAAAGTTCCTAGGAGTTCATTGTAATGAGCAATCCTTCTGGCCTAGATTTGTATCTTTCTTGAGAATAGGTGTAATTTTAGATCTGCTTTGCAAGCTTTTTTTTTTTCCTTTTCCCCCTTTTCTTTCCAATACTCCTCAGTACAATAGGAATCTTGTCCCATGGTGTGAAGCCCCTGCAGAGTTATAAAATTGTGTCACCTTCCTTGCCTCCCTTATAAGTTACTCTAAGTGACACTATTAAAAAGAAAAACCACAGGATCTCCTGGGATCAAAACAATGTCCTGTTGTTATCTTAACACCACTCCGTTTGGCTTTTTTGGCTTTTACCTTTCATTTCCTACAGCTCTATGCAAGCAGAGCTTGCCTTGCATTGTGCTTCATTCCATGCATGCATTTTCTCAGAGAAGATGCTTTTATTTCTGAAGGATATGCTGGGTGGCCAGAGGTTTCAGATTTCTTCAGCAGGGATTCATCTCTTCCAGGAAGGGGGAGGTTGCAGTGAACAGGCCAGCTAAGAAACTTTCATCTCTGTGCAAGAAGGGAGGAGAGACTTAGATGCTCATCACTTCCTCAGATGAAGATTTAAGCTCAAGTATTAACTAATAAACTCCCTATCCTGTGGGAGTCGAGACAAGGGTGTGTGTGGGAGGGAATGGACTGAACATGCGAGAGTTTCCCACTTTGAGCAGAAGTTTTGGTGGCCTGGAAAATGTAATGTGTTTTTCCTTCCAGATGCTCTGGAGTGTGACTCACAAGCCTTTGCAGCTCAGACCATTTTGTAGAATGAGCTACCAGCAACCCCTTTGTCCATTGTGTTAATATTATCAAATAAGCTCAAGGTAGCTCATACCTCAGAGCAACCTACCGTTGGAAGTAACTGCAGTTGGTGTTTTCACACTTGTTTCCCATCTGTAAACAGCAACAGAAGTTACCCACACAAGAGCTGGTTTATCACTGTGTAAGTGCCCAGTCCAGAATAGATCTCCATGTTATACACCCTTAAGCCTGTTTGAATGTGTGATGTGTTCAGTTGCACTTTCTGTGTTAACACATTTCTGCACTGTGGTTTTATTTGTAACTTGAAGATCCTGCTATTATATATTATTATAACTTGAGGATGAAACTCTTCCTAATGCTACCTTGCACTTACTGGTTTTGACCCAAAAGCTCACAAAGTGCCTGACAAATGCTAAATGGCTTTACCAGAGACCCTGGAGGTCATTAATTATAGTTATATCCATTTTACACATATGCTAAGTGAGGGTGTCAGTAGTTTGTAGTAAAGCATGCGGTGACTTGGTACAGTGAGTGGAGTGTAGTAGAGATAAGCGTCAAAGTTTTCTGCCAGCATTCAAAATCTCCCTATGAACAGTCTAATGTCAGCCTTTCAGCTTCATGCAATTGAGGACTGGGCATGAAGCAAAGCACCAATCTTCTCAGGAGGCACCTGTGATTCCATAGCCAAAAACCTTTCAGCATCCCAGAGCTGTACTGTCCCATGGCACACAGTTGTCCAGAATTGAAAGAGGGCATTCTCACATTGGCCCTTGATCCCACCACTCTTTTTGAGAGGTGTGCACGGAGCTGTGGCCAGGAGCAGCTGCAAAAGAGTCTTTGAAAAGAGGCTGAGGAAGCAGGCCCACCATTATTTATACTGGGAGATGTTGCAGTTAATGTGCAGTTCCTGCCTGGTGGCTGGTAGACCATTGCATCAGACCAGCCTTTCTAGCAGTTTAAGGCGGAGAGGTGGGCACAGGCTGGCCCCCTGTTTCTACACAAAGACTTATTGTGATATGCATCTCTACCATCGTTCCTTTTACCTTTGTGTGACATTTCTGAGTGCTTTGAGGTTGCTTTTTTTTTTGTTTGTTTGTTTATTTTAATTAAACATGACTAAACAATGATTCTCTGGGTGGGAATCATTCTTCCTAATAACCACAGTGTGCATACTAACTATAGTAAAAATAAATCTTGTCTCTGACTAGTTAAAAATTGCAGTGATTTGTTGATGCTTTTTACCTGTCACTAGTAAGATATAAATATAAATAAGTAGAATTACATTTAAAATATCCATCACTTCACATATGGAGAGTGGCAATGAGTGGGCTGTAATAATAAAATATACTTTATAAGTGTCATAATCATTCAGACACCAGGAACTCATAAGCCACAGATCTGACATTCAGATGATGAATTGTGATTTTGTTTTAAAAGCCAGACATGTCAACTCCGTGTGCATATTGGGAATTGTAGTTCAAGTGACCTCTGCTAAAACACTGACCTTAACAATGGCTTTGGTTTACATTTCCCAGAAACTTTTAAAGTAGGTGTGATACTTTCCAAATGCAGTTGTTGCACTAATACCAATATAAAGTAATTTAAAATATTTTTGACACCTTTGTTGTGGTCATATATTATATGACACGGAAAATTAGATTCAGTGAATGGCTTAAAATTAATTCTATTTTGGGGTCTTGGTAACATCCTAAACCTCTTGAGATTCACCTGTGTGATATATGATATCACTGGATAAGATGATATCTCAAACTCTACAGCTCATCTGTTCTTGCATGCAATAAATAAATGCATTAAATATACATACAGAAGAGTGTTTGTATTGGTACATATGAAAGTGGATTAGATAACACTCAAGGGAGACTCTGTGGACTGTAGGGAGCTTAAATCTGAGGGAGGAAGGTTGATTCAGTGGACTTCAGAGACCTGGATTCTGCTCTTCTCTCTGCTGCAAATTCCTCCTGTGTGACCTTGGACACGCCATTTAAACCCAAATCTTAAAAGTATTTAGGCTCCTGATTCCTGTTAAGATGCTTGATTCATGATGATTTCAGTGGGAATTTAAGATCTGAAAAGGAACTGAGCACTGAAATCCCTGGAAAGATCAGGGCTATGTTTCTCTGGGCTTCAGTTTCCTACTTTTAAGGTGGAGATGCTGCTAATTCCCAGGGAGTTTACTTGAGTGAGAGCATAAAGGATCAGAAGGCAGCGTGGTCCTGAGGGCCATATAGATGTGTGAAGTCCCGTCTCTGATTCCCTATGAATAGCTGCATGCACTATATAGATATAATTATAGTCATATCAAATGAAAACACAATTAAGTTCCAGAATTGGAGCTGATTGGCATAACAAAGCTGAGATTTACTGCTTCCTTCACCAGACCAGCACAGGTTCTAACACAAATCATGCCTCTCAGCCTTCAATTTGATAAACTTTCAGCTATTTTGACATGTAGAGCCAACTGCAGCCTACTCCATCCTGACAAAAAGAGCCTAACAAATGGATTTTCAGTCACCCACTGAACAGAGCTAGATGACAGATCTACATGAAATCCTTTTTGGAGGGAAGGCAGCCTTTTAACTTGATTGATGAAATTATATCTAAATCTGGTAGATTTGGGACTTCAAAGGCATTTTTGCCTACTTAGGGCATCCCAGATGAAGGGAGTATGCTATTTGTACCAAACTCCCATGCTCAAGTGGTTTGCAAATTGACCCCTTTGTAATAGGTTAAAGGTTCCGCGCTAGATAACGGTGGTTCATTTTGATTAATTATGTCAGGGAATTAATGTATGATTACTAACTTTTAGCAGACCCTGCTCTTTCTGACCTCAAGCTGCTTGTTTGTGTGGCTGGTTGTAATTTTCGACCAATGGGTTACGAGAGGTCACTGTGTGGTCAGCATATTTTAAACAAAGAAAAGGGAGGTGGGGAAGGGGGAGCAGAGAAACAGCAATCTCAGATCAGAGTGGATGGACTACAGTTTACTGGCCTGACAGGGGAGATTTGTTAAGTGTTTTAACAGTAGATTTTTATACATTTACCCTTTCCAATAAAATATTCTTCTGAAGAGCTAAAAGAGTGGCCTGGAAAGATGTTGGGAGGATAATTTAACAGTTAAGCCCATAATTGCACTTCATACTGGTTTCAATAGTAGAGAACCTTGTTAAAAAATAAATTGGGCAGTGTTCTGTTTAGCACTTGTATTGGCTGAGCAAGGTTGAAAGCATCCTGTTGAGCCAGTGTCTGGGAAACACCATTTACAATTTCTTAACCAACCATCCAAGAGTTAGCAAAAGTTGGTAAACCCAAGGTTTTGTGGGAATTTAGCTCCATTTCATATTTTAAACTCTTGAGTGGGTATGTGAAGCCACCTGAGAGTTTCTGAAGTCTAGAAAGAAAATATGTGAGACCCAATCCTGTAAAAACCTCTGCGTATTGAATCAAGCATGTTCACAGCATTAGGTATCATGCTCAATAGAATTGCTCACGTTGAAAGTGAAGATCATGCTTAGGTCTTTACAGAATATTAGGTGTACGATGGAAATCATGGTAGACTACCGTGCAGATAAGGGACAAGGAACCAGGAGCCTTAAATTCTTCCAGTCCTTGCACAAACTCATGGAAGAGGTCTTGAGACAGAGGGATCTAAGCACACACTTTTAAAGCAACTAAAGTAGGACTTAAGCTTTAGAGATGCTACATGATAAGAGCCATTGGAAGATACTTATCACTGGTGAAAATCAAGCAACACTTACTGCTGGGCCTAAGTATACATAGAATTAAGTAACCAACTGCAAATATGAAAAATAGAATTTGTTAGTGTCTTCCCTGGACCTCACTCTTACGTTTAGAAAGTGGATCTAAGGTATAATGGATCTGGTTTATAGGAGCACCGAGAGGCTTAGTTCATTAATGTTTGCACTGTGCTTTATGGTCCTTGGATGAAAGGCACTACTGGTGCTTAAAGAATGATTACTATTATAATACTTATTCCAAGAACAATAGGTACATTTATTTTATTTTACACTGAGCCCCTTCAAACACCGGGGTGTCCAGTTAAGCTGTAAGCAAAATAAGGGCCAGGACTTTGCTGAAACTTTTCCAGTTTGCTTTGGAAACCCGACTTTTGTCTTACTTTTGGTTGTATCTTTTTGCCTACCCTCTGAACACAGGGCTCTTTAATTTGCTGTAGATCCCCTTAACTTTGTTGTTCCTTGAAAAAAATGTGCTCTTGCCAAACTGTCTTTTGCATTTCCAGTGAGAACACTCTAACAAAGCTCTGTAAAAGGAGAAAGGGGTGCTATGTGGACAAAAATGTATGGTGTTAGGAGCATCAGGAAGGAACACTTAGAGATAAAAAGGTCTGAAAGTCACAGAGCGAGAGGAAGAACTGAAAAGGAGAAAGAGATGGGAAAGGTAAGGACAGTGAATATGATGAGAATACTTTGTATAGAGACAGAGATAGCTGGTGTGCCAAAGAAACAGATAAGCTAAAGTAAAGAGGAAAAGAAGTATTTGGAATTGTGTGTGTGTGTGTCTATATATGTATGCACACACACATACAAACCTTCTTCTGAAAAGTCTCCTCATACAAAAGGAAGATTTGGTTTAGTGGCACTGGGAAAAGCAAATCTCAGGACTGAAGTCTGAGCTCTTCCATCAGCTGGCACATTGCTGATCGTGGCTGATTGTCCTGCAGCTTTTATAGGCCAACCCACAAGAAAAGTAATTAAAACATTTTTCACTCAGTAAAGGGAAGATTTGTGTCAGGCTGACAATTCCTTAGGCTCGTGTCCCATTCACAGAGGGAGGTACTAAGAGATACTTCAGGCAGAAGTAACCTACAGTGCATCTTGTCCCTGCTCCATGAGTGACAACCAGAAATCTGGTTTCCCAGTCCCTGCTTTGACTATTAGACACAATTGCCTCTTGAGCTCTTCATTTAATGGAAAGTCTCATAGCTGCTGTCAAAGCATGAATGTCACTATTATTTACTTATTTAGTCATTTTACAGTAGTGTTAGGAATCTCAGGCAGGTCATTGTACACACATTTAATAAATGGCAATCTAGCCTCAAATGATTTACAATCAAAGCTTTGATTCAGGAAAGTACTTGCACATACATGCTCTTCAAGCAATCACCAAAGCACATGCTAACAGGCTGTCATACATCAGATGAAAACTTCCTTCAATGCTATCTGTCCAGAATTAGGTTATGAAAACACAACAAGCTGTGGGAAAATAAAGAGTTGTAGGGGAAGTAAGGATTTCAGGATGTGCAAGCAGTGTTACAATGCTTTCAGCTCGGTTTTATAAGAAAATAAGGTTTATGCAATCATGTTGTCTATCTACCTCTAATAACTCTTACACTTGGACAATGTCAATCACACTTGGCAGAAGGTCAGGCAGCGCTGGGTTAAACATAGGTTTGTGGCTGCAGGCACAAAGTCCTCAGTTTGCGTGGTCTCCAAAGTGCACCGAGTGCTTGGGTTTGCCTGGCACCCAGGTGGCTGGAGTCACTCACTACGAGGCAGCGGGGTAAAACAACACAGGCACAACCATGCCTTTAGCCACACGAGAACCTATACTGCAGAAAGGTCAAAATACCAGGTTTTAGAAGCTCCACTTCTCAGAGAACCACTGGCTTATTTGATTTTGAGCGTAAGGGGGTGGGCTTCTGAGCCCTTTGAAGGTGAAGGGAATTCGGTGCTGCTTCCTACGGAGCTGGGATTGTGCCCTGTTACACAGCCCGTAGGGACAGAAAATATTTGTATCCTTTGTTAATAAGGAAAACCAAAGCAAATTAGGAACAACAGTCTTTGTGGCTAGCAAAGAATGTGTCAGGTATTGTTGGTTTTTTACATGTTTGTACATCAGAGACTTGCATTTTCATGCTCTTGTGTGCGCCCAGGTTTTGGTGCTTGCACATGCTCTGATTAAAGAAAAGCTGAACAATGCTCTTTAATTTAATGATCTTAATAAGCATATGGGGGAAGTGTCTTTGCTGTATAGACACAAACAATGCTACATGCTTCAACATGAAACATAATTAAGGTGTGCAGTAAAATAAAGGGGTGAGGGGGAAGGGGACATTTTTTTTTTTTTTTTAAATGAGAACAGAGGTGACTTCCAACAAAACTTCAAAACCAGCTTGGCTAACAATGAGCATAGCCCCATTCTTTTTAATCATCAACAAAATCTATCACACATGTTCTTTCAAGTAAAGTTTATTAGAAAGAAATTGCTACTAGAGAACCACATGTGAGCTCTGACTTGGCAAGGTCAGGCCAGGGCAATAAACCCTTGAACTTTACAAATATGCAAAGCTGACATAAATAACAAATTAAACCCAGCCAGGTGTAGAGCTGCAGAGAGCTGCTTACCAGAAAGATTCAAATGCTGGCCAGCGTGACCTCTGTGAGCCTGTGTGGAAAGTGAGGGCTTATCTCCTCAGCTTGTTGTCCATTAGGGTTCATACCTGTGGGCTCAGGTCACCTTCTTCTCATTAGCTTAGAAAAATTCTATCACTTCATTAGAGGTGTTTGTTCAACTTCTGCGAGTCCTCAGGCATTTGGATGCATTGCTGGGTGAGCACTGATTTTGGCAGAGCTGGGGCTTGGGTGTTTTCTCCCCTCTTTGAGTTCAGGATGAATTAGGAAGGGAGAATGTGGGAGATGTCTCTGATGCGGGATTTGATGAGGTAGGATGGGGAAGAGAGGCTTGGGGTCTTTGACCACTGTACAGGGTGGCATGTACCCCGGATAGCTGGAGTCTTTGGCTGGAGAAATTAATAAATGTAAATGGATCACAAGCTGTTTGCCTGGGCCTGGGAGCCCTCTGATTGCTGCTGCTCATGCAGCTCACAGACTTGCACATCACTCGAGTGCTATTTTGGATCGAGCTTGAAGATGTGTCTTAGAAAAAAGAGCCAAGCCTTACACCACACGCCTTATCTGTTACATATTCTTAGTGTAACCAGGACTTCATTAGAGGTGTAATTCTCACTGCAATCAATCACTGTATCATTCTGAGCCTCACTGCCAGGTTTCCAGAGGCATTCAACTGCAGATACACCATCTCAGTGGGATTTTCAAATGTCTCTTAAGCGCATTAAGCACCTAACTTCCATTGAATGCTCAAGGGGTTTTTAAAATCCCACTATGTGTCTCTCTACATCTTGCCCTTAAACAAGTGCTTAATTTTAAGTGCAGGTAGTTTCATTGATGTGTATAATACTACTTGTGTGGTTAAAGATAAACACGTGCTTAAATGCACAGTTAAACCATGGCTGTAATGGGTGAGGGAGGAATTTGATGCAAACATACAGTGATTTAAATATGTTTTCCTATTGCACCTTAATTTTTGGATACTAGTTTGAGGCAGAAGCAATAAAAAATACATGTCTCTTTAGACTTGAAAATTGAGAAATTTGCTCAGAGAATCACAAAAAGGGAATGATATGGCACACTGAGACATGATGATCTACAGAATCCCTTTACAAGCGTAACCAGACTTTTCAGATTTTGCCGTGAGGATTGTTTTGGGGTTTGGTTTGTTTCTTTGTTCGTTTTATTTTGTTTTTTACAAAGCCAGACCTCTTACAAAAACACTTACCCTGAGAGGCAGTACTCTGTAGTGACTACCGAGCTGTTGTGTCATTTTGAGGAACGCATTTCACCTCTCTGTGATTCTATTTTCCCTCCCACTGTCTTTACTATTTATATTATAAGAACTCTGGGGCAGGGACGGTCTCTGTGTTTGCATAGCTCTTTCTATAATGCTGTTGTCTTTCTGCTGGGGCCACTCAGTGCTGTTGTTAGTAAAACCAAGTGACTTTCTTGCACAGTCAAAAAAACTGCAGGAATGAACAAGAAACCCCTCTTTCTTAGTTACTTCAGGTTTTAGTTTTGTCTCCGAGTCATAGGTTAGGGCTCTTCAACATGTGAGGTTTATATAGACTTGTTAAAGAGATCTGTCCTGATAAATGGGTCGGATGCTTTTTATAGAGTTCTCCACTGGGTCCACTCCATCATAATGAAGCTTCAACACAGGCCTCCACAGAGCTCCAAGAAAGAAATCCGGGAAGGAGAAAGTGAAGGGAGATTGGGTGAGTTTACACTATGTGTTAAGTGGAAGAGCTGCAAAGAGGTTGGGAGTCTTGTCATGACATGTAATTAAAGGCTCCTCTGGGAGTGTCTGTATAAACTCTACACATAGCAAAAAGAAAACAGACAGCTGACAGTTGTACTGTGGAGTCTTAGAAGAATATACAGTGTTCACTGCTGACACTCAAAGGCAATTTTGCTGAGTTCTGTGAAGTCTAAATGCTTTTACTTAGAGTTAGGGACAATCCCTGTCAAAGAAGAGCTTGAATTTCTGCTCACACTGTTATGAGTTATCTTCCAGGAACCTTTCTTGAACTGAACCTGACACACACTTTGTTTGTTTTAGTTATCTTTCCAATTGACTGAGGCCTTTAGCTAGTGCTTTTTTGCCTTTGCTATTGATTGTGGCTGGAGTGTGTGGCAGGTATCCCATCTGCCTGAGTTCTGATTCAGAGCACATCCTCTGATTCTTGGCTCACGCTTTTGCTCTGTGTGTCTCAGATTTTCTAGTAGGGGGGTGTGTGCATGTGTGGTGCACCCAGAAGTGCAAATGGGGAGATAGAGGGAAAGGACAAGTTCTGTGGGACTTTGAGAACCAGGAAGCAAATAAATCTTGCCTGGAAGGTCCCAGTTCTTAAGTAACTTGAGAAATGTGTTGATGGTTGAGACTGTTGGTTGGGAGATGAAGGATGAGAGGAAAACTCTGATCTTCCAACTCCTTTAGTCTCCCTTTCCTTCATAGTGCTGAGAAGTCTGAATGAGGATCTGAGTTGGTTTGAGGTTGAGTGACTACTTGATATGTTTAATTAGAAGGAAATCTGCAGTTCTGCAGTGGAACTTGTGGTCAAAATGAAAAATATCTTGGCACAGTCAGTGAAGACAGAGGTCCAAATGTCTGTCAGTCTTAACCAAAACAAGAGCTTGAACCTATGCTTCTTATAGTGACCTGGACAGGGTACCCAAGCAACAGGTTTGGGATCTATTTTGATCAAGGCCCACGTTTACCATAACGCTTCAATGGGTCAGTATTGCAAGGTGGCTTCTATATTTACCCCATGAAGATCTCCATTCCGTGTCGGGGTCTTACTCCTGTAGTTACCAGAACAAAAGGGAGGAAGTCACTATGTCAAAGAAGTAAAGAAATCACCCTTTCTTTGACTTCTTTTAGCATTCCCTGTGCAGATCCTTAATAAAAAAGAAGTAAGATGTAGAAAATCTGACCGTCATTCACATCATCAGACACATTACCACAAAGTATTCTGGCTATTTATTTTTGGGATGGGATGACTTTACTATAACAAAGACTTTAGAAGTCTTATAGAAAGAACGCAAGTAGATTTTTTTGTTTCTTTCTAGATACAGGAGAATGGCAAATGAGAAGCAAACAACTTGGAATCCACTAGAGAATTTAGAGTGTAAATTAAATTTATATGGGGAGACTGTGGTGATGGGAAATATAGAAAACTCTAAGTTTTGATGGTTGGGCCAGGCTCAGAGCCTAAAGGCATATATCACTGAAGAGTATTAAATATTTAAAAGAAGGTTTATTTAGAGTCCTCAAAACTGACAGGATCTTAAATACAAGATCATATGGCAAGAAAGCTCGACATCATTCTTGTCAGGGTGAATTAACTGTGGTATATAGCCCTGTATAAATAAGCATCCATAGAAATTCCCAGCTTCATTTAAAGTCCTGAAAAACAAAATCATCTCTGGTCAGAAGAGAAAAGAGTAAGGACAGGGTTGGAAGAAAGAGAACAGACTAAAGTTCTCTGAGCAATTTTATCAGCACATATTTCTCAGGTAACTCCTCAATTATTTTAGCAGCAGAATACAGAAGAATTGTGTTTCAAGGATCCATTGTTTATTGCCCCGCACAACTGGCATTGGTTGAAATGAATGACATTTATAATGCATTTAATGATACAATTTTTCAGTTAAATCTTTCCCTTCTAGGTGTTTCTTTGAGCTTTTGGGGAAGTGTTCTTCCTCAGGGGAGGACGTTGCTATTATTATTGTAAGGAGATTCAGCCAGGCTGTACCTGAGAGACTCATTGAGAGTTTTCATCTGTATCTTTCTTTTTTAATCCTTCTCACTACTACATCCCCTCCTGCCTGAAGAAATGTCTCCCCTTGCTTAGACTGCTGAAATTTGTGGCATCAGAGAAAATAGTTTTGCACAGTAAATTATGATGAATACCAGTGGTTGGTGATGTTGGTGTAAAGGACATGTAAGCCCACCCCCCCTAAATGGTAGACCCTGGAAAGGAGCATTGTCCAAGAACTGCAGTGGTATACATGCAGTGTTATGGTAATGTAGGCCTACTCTTACCTGGTTTGTGCATCACAACGTGTTTTGGGAGAGTTTTAAGGATCTTTGCCATGCCAAAGCTTCTCCTTCCTAAGCTATAGCAGATTGCTGCCAACGTAGTGTTTGTACTGCTGTGGAAGCTGCTCTCCAGGAGGTCAGTGGGGGAGTGTAATCAGCTTAGAACTGGATGTTGTAACTTACTTGAATGAAAGATTTTTTTCTAAAGGTGACATTAAGATGAAATATCTAAGATAAACCAGAAGATTTGACTGGAAATTCACAATGTCCCTCTGAAACAGTCCATGCTGATTTACTGATCTTCCATTTTCAATTTATGAGCTGAGACTGGAGTATACCACTGGAGGATGAGAATAGAGTAGTCATATTAGAGCCAGCTCATATATCCTACAGACAGACTTAGGAAGAATTAGAAAGTATAATAAAGTGCTTGTCCCTTTAAGACACTACTTGGCTCCTTGCCAATTTAGATCCTGGAGCATTAGATATTTTAAAAGCCTTTAAAACTGTCTCTTTTTTTTTTTTTTCTTTCTTTCTCCCCCCCCCTTGTTGTCTGAGGTTTTCACCTTTTAACAATGAAGAAACAATGGTAGGAGCATCCTTTGCTTTACAGCTTTCTCCCCTTACAGCTTACAGAGGGATGAATTCTTTCCCCATCACATTATTTTAAATATGTGACAGCTCTTTTGAAGGCAGAGCATGTATATGGCATCTATAAGAGAGAGAAAACATACCTGGTTTATAAAGCAGATTCTTAGTTTTGCATAAGAGCAGTACCACTGAGATACACAAAAGGACCCAGGTATTTTTCAAGTATATAAATACTGCCAGGCCACTGAAGTAACCTTTGGTCTCTGACATTTTCAGCTAATGGTCACCGTATGTGGCAAACAAGCTGACCCTACAATTGCTGTGGGACCTGACTGGAGGTTTGGATGTCTCCTTGGAGGGCAGCCACCTTATCAGTGAGCTCAGTGGCCCGTGGGTCAAATGCACAAGTACCAACACGAGCTCTACTACAGCGCCCCGTGTAATGCACTTGATGCGGCTGCTCCTCCCAGGCAGAGTCAGAGGGCTTTAAAGATATCACATTCTGGAAGCCTTTCTAAAATGATTTTTTTTTTTTTTTCATAACTAACCCCTCTGCTAAGGACTTAAATGCCTAAATAAGGATTTTGTTTGAAGATACTGCCCCAGAAGGGTTTTCAGAGGGTTCTGTTTTGGCTGAGCTCTGCAATGTACTTTGTTGAAGGAATCTGGGGAAAAGGGAAAACTGGTCTGGGGCAAGAATAAACAAAAAGGAAAATAATAGGCCATCAACCTGGGGTCATTTTTCTGAACATTACAGGGTAGAGAAAGGACCCAGGGATCCTTTTGTGTCATAGCAGATGAATGATAACTTGCTGTTTACTTCACAATTTGCTGTTTCTTCAGACCTGACTTTTCTTCTGCTTGGGACTCAGACAAAGATCCCCTCCAGTTTTAGGCAGCAATTTCTTATGCAGTGGGGAGATTAAGCCTGCTGAAAGACCTCTTTAAGGGAGGATTCAATGTTCCTTTCCTCTCTTCCTGGAGATTATAAGATAATGCATCTGGAACAACATTAGCTCATCCAGGTCTGTGGTTTTATTTTTGATAATCAAATCCCAGCAATCTCATTCTCCATCTGCCTGAACATATTTTTGGGTAAGGGGTAGATATCTCACACACATGGCTGTGGTCAGATATTGTGAGATCTTCTAAACATGAACAGAAAATTTCCGTCCTCTAAGTTATATCTAAACATTCCTTTTTCTCTTGTGCTGTATTTTCTTTCTGCAGCTGAGAGAGTTATGGCAGTTCAGGCCAACAGAACATGTTTATTTCTCCTTTGGTAGTGTTTACTCAGCAGGTTCCCAAACTGAGGTTCAGGCTGCATTTACTCTCAAATGAGAATTATTTTGATGGCCTCAGCCTTGTTCGATATAGTGCAGTGTCTATTTGTGTCAAGAGCTAGCATTAAGTCATTGTCTGTCTGGATTAAGTGTTGAGGGTACAATGAAGAGTCTGTGGATGTCTTGTTAGGAGACAGCTGGCCAAATGGAAGTAGGCTTCCTTCTGAGTCTCAGCAACATGTGCATTCCTACACAACAAGAGTATTTCTTACAAAACCAAGTGGGTTTCCTGTCAAGTTTAGCCTAGAAGTGAGATAATTATAGGAAAAAAGCTGAAACACATCTTAGGAGCTTTTAGGAGCTTATGACACTTTGTTTGGGCTTTTGTGAAAGCTGTTAGTCATTTATCCCCTTTCAACAGCAGAGCACTGGCGTGCAACATCTGTGCTCTGCTTCACCTTAGAGCTTCCTCAGGTTCACTGAAGCAGAGGTGGAGCAGGTCTTCTTCCGGCTAGCATCAGCCTCCTGTCTTGGTTGTCTGCTTGTGTCAGAGTTTTGCATTTTGTCAATGAGGACATCACATTTTTAGTGACTCCTACAAAAGTTAATTTTCTTACGTTAATTGTATTAATCATATATCTAATAAACAAATCTGTAATGGACAGTAGTTTCAATTAGACTCATATAAATTATGAAGACATAAGATTTGTGCTATCTTTTTGATCAGTCCTGGTGCTCAAATTTTTAACCTTATCTGAAGCTCTCTGTCAATAGCACATTTTTATAAAGCAAGGATTCTTACTCTAAAACCCCTTCAAGATCAGTCAGTCTTGTATAAGACATTCTCAGTGCAGCTTTCATGTTGTTCAAACATATTTATTCTTAAAAGAGTTCTAAGGGAACAAGAATTAATTTTATTTTTCCTCCTAATGAGACAAATTTTAATAATGTTTAGGAATCATAACAAAAAAAAATACATCTCGAAGTTTTCTTTATATGAAATACTAGTTTTCTCATTTAAAATTTTGCTCAGAAGGAAGATTGTTTAACAAAGTGATCTTCAGAAGTTGCCTGGATTCAGTGTGGTGTTAGATAAATTTCGGTTTCTTTTGTTCAACTTCTATTCCATGTAAGTCACACATATTCGTGAGATGATGATAAGCAGACTGGGGAGGGATCTGAACAAATTGCCCTGCATTTTAGCCCTCAATTATAAAAGGTGATCTTATGAAAACAAGAAGTGAAGTCTTGAAAGGTCTCTGAATAGCAACAGGAAATAATTCATGCCAGATTGTTTCTTGTTAGTACCAGTGAGAGAGACTCCTATAAGGTGGTTAATACAGAGAGTTGGTGCACATCCTTTACACTTAAAGAATAGTTTTTTCATTTTCCAAACTAATCAAAATGGAAGAGTTAGGAGCCTAAATGCCAGTGAACATCAATAAAGAATAGAACACTTGAGTCATGAAGCATTTGAAAATGCCCTGATGGTGCAGTGACTCCTGGCTACATAGCGACAACATCAACCAAGCAGATAAAAGTTCTTCCAAATGATGAAGCCTGTTATCATTCAATGAGTGAACTGAGAGAAATCAGAGTGGCTTCATGATCATTCATCTGATAGTCTTGAGTGTCAAAAGGACTGCTTTATAAACTACAGGAAGATGTGTGTCAGGGCCTTTGCCATCTCAGATCTGTGGAAGAATGGAGAGATACCATAATAAGTTATCATAATACTTTTCATTCACAAAGACTGTTAGCAAGATGTATGAAAGAGAAAAATGTAAAGTGCTTGATCAAACCTTTGCAAATAAAGACTTGTGGTGGAATCACTTACTCCACTTAAAGGCGATCACCAGCTTTTGACAAGTTAGCTCTTCACTCTTTGAAAGCACATGGTTGCTGTTTGGGTGGCCATACCCCTTCACATACATTCACAACTGAGTCGCTTTGCAAATTGGTGCATAATCATGAATAGTAGCACAAATATTTTAAAATGGAATCTCAAAAGGAAGCGTTTTTTCTTTGTAATTTACTTCTTGCCACAAGTCATTGTATAGTTTGTATAGCTTCTGGACATCCAGCTATACAGTTTGTATAGTCAGTTCTGGACTGACATTGTTACCCTACAGCTTAGGTGACTCACACACACAGGTAGCGACCAGAATAGTGATCTCCAAATATTCCTTGAGAGAAGCATTTACAAAGAGTTGTAGGCTGCCACTTAATCATATAGGGTGCTACCAAGTATTTATGGTTAGCAAAGGCATTGATGGGATGCCAGATTGATTCACAAAACACTTTTTGGCACAGAAAAAAAATCCAAAGACTCAGTGAGCAATATCTGAGTAATTAGAATTGTTCTGTAGGCGTGCTTCATCTGAAAACCACATCTTCTAAACAAACATGTCTTTGGAAGTGGGATAAGGTGTTCAGTTTTACCTACATGAGGACAAGCCAAATACAAATAAAAAAAAAAAAAGTGACAAGAACCTGAAGAATAATTTAAATTATTCAAGCAGGCCAGGTGAATTTGAATTTGTTCAAGATGAGGACTGCACAAGATTTCGCTAGAAGTTCTCAAGTAGGACACAAGATCCCAAAGAATGAATTAACTCAAGGGGACTTGCTCTTCTCCTTTCTCGTATGTAAGGTTACTCACTCCGTCGGCATGGTTCCGGCTTTGCTAGCTCATTCCTGCCTTGGGGGAAGGATGTTATTTACTAAATCTGTTTTGGGTTTTAAATAGGAGGTTTTGCATTGAAATACATGTCTGAGCCAACCCAGCAGAACTTGTGAGATCTGACAGGAGCAGAGAGGCAGTGGTAGACCAGAATGGCTGCCCTCAAAAAATGGGAGATAAATATTACAACTGAAAGGAAACCTCACTTCCTGCATTTGTGGGCTTTGTTAATATGTAACATGCACATTTTATAACTACTTGGTGACAGACTCAAAACCCCCTCTGGCTTTGGGATTCTGTTCACTATTTTTAATCATAATTTAGGTGTGAGGGTTAAGATTAACAGCAGGCAAACATTAACCATGGCTGTTGGACCTCAGTGAGCCTACCAAAATTGGAGAGTGGGTTAGCCAAGAGAACAGTCATTGGGGGAAAATGAAACTCAGATGTATTGAGAATTTAAAAGAAAATTGCAAGCAGCACAGGGAAGGAAGCTGATTGGACGAAATAGGGAACCTTTGTAGCTCTTGAGAGAAAAGGTGAAATTCAGTGAGAAAAAGCAATAGAAAGAAGGAATAGGAGAAAACCAGGAAATAATGGTATGTCAAAAGGATGCTTATTCTCTAGAAAGAGGGCTCTGAATGAATGAAATGAGGAAAGAATTCATATTATTGTCTTTTGGCTTTGGTAACTTGCACTGTGGTAGTGGAATAAAACTTGGGGATACAATTGAAAGCTGCACTGGGGTGGTGTGGATAGGTCCAGAAGATGGCTGAGTAGGGTGAACGGGAGGAATGTAGGAGAGCTGTGTGTTATTTGTTAAAGAAGAGAAGTTATTGCTGCTTTGCCAGGTGGGTTGAGGCAGAAATCTCATACCTCTGAAAGTAATACCAGATCCCAAGGGCTGACTACATGGAAATCTCCTCTATCCACAGTGTTCATTAGGCCATTTGCCTCTATAAAGATCAGACAAATTTATGTTGAGCTAGGTCACATGAGGCCAAAACCTCACCTGCTTCAGGCTTTCAGGACTGTACTTTAATGACAATTTAGGATCTAATGGAAGGCCAGGAAAAGGGTCATTTTATATCTGGAATATACTAGTATCTAACACTGAAATGATGCAATATATCTGATTGCACATTATGTATAAATGAGGACAGCTCTTAGCAGAAGGACCATATGTTCTCCACGCCAATGGAGATTTACACAGATTCCTGGGACTACCTACCCAGATTAAGGCAACACAAGCTTTTTTTTTTTATTTCCTCCTTTCCTGAAAAGCTTGGCCGCAGCACTATAGTCAAATTGGCCTTAAAAAACCCAAACAACAATAGCAACAATGCCAAAAAAAGAAAATCCGCAGAGCCAGCAAGCGTGTAGTCAGGCATTGCTGCCATAAAGCTGGGTGCTGGCATTCTTTGGGAGTGGGACAGGGGGGAGTTGCTGCCTTCCCCTGGAATGCGGCGAATGGCTTGTAAATTAGAGTCCCTAATGAAACCGCGCTGGTGTCCAACTGCAGCAATCATCTGGTTAAAATCAGGCAGTAATTCCACTAATTTTACTGCCCTTCTCCCAGCCCTCAACGCCTCATTTAGGAAAAAATGTTTATGTTCCCTTCAAAACACCTGCATTTTAACTCGGGTCCCCAAAGCAATTATTTTTATTTTATTTTATTTTTAAGACTTTCTGTTGTGAAATGCAGCATCCCTCCCTTTTCTGAACTGAAGCACATGAATGCCCTGGGATTTCCAATCTTCAGACATGTTTAACTAGCACTGTTTTTCTTGCACACTTCACAAGCTTCTCTATCCTATATATTTTCCCCCCACAGCTGCTGTCCAGAAGTGTTTAGGATATATATTTCCACCACCACCACCCCCCAGTAAATGATGAAATAAAACTACGTGGAGCTGTTTACATTGTGACTAAGAAAGTTAAGGTTGATGGAGGTGATAGTGACTGACACTTATCCAATTTCAGGCTTTCCAAAATGTCTGTGGCTCTTATCATGATTTAGTCTCTAGCAGACCTTGTAGACATTAAACAACAAGAATGAGCACTATTCTCCCTCAGAAAAAGAAACATTATGTAGTGGATGCTGGAACACTACTGTGATGTGTTGTGAGATCTTACCATCTGCTATTCCATTAGGGTGAGTTATTCATTTTGTCTCCTTGGTTTCATGTTCATTTAAAGCTTTGATAGATTATGACTAAAGATCTCCTTCAAAACTTGTAAGCAGATATCCCCAGCCTGTGATGATACCATTTCTTGAAGCACAGGCATCCCAGACAAGGGAAATAGGATTCCCATAAACAGTCAAATGTCTTCCTTTCCCTTCAGTCTTCACAATCCTGAAATATTTGGCCTGCCAGGAAATTCTGGGAGAAAATAAATAAATACAAGGGACCACCCTTTCCCAAGCCATCTGCAAATATCTCTATCCATTTTACTGAATTGCTATAGTCTTTTTAATCAGAGGAAAAACTTCAGACAGGCCAAAGTGTGCCAGGGCTGGGGTACAGATCATCTGCTCAAGGCTCCTCTGTACAAGCCATACCAGGTAGGAAAAACTGGGAGTAGGATCAAATTCCACTGTTTCACCTTGGAGAATAAGGAATCAAGACTATGCAAAGTATTGTAGCTATCCCTATAACTGTGTTTTTGTTTTGTTTTGTTTTTTTTTGTTTTGGTTTGTTTTAGTGGTTTTTTTTTTTTTTGTTTTGTTTTTTTTTTGGTTTTGTTTTGGGTTTGTTTTTTTTTCAGTTATTACTGGGTGGAATGGGAATTTTCCATACTAAGTAAATTGCAGGGGGTATGTTCATTTATTGAAACTAAAAATGAAGCTTTTTCTATCTAGTAAGGAAAATGCTGGCTGTGGTGATTTATGAAGAAGCAGTTCAGAGCAAAGCTGTAGCTTGAAGCACTCAACTCAAGTGTGGGGCACCATCTTTTAGTTCCCACTTTCTTGCCTTCACACCAGTGCTCTCACTGATAGTAAACCTGGAGCCAAATATGTCTAAAGAAGAAGGGAGAGAGAGAGGGTGGTTTGTTTTGGTTGCTAAGTCATTTGGAAAATAGCAAAATCATTTCTGTCCTCCCAGTAGGAGAAGATATTTATAAAGGTAGATATTTAGAAATCTTTGGCCCCCAACACCAGAAAACTGTTTTCTTCCTTCTGCTGCTGTGTAGATAACGTAGTTTTTCTGGACACATGGCAAAATATTGAAGTGGGAAGATTGTGCTAATTGCAGGTAGGGACTGATGGAGACCCAGGGATCCAACATCCTGCAAGTGCGCTGAGAAGCTCTGCCAACCCTCAGGAAGGGACCTTGTCCTTTTCTTCCTGAGCTGAAGAGTAAGAGCAGAAGCTGGTCATATCCACTCAGGGCTGAAGCCCACAATGAGATGCGGGAGATGGAGCAAACCTGACTCTTTGCCCCACCTGGTCACAAGAGGAGAGTAAGGGAGAAGAGGAAGGCCTATTGACAGCACCCAGAAACATTGGTGGGGGAAGGCAATACCTGAGGCAACCCAGCAAAACCAGGCCCATGCTTAATCTCAAACTTCAAAGCAGAAAATTCCTCAGAGCTAATAGGTCCCAAATCAAAATATGGTCAGGTATGGAACATGTGGTCACCACAGCATCCTGGAGGCCGCGAGAGGTGCGGCAACTGGGCTTCTTCCTCCTTTTTCAAAAGTATTATATGCTCGTCTGCTTTCTTTTAGCCTTTGTTTTGGCCTCACTGTAACTGAACTCCCTTGGACTTGATAGCGCAGGCCTACAGCTGAGCAGAATACACAAATGTAATCCCAATAATAAACAGGAATGAAGGAAATATCACATTGAGCACTGCATCACATTCAGTTTTAATTAAAATTATCACAAGCAGATTTATGTTCAGTATAACTTTTCCTGCTGTTTCCAGGTTGTGTTTATCTTCTAATTTGATTGCTTTTCAGTGCCTTTTACGAAAGCTGCCTCCCAACCAGAGATAATGCTGCATTTTAACACTTTAGCTGAGTTTGTACTTTCAATGAGCTCTCTGCTTTTTGAATTTTTACTCGATTTGACATCTTTCTGAGAGCTGGCAGAAGCAATGTGTAGCTTGATGGCTTAAAATGTGCAATCCTTGGAAGGTAGGGAAGCAGCCTTTCTTCAGCTGACTCTTATTATGAACTCACTGCTGGGACTGAGGCTCCAAATCAGCAAATAGCATCCCATTAAGGTCAAAGATCCTGCTGAAGAGTGTGGTGCCTGTATGAGAAAAAAAGAAGGTAGGGGAGCTTCCTGTCTAAGGTGTTAAAGAAAACCTATTTGAAGGTCTAATCTTTGAATTTCTTTGGGGAATATCATTCTTCTTCTTTTAATTTGAATGAACTCAAAGCTTCAAGCTCCTGGTATTTCTTCCCATGTTTAGATAAAATATACCAGAAGTGATAACGGTTCCCTTTTACCTCCGAGATTCATAGCTGATTGAGTCATTAATAATCTCCTAATTTCTATGTTTTCCTTTCTTTCTGTCTTCAGGGATCTCTGGAAGCTAAATAAGAAAAAAGGTATTTTACTGGGAGCTTTTTTGCAGTTTGACAGGTGAGAAGTAGAGAAAGAAACCGCTTTTCATAAGAAAACAGCACAGCTAAAATTAAAAGTAGGACTTGGCTCTTAACAACTCTAAATTACTAGATGATTTGAAACCCACATTTCACTGCTTGACTTTTTGCTTGGAGAAGTCAAACCAGAACCCCAAACACATCCATTCTCAAACCTTGGGAGATTTCACATCCTGGTCTGAGCTTTGCAACATGCTCCCATTTCTGATTAATGCATACCAATCCTACTCTGTTATAAAGTCAAATCAATGCCAAATGTGGTGGTGATTTTTTGATAGGGAATAAGCAACATCCACCAATATATTTAACACAGGTCAGTAGACAGCCTACAGTCATGACAGTCTTGAACTAGTGACCTAGAAATGAAAGACTCCTTAATCCCTTTACCAAATCCTAAACCACTCAATTCCTGCCCCACCTCAGCAACCAAGGTCTTTTATAGATGTGCTGGAGGGTAATATGTAAGCCAGCAGAGTGTAAATTAAAGAGAAAAAAAAAGGCTCTACTTGCAATAACATCGTAATTGTGGAATTTGAGAAAATAAGGGACTCAGGAGAGGTCTTCAGTCAGCTTGTCTCAAATTCATTGCAAATTTATTCTGAGAATATTTTGGCACCTGCGAACAGCCCAAAACTTTTATAAGCATCATAGCAGGGGAAAAGTGATGCAAGCGAAAGACTGCAGATAGACTCAGAAAAAGGTCTCGATTGTTCATCTGACCTGTTGGCTTCCTCTGTTGCTACATGAGTTTACTTTCATGACTGTGTAACTCCACCGATTACCACGATGACTTTACGAAGTCACACTGACACACACTGGAGTGCTTAATCAGATCCCTTGTTTCAGCTCTTTGGGCATGAAACTTGTGCCTTGGAAAAGAAGAACAGTAGCCACAGCCCATTCATCTCTTAAATCCTATGGTGCTTAATCTGGTATCTTCATCTTTGCTCTGGGATTGCCAAGTGCAGAGGTTCTCTTCTTGTGCTTTCTTAGTCCTTTTCATAGGTCCTGACAAGATGTACCATGAGAAAAGTATTCATTTCAGAAGCTGTTTCCTATAACATAACAGAACCTTAAAAAAGGAGTGAGTTTGAATACTAATTGAATTCAAAGCTACACAGCACAGAGCAACAACAGCAATCTCTGTGCCTGTACAGTTGGAATTTTTCTGCCAAATGTGGTTAAACAGTTTTTCACTTTTCCCCAAAACATGAACATTGTCTAAGTAGAAAAGTATTTCCATTTGTAGAAGGGACTTTTTTTCATTTTGTACATCTGCAGGCATAAAAGGACCATAATAGACCACAAATTAGATCCGGGAACTGAAACAAGCTCAGCTTGTAACTGAGACCACAGGTCTGTAAAAAAAACTATAGCATCATTTTTGGGTGAGCTCTTTTTTTTTTCTTGTTTGTTTGTGTTTTTTTTTTTCTTTTATGGCAAAGCAAATGAAAACTCATTTTATATTCAAATATGACACCATCTGTTCCCTGAGCTAGAAAAACTGGGTGAACTGATCCAATATACATTGCACTAAAGGAGGGGAACAAATGCAGAAAATATCTCTTTCTCTCATCTCTCTCCTGTTTTGTGTCCCACTGTTCCATTACTTGACCACAAAGGACTTGCAGATGGCACATGAGTGTTTTTTTTCTCTGTTTGATCTAGTCCTTCCATTCTTCTGGGATAGAATTTTCCCTTTCCCAGTGTGATCTGCTGCCTGTCTCCTCTTCCCTCCTCCAACACAGCCTCTCCTAATGCTGTTCCCCCTGAGGTGACAGAGATTAGACCATGTAGGACCTCTTACCAGAATCTTTTGGCATACTTAGTCTTAGAGTGGTGATGCTGTTGGAAACAAAGTAAAGGTGGTTTGTTATAGATGGCACTTGCCTCACTGCTATTTCTGTTCAGCTCTTCCATTTCTTTTCCCATAATCCCACACAGTGGAGGAGGGTATTTTGCAGGAGCGGTTTTGACCAGTAGAGCATCCAGGTGGTGTGCTGAGGGCTGCATCCATATGAGCTGAAAGTCTGAGTAATGGCTTCTGGATCAGACCTGTGAAAGTGCCTTTTATTTTTGACCACAGCTATTTGGAACCAAGAATAAAATAAATCGGAACCCTTGCAATCATTTGAAATGCTGGACAATCATCAGACAGTAACTAAATGAAAGGAGGAAGGGGACAACTAAAAACCCACCATGTATGTAAGTTTTAAGCTCATCAGTTGGAACAGTACGACAAAAATACTCTTCAACAACCACTAGCCCCAACTCCCCACTTAAAAAGAAAGAGTCCCAAAGCTAGCCTGAACCTGACAATAGCTGTTTGTGAGGCATATGTTAAACAGTTTTCAGCTAACATGGGCAAAGGAAATCAGCTATGAAACTGTATTAAGGAAATTTGAGACTACTGTAATCTGCATAAAAATAAATTTGGGTATATTCCCAACACACAAGCGCTCTGTGGAATTGCAGGAAGTGGGCTAATGGGAGGGAAGCTTTGCTTTCCCTAAAGAAAACCTGCTCAGGATATTTTTTTTATAATTTTTTTTTTTTTTTAAATACAACTACTTTCATATTCTTCTTATACTGCTGTCCCATGTTTGGAGTTGAGTGAATAGTTTGTATTAAATAATTTCCTCTGTGAAATGAACCTTATATTATTATTGTTCAAGGACTGTTGATAACATGCTGAGGTTTCCTGCACTTACTGTTTGTCTCTAATTGTTCAACAGCTTGAAATCAAATATGCATATTCCTCTAAGGGTCGATCCAGGTTTCGGTTGAGCATCTGATACCTTTGCGGCATTGGAGCTGACACAGTTGTCCTGACAGGCTCCTTCACTCTTCACCTTTTCCATGCCCCTTTTTGGGGGGGGGGGGGGCACATGCCACTGGGGTTCCCAGGAGTAGAGCAAATTCAAGAATAATTGCAGCTGGGGTAGGCTGTGGAGAAGAGAATGCAAAGAGAAAAGGCTGTGTGTGCTTTCTCCTGAGCTCGCTGGAGCAGGGGACGAGGCGTAGTTCTTGTGAGCAGGGACCATCACCCAAGAGGACCTTTTGTCCCTCTCCAGCATTGTCCCCTGGCTGGAAGGCAGCAGCCTGCTACTACCGGCCACAACACAGGCATCCCAGTTTGCAGGAAACAGGTTTGTTTTTTGTTATCCTTTTGGCTTTACTCCCAATTGAACGGCAACCAGCATTTTTCTAAAACTTGGAGCAAGGCAAGGCCTCCTGTGTTTCCGCCCGGGAAAACCCTGGGGCTAAGGGGGTGCACATGGTGGGTGCCACTGCAGCCCGCTGTTGGCCAGACCCTGCCCTGGCAGCGTGTGCTGCTGCACAGCTGGGGGATGTTGTGTGGACCCCCTGGGCACTGGGGGTCTTCAGCCACATGGTTCAGAAATCCTGACTAGCGAAATCATCATTAGTTTTTGCCCCAGCAAAGTTCCCATGAAGAAAAGGGGAGCTCGGGATGTTCAGGTTCTTAATCAAATGGATATTTTGCTAGGTTTGCTGCTAAAACCAAGGCTTGCACAGTTCCAGAGTCCTCCTTTGTGTGCACCTGCGGTCCCACCCATCAAGGACCAAGGCAGGGCTCCCATGGTATCCCACCTTGCAGGGAAAGAAAATTCATCTCATTAACCACATTTCCAGCACGGCTGTGTAGAAGCAGGCATGGACCCAGTGCTGTCCCTGTCACACTTCTCTGAGCAGTTATTTCACACAGGGAAAAAGAGGAAACAGAGGGGAATAACCATTTCAGCAAGAAATGTGTCTAATGCTTTTACTCCGTGAGTCACTGAGGCTGCCAGCTGGGTGTTTGCTGAAGGAAGGGAGCAACAAAATACAGAGCAGGACAAGGAAGGACAAAACTTACTTGGCTAAAAGCAAATCTGAACTTTTCATGTTGTAAATTTGGATGAAGGAATGCAGTCCCCTCCTTCCTTCCCCACCAGTCGCACACACAAAACAACCTGAAGCTTGTAGTTAAGAAAATAAACTGCAGAGAAAGCCCCCGAAGGGCCTTGGCAGTGAACTGTTCTCACTAAATTGGGAATCTGCACACTCATAGTCTGAAATAAATTAAGATGCTGGGGGGTGGGGGGAGGAAGAAAGGAAGGGAGGGGGAGAAGACAAGGGGAAAATCAACAGCTCTGGGGTGAAATGCAGGTTGATGCTGCCTCATCATTTTTAAACCTAAAATAAAACAAGCAAATTTTCTTTAACTGCAGGTCAAAATAAAAGGGAAAAAAAAAATATCTTCCCTCATCTGTTCACGGTAATTACTAACAGAACGCAGACCCTGCCAGCTGCAGAGTTCATGGATAAATGGAGGGACACATTATTTTCTCTCTCTGGGATCAAAAACCCAAACTTTGTATCTCAATTTGCCTGTGGTATGTCTTTCATATACTCTTGCAAAGTCATTTCACTGAGCTGTTCAGTTGGGACTTTTTCATCAGACAAAAATTGTGATGTTTGCAGGCTTTCAAGTTTATTTTAAGTTTGCTTCTGAATGAGAAACATGACTCCTGCAATTTTTCGAACTTTTATTATGTCATTATAGTGTATTTATTATTGGATCTACCCACTTTTCCTTGTTAGCAGCCAGTCAGAGCAGAGCGGGTTCGTACTCTACCCTGCATACACCAGCTGCTGTGGATGCAAGGGGCTGTGGAATTCCTTTGGAGGTACAACTGCGAACCATGTGAATATTTGAAAGGGACAAGATTAACATGTATTTGCCAGAATGTATCAACTCTTTACTCTGTGAATACCGAAGCAAAGTGGTCATTGATTTTTCTCAAGAATGTCCTGTGGTATGGCAGTCTCTGATTCATGTGCTGTTGAAGAAGTGATGATGATAGACCTTGCTGAGCATAGTCTAGCTAGATGAAGAGTAAGGGGATGATAGCCTATTCCTGATATTTACCATCAGATGATTTTTAAAACAGCTTAGGGTCCTAGGCCAAGCACAGACAAATAAAAGGGCCTTGGAGTGAACTTGTAACAAAAATAATAATTAGGGGAAATAAAGTCAGCTTAAAAGCCCTTGTGAACAAGCTGGTTACTCTGAAGAATCCACACCATCATCCTGCTGAACATCTTTAAAGATCAAACAGCCCTTCCATCACAGATAGTGATGAGCAGTTAAGAGTCACAGACTGCTTCTATATCTGCGTGTTTACATGCACTGTTTCAGGCGATACAATGGCAGGGTCAGTATTCGTGTTGTTTGTGGAGTCAAGAGATCAGCCCTGTTCTTTGCAGGTTGTTTAGCAAGACCTAGAAGGTATGTGATTTTGTCACGATCTGGTGGTCACGCGTAAAACTCATGATTTGCAGGATCTGTTGAACCTCTCTGGCATGTGAGCATGGAGACCATTACCTGTTCTGTTGTAGAAATAGCAGAGTGATTAATGAGAATTATGAGAATTTCTGAGAAAGCTGTTGCATCATTTTTCAGAGCATGAGAAGGGGGGAATAAACACAGGAACAGAAATCAGGAGATCTAACTTATCTGTCTCATACTCGCTGTGTGACCTTCGTCAGGGCCCTGTGTATCGGTTTCCTAGCCATAAAACACACCGAGTTATCTTCTTTCACTACCTTTCAGGGCACTGGAAGGTTTAATTCATGCCTTCTTGCAGAACGCTTTGAGATCCTGGGGCTGAAATGTAAAGTCTTCTTTTTATGACTCCGGGTTTTATTCATTTTGATGTAGGGCATTTTTTTGGTGACACATACTAAAGACATAGCACTGCAGCTCGAAGGTTAACCTGCTCCGCATGGTACTTTGTCCCAGGAAGGCAGCCCGGTGGACTCCAGCGTTTCATCGATGCATTTTAATGTATACCTTTTATACCTTCGCCACTCTAGAGTGGAAAACTGACATTATCTGGGCTGATCTCCTGCTTTCTCACTGGCTGATTACACAACAGAAGAGGCTAGGCCTGGGGCAGATCTATTTTCTACACCTATTATGCTGTTGCACAGTTGAAGTTCAGTTGTTAGCTGCTTTTAAAAACGACAAATGTGCTCTAATTTTAAAGCATCATAGCAATCATTGTTTTTATTTCAGTAGAGAGGAAAAGTGGTGGGAAAAAACAGCTTGGGACTTAATAAACACCTTAGCCTGCAGCCTTCGACTTTATTCATGAGGTTTTTTATCTTCTCTTCCACTCTCCATGCACTCACTGCATCTTCTTTACTGCACAGTCTTAAATTACCATTGCAAAGGTTATATGTTTATTTACAAAGAGCTGGCTATGAATGGTGATCCTAAAGGCGAGGAGGGTGTCTCATGGCAATAAACATCTCTTGCTCTCTTAAACACCAAGGCCAAATGAATAAGGTGATGTTTAGTGCCTCAGACATATTATGGTTTATGGCTTCATTAGCTACCTGACCTGTATTGTGTGCAAATTTCATCAAAGTGAGATGCATATTTATTCCCTGAGGTGGGCTTGCTCATAATGTTCTTATTCTTAAAGGAACAGTGCAAGTAATTACTTATAATTAGTATTGCGAAAGTAAGGGAATTTTGTGAGGCGAGGTAATTTCACATACCTGAAATTTCACTTAACAGAAAAAAGGCAGTGAAATGAATATTTATACTTGGGTGAAATTGAAAATACATGAATACGGGTTCTCTTGACTCTTTGCAGCATATGGGATAGTTTTAGCCATTTAAGGAATTTAAAAAAACCCCAACCCTCTTGGCCAAATTATTGTCTGGTGCGACATATGTCCCTTCGCCAGAGCTGAATCAGGTCTTTTAGATCAACTGAATGTGAAACAAAAAGTGTTCAAATTCCTCACCCCATCTCATGCCTCTCCTTTGCTTTTTGCTCTCTATAGTCTCAGTTAATCTTAGGATCTGTGTTTGATTTCCCAACAGGGTGCTCAGGAGTTTAGTATCATTGTGGGTTTTTTTTATTATAATTGTACACACAGACCCTCGCCAAACTGAGGTTACACTGAACACTCTAATTTTAGTCCACTTTCTGGCTGTAGATCAGCTTTCCTGCAGCACAAAGCATGTCTTGGGCTGTTTTCATACAGAGGTGCTGTGATGAGCGTTCCAGTGTTGTAGAAGGATTTGTTACTCACAAAACAACGGCAGCCAATGCGAAGGGTTTTCTGTGCCTTGGAAGTGAGTTCACTGCCTTCTCTGCACATGCCTTCCCATTTGAAAGATGCCCTATGGCCACAGTTTTTTGTAGGGTTCATAAAAACACAGCTCTGTATTAATCAGCATTTACTGTACTGAAGGTGTTACAGCTTTGCAGGATGGTTCTGGTGTTTGCAATGATCAGCTTTGAATTTACTGGTAGGACAAAGGTAGCTTTGTCTGTGGCCCTTCCACTCCAAGATCAGTCAGACAACATCTACTGTCTGTCCCATAACATGATCACAGCTCTCCAGCCCTTACATTTCCATCAGGGCTGAGCCTGCTCCTCTAGTTATTCCCAGTACTTCCATTTCTAATTCTATCAGACCAGGGAAAAAGGTGCTGTTAGCAACCATGTCCACATGCTTAAAGGACAAGCTAGTAGCTGACTGTAGTAGATATCACTAAGAAGTCCTGCAGAAAGGACTTTTTGAGAGTTGCATTTAAAGTTTAACCTTAAGTATATGATGTACTTTGCCATGTGCACTAACTTAGCCAGAGAATGTCATAGAGCTAATTCTGAGCAATTGGATGTCTGTGGTCTAACCACTAGAAATAGCTGCCACACATGATGAATGGCTCTGGTCAAGGTACACATCCTGAACGTGGAGAAGCACAGTTTAAGCTGTTGTTCCTCTGTGGTAATGTTGTTCTGTGGCACAAGGAAGTTTTCTTGTTCTGTGAATGTTTGCTTGACTGCTACTGCAGAAAGAAAACTTTAGCAATTAACTGGAAAAAAAGGAAAAAAAAAAAAGAAAAAGAAAAAAAAAGTGCTCTGACATCTCCCAGACAGCAAGTTGAGCTTCAGCCTAGGAGTGGGTGGTGATGCCTGCGATGGATCCATGAGGCCCTCGTCTCATCATAAAGCAGCTCAGATACCTTTCAGCTGGAGGAGACTCACATCTCCTGCTACAGGATCAGAACTGTCTTTTTAGCAAAGCCAGGAGAGAAATTCCTAGGGACAGTCACTGCAAGAGAGCTGGGGTTCCAGTGGCTGTGTTTGCGAGATGCTTGGGATGCTTCAGATTTGATGTTCCTTGAGAGTTTTCCAAGGGTCAAGCACAGGGTGTGCTTGACCTCTTGTGTCCCTATGGTCTCTTGGTAGTTTATTCCCAGGGATAAGCTCTGGACTTCACGTAGGAGCTTTTTAATATGGTCATTAGCTTTGGGCACTAATTGCTTACTATGATTCTGGTAGCAATGGCCATGCTGTCTTTGTCCCTTGTAGGAGTCTAAATAGGATTGTTAGGCAATGAGCATATCATAGGAAAAACAAAATGGAAAAGGGAGCATATGGAATTTTTCCTGCATATGGAATGTTTCTTCAGATATCTGGGAGCTAAAAGCAATTGTAAGCAACTTTGCCTTGGTATCTCTCTGTCTTCAGACATTACTGCTTCACAACTCCTTCCTTTCTGGGCGAAGGACTTCAACAGGAAAATGTCCCCTTGATAATAATCTTGTAAGACAAAAGCCCTACCTCAATCCTGCTGATTGGTGGAACCAGCTTTTTCCAAACTTTATAATATCCTTTTAGGAAACTTTCTGTATTTTCACTGCTGTTGCCTTAACTCTGTGTTTAGTTTTTTGTGCAGTTGCCCCAAATTCATGCCATCAAATACAAAAGCCACAAACAACTAACTAGGTCGGTGAAGAATCTATAATAGTTATAAAAATAATTCAGAACTCTCCCTGTCCTTTATACTTTGATTTCATCTTTTTTTCCATTTTATTAAAAAATGAAAGGAAATACAACAACAAAGCCAGAGCCACGCAGAGGACAAAACGGCTCCTTGTTTAGATAGAAAGTGATAGCATTTGCTCACAGTAACATATCCAAAATGGGGAAAAACTTGCTTTGTTTTCATTATAGAAATCAGGTTCAAGAACTATCCAGATTATGAAGCTAAGGGAAGATTTTTGTCAAGGATAGAGAACAGATTTTAAAAGCCAGTGTGCTCGGTATTACTGTACCTTCTCCCAGCAGAGGTTAACAGTGACACCAGTATGCTAGATACTACATAGTCTCAAATACTTACACTTCTAGCTTTCACACATATATACAAGGCAAAGGCAAACTGGGGGGGAACCAACTAAAAAACAACAACAAAAAAAAATAGGAAGGATGAGCAACCAAGGAAGAAAAGAGATGATATGCCTAAGTAAAAAGATAAAGTTTTACAAGGGCAAGGGCAAAATTAGATAGATGGTGTAGAAAGCCAATGAAAGTAAAAATATGTTACCCTCAAAAATGTAGTGTCAGCACTGACCTGGCCAAACAGGGAACAACAGCTTCTGAGTGTTTGAGAAGTCCCAAACCTGTTAAGCTTCTTCCTTGAAAACTGCATTTTCAACTTATTCAGCCTTTCACCTTTTAGGCTTCTGCCCTCAACCCTAACTGCTGCTATTTGTGTAGCATGGTAGTAACTGAAGTTAGAAATCACAAAAGATGGGAGAGAACTCCAGAAGTCTGCTAAAATGTGGAAATGTGAAATACATGCATCTTTTATTTTCCCTTTTTAGGGAAAATCTTTTTAATCTGTAGAAAACAATTGTTTGTGGCTCCTTAGCAACTTCGTTCAATCTGATTTAATGGTTTGTCAGTTAATAAAAGTGGGCTAGGCATGAGATTTGGGCAAAATAAATAGATCAGACCTTGGGGACTGTGTTGCAAAAAGTAGCTAAAAGAAAAAAGCAGGAACAAAGTTTGAAACCATGCTAAGGTAAGAAATTACACTGATGGGAGGATTCTGATGTCCAAAGACTGACTTGTGACGTGGGGAGAATCCCCAGGACCCGGGTGTCAGCTAGATCATTACATGTGGAGGATCTGTTGTGCTCCATGCACTGACCTGGGGATAATTCTCAAGTTTGTGGCTTACACTACCTTTGTCTGACGGAGGAGATGTGTAGGATCAGTGTCCACAGATGACATTTTCCCCACAACTTCGCTTCATGCTACACCTAGGACAAATATACCAGTTCCTCAGTAAGTTCCCAATGGGTTCATACGTATGCAAACAGAGATGTGCACATACCAGCAAAATTACATAGAAGTGCTTCTGAACCTAAATAATGTAACTGCAGTGGAGGCAATCAGGGGTTTGTCAGCAAATCTTCTTCCATTGAGCAGCGCTCTCTCCCTGAGATGCCAAATTGTGCAAAGAAAAGGGTTGATGAAACTGATAAAATACTCCACTTCAACACTTTCTAAAAATTCTTCCATTGCCTGGATCAAAATCTGTTGTTTTGTTTGCAATGATAAGTTAAGAGAAACTCATGTGAAAGAAAATACAAAGTTATAGAAGAAATTAAACCATTTGGAAAGAAAAATGCTTAAAGCGATCTAATTCTCTTTTCCTTGGTGCATGTGTGGAATTTTGATGTCTAAAAATATTGGCTATTTAATCTTTTCATCTTGATTTGAGATAGGAACATTTTTTTTAAATGTCAGATTTACACATGGGATGGGAAAAACATTTCCTGACTTGGTCTAAATTGTGAGCTATGTGTACTGAAATGTTGTGGGTACTTTTGTGGATTCTCTCTCCATTGTGGCTGTAAGCATGATTTCTGCATTACATCATGGGCTGGACCCAGCACAGGCTAAATCAGTCCCAGGAAAGCAAATTCTACTGGATCTTCTGAAGATTCTATAAAGTCATAAAATGCTCCCGGAGGGCTAATGAGACTTGGAAAAATTCATTTTTACTAAGATTTCAAACTCAGACTACCAGAAAATAATCTCCAGTACACTGAACTCCTAGAGATGCATTCTCTTTCTGTTGTTTATACATACAAATTATTTTTGACCATGCTGAGACCCAATTTTCCCCTAGTCTGCTTACTGTATTTCCCTAAATGATTGTTTTAGTGCTCTATTTAAGATGAAGGGCAAATATCTGAAGTATAAATCATTTGCTGAACTAGTACATGATGATAGGATCCTTATTTAGATGGTTTACATATAAGCATAGGCACCTGTCTGGACAAAATAGTGTTGTCTTAGGGATAGCCATCAGAGTTTACATATCAGGAAAGACTAATTGAAGGTAAGTGTACTTTTACCACAGTAAGTGTAATCTTTGTAGTAGAGAGAGGGAAACATTGATGGATCTTGCACAAGTGGGAAGATGCAGAAAAGGGCTTTGCTGTGTCCCAAGGAGAAATAATGACAGTAACTGAGCTTCTAGTTCGTGCAGATGTACTCTTTTTTTTAGAAGGGCACTACAGGATAAACTAAAAGAAATGGTACTGATGAGGGAAAACACTGTGCGTGACTAGCAGCTCAGGAGGACAGAACTGGCTCTTGCAGCCATCCCTTCAGTAACCAGGAGAGTGGATGAAAAGCTTTTGCATAATGTCCTTCTTTCCAGTCACTGTCTTAGACTTTGTCTTGACTAGGGTTTGAAGGCATTGTTTGAACATGCTAGCTCACACTTTTTGATTAAAAGCTTTGAGGTGAAGCCGTAGTTCCATTTAAAGTTAATGGCAAAATTCTCACTGACTTTTCTGGAACCGGGATGCAATGTCTTTGTGTGAACAAACCCATGTTTCTTACTTGTCCACACTCGATAGACTTTTAAATCAAGACTGTGCTTTACAGAATACATCACTCAGCCACACTAATGTGTATTTCCAAGCTCCTTTCTTCATTCAAGGCATGCAGGTCACATCTCCTCTTGAACCTCCTACCCTAATACACACGTACATCGATAAAAAAACCCCAAAACAATTAAATAGGCAAACCCCCTGCAACACGAGCAAGAAGTCTTGTTCTCCTGTCTTCAAACGGATGTGACAGGTACATAACAACTGATGGCTTATTGTAATCAAGAACCATACTACCACTGATACCCAGCAAGAGAGTAAAATCAGTTCAAGGGGTGGGTTAAAAGACAGGTTATACCCCAAATAATGGAAAACTGTGATGGCATTCACTTAAACAGGGAAACCAAAAACAAATGCAGGATTTTACTTCAGAAATTAAAGTAACATCTGAGATGGTGTCATGTCCTTAGCTCAGTCAGGAGGCAATAAAATGTGTGGTGGAGAATATTTGAAACTTGTTATTGACGCACGTATGCTCAGCCAAAACTCTCAGAAAAGAGATCTGGCTAATGCCCTGTGTGATTTTTTAACATTTATAACCTATTGAAGCGATCACCTTGCGCAATGAAATACTTTAAAAAGAACAGCTGCAGACGAAATAACAGCATGTATTGAAGATAAAGAGAAAAACGAGGCTGAGCAAAATCCCGGATTGCACTGGGAACAGTGAGGACACACAGCCCCCCCCCCCCACACTCCCTTCCCTCTCTTTAGAGCAGGACCTTGTTTTGAAGAAGAGAAACTTAACAATTTAAATCTTTCTGGTGCTGGTAAAGGAAGACTCATGTTATTTTACGTGTTGTTAGAATCAAATACTTGGGTAGGAGTGAGAAAAAGGCCGTCTGAGAAGGCAGCCTCTTCCGAGGTGTGGTGGAAACACATGTTTTGGTGCAGCCCACGGCCACATCTGCCCAAGCGTCCACGCTAGTCAGGGGTAAAAGTCATCCCCTGCAGTTACTGTTTAACAGTTTCTAGGGAAGGGAATGTGAACCACACGGGGAAATCCCCACTTCAGATCAGAGCCTGGTGTGATGCCAAACATGTCTTTGCATTTTACAAAGGTGAAGGGAATCGAACAAAAATAAACAGCATCTAGTCAGTGTTACGCATCCCTCTGCTTGCGGTCTCCAGATGCTCGCCGGCCTGAGTCACACATGCCGAGGTGGGTACGCTGGAAAGACGAAGCAACGTCTCGGCAGAGCTGGAAGGTGTCTGGATTAGGTTTTTGTGATTCCTGCAGCTCATTTAGCGTGAGACAGTCCTTCCTTGGTGGATGGTGTGACACAGTCCAGAACTGCAACATTTTTGTGCGGATGAACAATGCAGGTCTGCAGTGGATCATCTGGCAGAAGGAGAGGTAGAGATGTTACAGGCAAAAAAAAATCGAACGCCACCTGGGGCTGAGTGGAAGGAGAAGAAGCTGTCTCGCGAGTGCTGAGTAACACTGACAGCTCCCACCACCGGACGAAGCTGCCCTGGTCCGTAGTTGCCTGGTGCAGCTTGTCCAAACTTTCCTTAGAAACTCCCTTTTCCTTCCTCCCACTCTTTCCTAATCAACAGGAGCGTTCTTTGAAACGAAGGATGTTCACATTAGCGTCTCCCTTTAAACAAAGGGAGATCTTTCTCTGCTGCCATCAGGACCAGGCTCTGGCTTTTCCCCAGGCTGTCCAGGGAGTGCCTCTCTGCTCCTCCATCCCTTCCCCCTTCACTTTTTGTCACCGTTCCCAGAAAGGAAAGTGAATTTTTGAGAGTGTCAGAATAGTGTAAATGCTGATATATAGGCCACAGTTGTTTGAGGGCCTTTTGAGAGACAAACTCCTCCCCTCTCCTCTGTTCCCTTCAAGTTGGGAATGATTCATCAGCTGGCCTTTAGCAAGAAAAGAGCCCTGCCCTGGGTCTCAGGCCTTTGACCCGGGTGAAGAGAGGGGTCAGGCCACGAGCAACTGTGCAAGCGCCGCTCGGCAGCTACGGGTCTGGGAGACACAAGGGAGAGGGGAGGGAAAGAATGGAGTGGGACGGTGGGAAAAAGTGGGAATTTATAAAAGTTAAGAGTATATTTCTAAGAGTCTCAGCGGATCAGCTGACAACTGGGGTCAGGGGTCATATTTATGCTTGATTCCCTGGGCATGTTACAGTAACATCTGCTTGTTAAGGGTCTGTGGGGACCAAATGTTCCTGACCTTTGCCTACGGAAGGGGACAAACTGGGAGATTAGGGGTGTTCATATTAACGTTTGTGTTTGACTTGAAAGTTTCCCCTTATCTGAGTCTGGTTTGTCAGTTTTGCCGAAATTCTTTTATGCTCTACCCAAATAAACAGGTCAACCATGCTAATGGTTTGGCCAGGATTTGAGGTCACAAGGTGTTTGACGTCACTTGACTCTTAGAAAGGAGAATAGGAAGGGTGGAAACCCTTGCTCTGGGAGGTGAGGCTCAGTCCACCCCCTGGTCTGAGCACACCATCAGTCGTAAACATCTGGAGCAAATGCCTGGTCCCTGCCTGCATCTATATTTAGTAATGAAAGAGCTAATGCCAAGATGCAACAGAAGCTTATGAAAAGGGTAGGACCTCACTCTGACTTCCGTGGTAGATTTTGTGCCTTCTGCCTATAACAGAAGGCTCCATGTATGGGAAATTCCTTATTATCCACAGGAGGACTTAACGTCCCCTCACAGCCGTATTTGAAATCAATTTTGAGAAGCAATAGCAAGGAATGACATTGCTTTATGAACTATAATCCCCAAACTGGAAAGATCTTCTTCCAACTATATGGAACCAGATAAAGATGTTTTACAGACCTTTTACTTCTAAAAGTCTCCTTTCTTTTTTCCTACTAACTAGAAGGAGTTTTATTTTGGGGTAAGGGGATGCAGTGTTGCTGAAAGGAGGAAGAATAAACAGTGATGGATATTTTTTCCCAGTACCAGAAGCTTTGAGAAGTCTTAGATTAAAGATTTTGTTCTCATACTTACCTCATTGAAGAAGAGACAAAAATTACCACTCAGTTTAATGAGAGCGCCTGAACATTAGCATTATGCATTTAGCATTTTCAATTCATTAAGAAGTTCCTTCTAGTACCTGGCTTTGTCTTAATCACTTGTGATGTTCAATCCATGACTATGAGTTTCTATGAACACAGCAAGTGACTACTCTTCTGGACCTGGGAAAATAAGACTGTTGATTTTTAGCTTGTTTACGGACACTGTTTGTGACATTTGTGGTATTTCGCTTCTGTCCAAAGTTAGTCTCAGCTCAAACCCCAGAGACCATGTAAAGTTTTATTTCAGCTAAAAACAACCTCAACGCTGGAAACTTTTTGTTTGTGGGCGTGTATTTTGGCTATTTTTATCCAGCAGCAGCTACAAGCTATCTTATATTGTACTATTACTTGTATTGCCCATCCTTGGGTCCAAAGTCAACAACAGTTAAATTTGTAATGTGCAATGCAGTTTTAACTGCATAAAGAAACAATAAAAGGGACTGGTTTAGGAGAGAGAACCTGGCTAAGATCCAGGAGCTGGAGGAGAACCGAAGCAAACTGGATCTAGGTGATCGGGGGTGGTTTAAAGTTGGGGTCTCAGAGTGAGAAGGCTGGTGAAGGAGAGGAATGTAGACCATTGAAATCCACCTTTGTGATTATAAATAATAAAAAATTTCATTCGGAAGTGCATTCTGCCAAACTTCACAATAAACCTCCTAGCAGGTTATTGAAATTCCCTTAATCAGGGTCAGAACCCACAAGCTGGGGTCTGCCCTGTGAGTTCAGTGGGAAAAATATTCTTCTTTCCAAATAGTCTTTTTTTCCTCTTTCCTTTTTTCTTTCAGTTGGAAGGGACCCCCACATAAACATGCAGAGCAATTTTCCAGTACATTAACCCGGGAGGGGGGAATCCTTACTAGCAATGCCTAAAAAAAAAAAAAAAAAAATGGAGCAACCGGGTGAGCTGAAGATGGATGAGCCTGGGATATAAGACAGGGTAGTTTTTCCACTGTCCTGCCCTATACACCTAGGACAAAGGCTTCATTGAGTGAGATGCTTGACATCAGCCTCATAAACTAGTAGTTGGGCACAAAAGGTCTGACACTTGAAAGTACCAGTCCCTGCCCTCTTTGCATTGCAGCTGCACAGAGGGGTTGGGTCTAACAGTTGTGTCCCTTTGTTGTCCTGTAGGACAAGAGGTGAAGATAAATAGTGTTGACTTTAATGCAGTCACACAATTTTGCGTTTTCCCAAAAGACAACATTTCCTCCCAGGCCTTACTTTATTACCTCGAGCAGCTAGAACCATCTTCCTTCTCTTGGGGGTGGGGACAGGCTAGAGGTAGTAGAGGGCAAAGGGAGGAGAGATGAAACCCAAGCCCTGGTACCTCTTCCCCAGCAACGAGGTGGGCTGTGAGTTTCTTCCGCATTGTTATGGTGGCTTTCCTTTCTTTCTCGTGGGAAAGCTGGAAATGGCCTGAAAAGCTTGGAAAGAAGCTAAAAAATGTAGAAATTGCTATGAATTAAAAACATAACATCTTCTAAAAAAATTAAATGCTCCCACAAGATCTATACCAGAACGAAGGGTTGAATTTTCTCTGGCAATTTCCTGGAGACAAGCTTGCCTGAGTGCGGTTACAAGAAGTTTCCTTGAAAAATGGTCATTCACCAGTTCCTTTGATGTCATTGTAACCAGAACAATGAGTATTTCACCTGAAAAAAGTAGATAAAATCAAAATGTATGTTGGAAATGGAATTGAAATAGTAACATCTTACTGATTCAGGCAGTGAAGGAAGAAATTTAGGAATTTCACATCTGAACTTGGTGGGCCATAACCAAGTCAAGCTCTTTAGAACGTGCTCTGTCTGGTACTATTCTCACTGGCTGCAGAAGGCTCCTTTGGATATGTTCACGTCATCATGCACAGTGACTCATTCAGTGATCAACAGAACATCCCAAGTCATTCGTATTTGTCCCGCTTGACCCTTCTCTTTCCTTCTCCGTGGTGGACTTGTGGTAACGATACCACAGAGGATGAATGAGCTAATTAAAAATGTATTAAGGGGAATTCTATACTTGTAAGGAAAATAAATGTAAGACCTGGGACATAAGGGCTGTGGAGAAACAAAATAATCTAGCCTGTGATCTATGATGTTTGGGCTAGATTGCTTTTGGTATTTAAGTTAGCTTGTTTAAAGCTGAATTGGGTATCTCCCCAGTGTGCAAGAGTCAAAAGTACACAGCACCTGTAGCTGGTTTTTGTACAGAGGTGTGTTGGAGGAAAGCCTCACAGAAAAGGTCCTGCCTGACAGTGATTACTTCAATTTTCCAAGTTAACAATGTTGTTAGTTTTTTGGGCCTTGTAGTGTAGTCGAGTTTGTTTGTTGGCTTCTTGTTGACCTGTGATCTTGGACTGACTTGAAAGGCTGCCTTGTATGCTTAAAGCATGTAGTTTGTGTCTATTTGATAAGTTGTCGGCAAATCTAAGAAAATAAAGACAGGCAAGTTCTCTCAGGCTGTTTTGAGTCCTATCAGCCCTTAGGACTTGGCAATTAAACAGAAGATGAGAAACCATGCATTTGAAAACTAAATTCAGTTCTGTGAGATATCAAGGATAGGCAGGGAAACAGGCTTTTTTTTGCCTCGGCATTGTCCCTGGCAAATGGTAAAACTGTCTGCCCCATCACTATGTTATGCATTTCAATAGAAAGGGAAAAAAAAAAATAACTGCCCAGTGGATTTGACGGTTGTCTGGCAGCAAAAAGAGTCCTGGGCAAAACTAGTGACTCCGGGGAGTCAATGACAAAGTCCAATTGACTGCGATGGGGCAGAACCTCTCCCCTGGGAACAGTCCTGGCCAATTTGGCCAGGGACTAACTTCTTGCTTTCCCAAGTCATCCCAGCAAACACTACCCGCTTCTTTCTGTGGCTGCATATTTCAGTGATCCTCCTGAGCACTGAGTGACCTAATTTCTGGGGCACTGAGCATCATCTGAAGTCAAAGGCTGCTGAGGATGCTTTTTGCTCACTCACACTTCCAGAAATCAATTGAGATTTACTTCCGAGTCAGCAAAATCAACTCAGGCTACCAAAGTCTGATTTTCAAAGCTGTTTGAAGTCAGCTGAAATTAGGGGCTAAAGCAGCTTAGAAAACCAGCTGGCATCTATGTCCTTATGTGAGTGAGTATCTTTAAAAATCTGACTCCATCTCCTTATATTTAGCATTTAATTATATTTTTTTTCCAGAGTGCCAATACTCCCATGACCTCACTCAAAGGAGAGGCACAAAAATTATATGTCACATCTTATAATGTACACAGACACCTTGCAGTGTATGTAAGTGCATGTCTCAGGTCTGGAAAGAGGTCGAGTCTTTCACTGAGCTGAGGGACAAATAGGTGCTGGAATTAGACCAGGATAAAGATTATGCCTGTGAGGTGAAGGAGGCATTGAATTGTTTGGGGCTCTTAATGCACCTCTCCCCCTTCACTCATGCTGGGTGGTGGTGTAGACATCCCTGAGTGTGTGGTTCCCCCACACAGACTGAAGAGGAATCAGCCCCTTGGAAAGGGCCATCCATTAGCATGACCAGATTATCTGATCTGCACAGTAATATATACAGAAAGTTGGCGACATGATCTTACTTTCATTCACACCTAACTCATCTCTCCAGCCCCTGTGGGGATGTGCTGCCTCATGTGCAGAGAGAACCTCAGCTCTAAATCATGGTAAGGATAAGAAGGGTTTACTTTGCTTTGCCTCTCTTCTCTCCCTGCTCTCCAGATACTATTATTCATAGATTGTGGCTTTTTTCAACAGTTTAAGAAATGTTCAGTAGCAAAATTGAAGAACTTGGGCAGAGCCCTTCTTCAAGCAGAGTAAAATGGTCCCAAGCAGCCAAAACAAGAGTCCCCTCTCACAGAGGTGTCTTTGTGCAGTATAAAACTAGCAGAGCTGGGTCTGTGCCACGTTTTCCTTGCCCTGTGAAAAGTGGAGGGCTGAGAGCATGGCTGAAAAAGGCTCAGGACATTCTCACAGTCGGGGCTGGCAGGACTTGTCGGAAGGCTGTTCCAGCTGGCTGGGATCAGAGCATCCCCAGGGGTGTGACAGATTCCCCCAAGAATGAACAAGCAGACTGAAGAACATGAAGATGTGTCTCCTTTCTCCCACCCCCTGCTCTGATCCCAAACCCAGGTCAAAACCAGCTCATTTCAGCCCAAAAAATAACCTTTTGATTCCCCTTCAGAGAGAGTCTTTCTATGGTAGCTATTTAAAATGTTGCAAGTTTCTGCTATCAAGATTTTCCTTCTACTTGCCTGGGGAAAATCACTGATACTAAGCTTAAATAGGCGTCCTCCTCCACGCAACTCTTTTCTCTAAACAAATTAGCATACGTTGGAAAACTGTCTTGGAAATGAGACAAGCAATGACTCGATCTGAACTGTTTATGTTGGCTGAACATTATGACACTGGGAAAGTCCAGTGCTGGTCAATATTCCTTTTCTTGGGAATTGACAGTAATAGCCTGCTCAGAAGAAATGTGGCATCTTGCACACTACCAATCCCAAGCCTGGAACTGCTGGCAAAGCCTTCTGTTATTTTAAGGATGCTTTACTGTAATTTTTCATTGTGAGGAGTTGCTTGATTGCATTATTTCCAGTACATGTTTTATTCCAAAGAAGCAGCTAGGGTCCTTACTAGTACACAGCTGTCTTGGCACTGTGAACTCTTTTCCTGAATTGTTGCCTTGTAAAAAACTCTCATTGATTTTGAAGTTCTCTGACTTACATTTAAGTCTTAACTGTCTGAGGTCCAACATACCTAACCAATTTTCTTTTACTTCATATTATATGCTCGGCTATCAAACAGAATTGACTATCCTGGTTGTAATACTATGACATATGGAGAATGGTCAAACACCTTGTGTAGGATAGCTGAGAGTGTCCCATCCTTCACTGTGGCCAGATACCCACCACATGTGAGAGTTCACTCAGAGCTGACATCTGTAGCACATAGCCAAGGAAGAGAAAATACTTGGAAAAAAAAAAGAAGTGAATTATTTCTGATGAGTATTTTGAATGATGAAATGTTTTGACTACCTCATAAACTGACTGCAAAGGGAAAGACAAAAATAGCTAATGGAAAATTTGCAATTTCTTTTTTTTTTTTTCATCCACCTTACCTATAAAAAGATACTTTTGAAGCCTTCGTGTGGGATTTTTTAGATTTGCAGAGTTCAAGACATTTCAAAGAAAGGTGATAACATTTGTATCCCCATTTTACAGATGGTGAGACAAAAATATTCCTTACATTCATCTCGCACAGCGATCTCTGTAGTCTAATAAAATCTAACTCCAGTAAGACCACTGACTGCTTACTCCAGTAAGACAATCCATAGAACCTGTTAGTCTTCTGGCTTTTAGTTCATTCTCCTCAGCAATGGAAAGGAGTTAAAGAGTCATTTTGTGGAGTCAGCCCAGCTGAGCTAGCAATGTGTATTGACAGTACACATTTAAATAGGCGTCTAACTTTAAGCACAGAGTAGTTTTCCTGAAATCATTCAAGACTACTCTGTGCTTACAGTTAGATGCCTATTTAAATGTGTAGCTAAATCAAGAGGTTACTAAGTTCTTTTACCAAGATAAGCAAAGGTGTAAAACAAGCCTCTCAAACTTGGAATAAGAAGTTGTTTGTTGGGGTTTTTTTCATTTTAAGAACTACACAGAGAAAAAAATTCTCTTAAAACTACCTTTCCTGTTGCAGCTAGAAAGAAAAACATCCTAATTTTATGGGCTTGTGAAAAAATAAAATATTTGTCTTTCGAAAGTTGATTTTTTTTCTAAGTAGATAAAAAATAACAGCCATCTTTAAAGAAAACTTATTGGATCAAAGAGACTGAAAAAAAAGAAGAAAGAATAAAATGTCTGCAGCCATATTGATCCTTAAGAAAAAGTTGGATTGGACAATAGTTCAATTTAAAAGCTGCCACCACCTGAAGAAAATACATTTTCATCCTGAAAGCTTGTGTGCTTTATTTCTAACCGATTTGTTAGTCCAATAAAAGGTTGCACTTTAACTGTCTTGACTCACTTGAGAATAATTGGCATTTCTTTCATTTTATGGCATCATTTAAGTTTTAGAATGGATTATTTGCTTGCATATTCCTGCCTTTTGCCGCCGCTGATAGATGAGCTCCTACTCAGCAGGAACTCTCCAATTTCTCTTTTTGAGCTATATACTGTGCAGCTACTGTGAAATCTTCTATTAGGCTGAAACTCAGCCTGGTGCAGTAGGCTGGAGGAAGTGCCTTGCCATGACTCTTGCCCTCTAGCAAGGTGTTCAAGAGGGCTGAGACATTGGGTTACAGGTCAAAGACAAGGTTGTGTTCCCCAGGGGATTAAAACAGACCAAACTAGGAAAAAAGGCACAGCAATGCAGGGAGAAATATGTTGCTGCAACACTGAAAGAACTTGGGGGGGGGGGGGGGGCAAAGAAAGGAAGGAAAAAACCTCTATGTGTGTGTATTCTGACCCACTGATATCAATGGATTAACCCCTCCGGGACTTCAATATCCTCTGGATTAGCCTTGTGGAGCATCAGTGGCTGCTACTGCTGTCAGTACTCCAGGGGAGTAGCTGTGAACAGGCTGTCTCACAGCCCTGCGCATCCGCTGGCTAAGGGATATAAATTCCATCTTCCTCTTACAGACCCCGGGGTTGGGTTTTATGTGAAAAAGTAGGGATTTTGCCCTCAGCAAATTCTTGCTTGCTGCACACAAAATGTCCTGTGTGAGGGAATTCACTCTATCAAAGGCGAGCCATTTTCATCCTGATTTGTGTTTGAAACATGAAAACAACATAACAGCTGCATGCTGCATTGAATAAAGAACATACACATGCATTTAAATCACTTATATCTTACTTTTTTATGATGCAATTGTGAATTATGTTCTTTTTGCATCTGTAATTAGAGGGCAGAACAGATGGTGAAGGCTTCGTTTAAAGTGATGTGTCCATTAAAATAACCTATGCTGCCAAATGATTGTTCACTATAACAGGATATTCATTCACTAGAGCAGGCTTTTTGCTCTATTGAAATACATTGGGAAGGCCTCTGGACTTGACAAAATCCTTTTTAATTTTAGGGCTTCCCTATAAAAAGACATTGTACAGGGTTAGCTCTAAACCCCCAAAGCATATGTTTTACTATATCTTTCTAATTTTAGGATGACCTTGTTTATAATGAAAGGATAATTGTAAATAAAAGATGAAGGGAAAGGAAAAAGGGAAAGAAAAGCAGCATACATTAATTTACTTTAAAGCATAATTGTTTTGTAGTTCTTCATTAATTTCCAGGGTCATTCTTTCCAATCCGGAGCAGAGAGTAACCTGTTCTCAGCATAGGATCTGTCCTGATCCTCAGTGTAGCAGCATTTAAGGTCCATGGCTAAAGTGCTCTAGAAACAGGCTGATCAGAGAAGTCACGTACAAGTTATGTGAAAATAAGTATTTCTGAGTCTGATGATGAGGGAAAACACTGACTCTGTCCCTTTCTCTTCCTGTGCCTCTTCATGGGAGATCACTCACACAATCTTCCCACATTAAGAGAGTGGGAAAATAAAGAATTTGCTTTTACTCATTTATTTTGTTAGTAGGGAAACAGGTGGAGAGGTGGGGCACTCAAAAGACATCCTCTTAAGGAATAAAACCTTTGAGTATGGGGGTATAGCCAGCTTTGGCCAGTTGTGATTGGAATGTACTGCCAAAGTCAGCTGGGAAGCCTATGAGTACCCTGTCATCAGTCTTAATCCAAGTTCCTAGTCCAGATTTATTTTAATAATACAACTTGGTTTTGTGTGTGCATGCATGTGTTCTCAACAGGGAAGTCAATGACTGAGTGGAAAATGAGTATTTTTTTAATTGCTATTCCTCTAATTCAGCATAATGCCATAACAAGATAGTAACAGTGGCAGAGTATCTGGCAGTGCTGCTAATTTCAGCTCTGAGATGGAGAATTTTGTCAGGATTGTCCCACAGCCCACCTGACGAACACTGGAATGTGCCCATGGTGTATGGATGCAACATAAAACCAAAAGTCCTTTTACTTAAGCCACCTTAAAAATTTTAAGTGATGTATGGACCAGATAGCTTAAGCTGGTTTAGGGTAATTTATTATGGAGATAACAAGCCAAAGTCTTTGGTACTTCAAGTGAATAAAAAAATCTGTGAAATAAAGAAGGCTATTTCCGTTCAAAATGTGAAGACAGCTGAATGCTTTGCATGCTGACATGTGATTTTAATTTCTAGACACCAGTCAAGTGATTCCCATGTCAAACTGTCCCATGGCACTGTGAGACAGCAAGACTTAGTTGGGTAGATCAGTGAGAATTTATAAAATTGCCCTGGCTCAGGTAATTCAGAAGGAGCACAATCCTCTGCAACACACAGTATGCTGGTGTGATACATAGGTCCCCAATGTAATGAACAGCTGACAGATGAACACATTACATCACAGGTTGAGGAGAAAATAAAATGTGGCAGCTAAACACAATATTTTTAATTGACATTTGCATTATGTTCTATATAAATACATTTTTGTGGGGAGGGGACTCTGTCAGCACTTGAGTAGTTTCACATGCTGCCTGTTTGTGCTCTCTAGGCTGAGAACCAGCTCTTCAGTGATCAAACAGATTTCAGAGTGGATCTACTATTCTAAGCAGGAATCAGATATACTCTTTTTTTTGGTTTTGTTGTTTTGTTTCTTTTTTTTTTCCCAGCAAATCTATGACTATTGTATTTCCATACCTGCCGTTGATCATCATTTCCCAATTATTGCAACATGAGAGGCACACATGGTTTCCAGACTGCACTTCTGATCTCCTCCAGTCCACAGCTGTTTGCTCAATTAATGCTTGTGGTTTGTTTCCCTTTCCCCAGAATTACAAAAAAAGAGAGAGAGAAAGAAAAGGGGGAGGGAGGCCATAGATGAGAAAAGAATGTACTAATTTAAATGTTGATCATGGCATAAACGGACTGCAAGATAGTGCCCAGGTTACCCTTCAGTATGGTCAAAAGGAGCTTTATGAGCCTGGTCACCTGAGGACTTGAATGAGTATGCATATGGGAGATGAGACCATCAGCACTTAAATAAGTCTGCATGAGGAGGTGGTGAGTGGCACATTTTCATGGAGAGTGGTTTTCAGGTCTAGGAAAAAATCTTCTTGGAATAAGCACATCCCAGAAAATGGCATTACAAAAGGACAGAGACAACATAGGTGCAAAAATGCCAGCAGCTTGAGATGTTCTGCCTGGCCAGCAAGCAAGCACTGGGCACAAACTGTCTAAGGCATTGTGTTAAGGTAGCCAGAATCCTTAATGGCAACTGTGAAGTGATGCGTTGTGTTTGGCAACAGAAGGGAAAATGCAAACAGATTCTTTTTGTTTACATTTAAGTGCTTATTGAAGTCTATAGGTTGACCTACAGGTATGCTCATCTGTTGGCTCAGAGGAATCTAGTTTATTCTCAGAAATGTAAATTGTGGGTTTTTTCTGTTGTTGGTTGGTTTTGGTGGTTTTATTTGTGTGGTTTATTTGTCTGGGGATTTTTTTGGTTTTGTTTCTTTTTTTTTAATTTTCGTTTTGTCACCCCCCTCCCCCCCACCTCCTTCCTCTTCTCCCCTCTCCCCCTCCTTTTCATTCCCTGGATTGCTTTCCAATTCAGACAAGTTTTTTTAAGTCTGATCTCTTTGTATTCATTCCCCTGTTGACACACCTTTGAGCCAAGCTGATGGACAAAATGAGTCTCTGAGCTGAAACCTTTCAGAAATGATATACAGGAATTAGTGCTGATAGGCACTGATGGGGAGCTCTACTTTTGTTTCTTCAGTGGCTGGGGAAACTGATCCAGGACAAACTTTGGAAATCTTTTACAGCCATCTGATGCAAAGTGATTTTTAGCTTTCTATCACCTTTGACACATGAACACTGGCAGAATTTTTGTACTACTGTGGTCCTTGCCAAGGGCAGTTCATCAGATAGCAGGGATTAGGGACAAGTGAGCTAGTTCAGCTGGAATTCCTGCCCAGCTCCCCTTTCACCTCTGTGGCCTATTCTGTGATATGTACTAAATCTGAACCATATACATTACGTTCTACTATCACCATCCTGTGTAACTCCTCTTTAATCTCTTGCTGCCATTGAATAGTGTGGAGCCAGTACTTCTAAATTTCATGACGCCATTGAATTCCGTAGGGAAAATCTGGGCTGCATTGAAATCAACAGCAAACCTCTCATGGGTGGTCAGGTTTTTACCCAGCGCCTCGACTTCCACTTTTCTCAAAAGGAGAAAGCCTGATTTGAAGCCAGGTAGAATTTTTGTTGAACAATTCAGGAGAGTCAAAAAGCAGCTCTTAACAAAATCATCTCTTTTAGAGCAAAATGCCCATTTCAATGACATTTGATTTAGTAAAACAATGCAAAGAAGTAATTCAGTAATGTTGAAACATCATGGGTCTATACTGAAGCATAGATTTTTTTCTTCTTCAAGTGACTTTTAAGAAAGAAAACCCAGTATTTATTGTGCAATTCTTTCAAGTTTAAAAGGTCACCATGGGGACGAACACTCTGATGTTATGCAGATGAAATGTTTTGTTTTGACTCATAATAACTTGAAATCTCAGTTCATGTTAAAACTGCTTTAAAATGGGAAAACAAACATAAAATAGTACTTCCTAAGTACAGGAATTCTCCCTGCTCAAATTCATGCACCTTTTACACTTCTACTGACAAAGTTACATTATGTGTTCAAATGGGCTCCCCATGTATTTCACAGCTTCGTAGGAAAATAGCAGCTGCCATGGAGAAGATTCTTTCTTTATAGGTTTAACTTAGATGGGGAGGTGTCTCCAATATTACAACTCCACATATTTTCTTATTTCTACCACTGAGGCATCACTGTTTCTGAATGCTGCCTTCCAATAAGATGTGTCTTAAAGGAGAGACTCATGTACTTACTGACAGTGAGGAAGATGACCGATAAACATTGGTTCATAAGTTGCTGCGCAGATGCAAAATGGTCAATTACTGAAACAAAAAGTCAGACAAATGACATTCATGTGAAGCATGTCCAGCAAAATATGTATATTAACTCCTGCAAAATCCTCCAGATTTAGCAGAATTCATTTGCAGAATTGAGGAATACAAAGTGTTGCTTGTAACAGGAAATAGGCATCTTTAATCAAAAGCTAACTGATCTGTATATCACATTTTTTTCTGGATTCTTCTGTTACTTCTCCAACTTCAGACAAGGATGTATCAATTTTTCAACATGTCTTGCTGTTTCTTGGAACTGAATGTCTAGTCCAGATCCTCATTGGAGATTCATTGGTTTAAACTTGAAGTAACTCCATTAACTTCAAGATGGAATTTAGGCTGTTGCATCTGGCTCACATCTTTCCCTTTCATTCAATTAGTGTTTGGCACAAACATACAGCTACTTAAAAGCTTTCGATCTGGTTGGGAAAAATCCTTATGGCAAAAGACAACAGAAAGAGCAATCCAGTGACCTGCAAGCTTAGGTGACTGAAGCCAGATGTGTTCAGTTGCTTAGCAGTCTTAAAGCCACTTGTTAGGCAAGGCAGAGACAGAACAGCATCTAACATTGTAGAAACCTTTTATGTTGCTTTGATGGCAACACTTCAATATGAATCCTTAAATCTAAACTTTTTCTAATGTCCCCATGAGAAATGACCTGGTACAGTCAATCAATTATAGTACAGCATTGGTTTTATGTGTTAGAAAGATGATGCAGAAGAAAAGGTTCTTATAAATGTTACTGTTACAAGTTGCAGGGGTTTAGGTAAGAGCTGGTTTGGCTTTGGAATAAAAGGTTAAACGAGCAGTAAAAGTTTGCACTGGAACAAATCTGGGGAAAGTTAACATTCTGGTCACCGTCACAGCAAGGGGTTAATAGGACATTAATGGGAATTGGACCAGAATGGAAAAAAACCCCAGAAATTGTGGTAATTTCTACTATTCCAGATGGACTTTCTTAGATAATGAGCAGAACAGGGCAAGTACTGTCGAGCACATCCAACACATATGTTTGCCAATGTGCCATAACCCTGACCTAGAAAGACCATTTTTATGAGTTGGAGGATGGCTTGGATTTCAAGGCTGTTACACAGTCCTCTGTCTTCCTGCTGAGATGGCCAGAAAATGGGAATTTTTAGAAGCAGTTTCTCACTCTGTGTGTCCTTCAAAATTAGAGACAGTATTTTTGCCTAAGCTTACTCTTGATATAGACTGGATGCAGATTGGTGAACAAGTGTTAAAAGAGTTTTATAGCCTGTATGTAGTTGTGCAAGTCATCCAGCCCTCATCAGTCTGAGGAGAAACAGTAACTTTATCATTAATGCTGGTTGGGATGAAGAAGCGTGATGCATGAAGAAGACTGATGCAGTCTGTAACAAGGCCTCTTTTCACAACACACGTGCCAAACAAAAACAAAAATACAAAACTCAGCACATTATAAATGACATAGGAAATGAAAACTCCCAACCACTGTTCAAGGGAAATAGAGAAAAGAGAGAGATAAGCAATCATTATAGTGCAGTCTTTTTCTGCTCAATAATATTAAGTTCAGGCAAAACTGGAAGGGTTCACATCCTCAGACAAGGAAAAATGTTTTTCATTCCCTTTAAATTCAATCTTTCATTATTTTCTTCTTATTTATTTGGCTTCTCAGACATTATGTTCATTCAGGTGCTAAGCTCCCATTGGGCTTGAAGTGGAATTAGCTTGGGATGTAGGAAGCTGGAAACAACGCAAACCTTTGCATCAGCCCCTATGAAACTAAATTAAGTAGCTAGATCATCTCTTCTCTTCTCACAGTGTCTTACTCTGCAATAGAACAAAGGACCAAATTTAACCCTGATGTAAGGGGTCAAAACAGTTAAGAATTAAACCAATAGGAAAATTTCTCTTTATTTGACTAACAAGAGAAAGCCTTCTGTATAAACAGGCATCCTCCTCCTCTTCCTAATCTCTTAAACATCCGGCCAGGATTAGGGTCCTATTGCACTAACTGCTATATAAACTCAGAGCGGATCTTCTGCAGAGGCTCTTTATTTTAAACAGACACAAAGAAAAGGATGGAGAGAAAGGGATACTGTACTTGAAAAAGAATTAAGTTTGTGAGAAATCTGCTCAGATCCTGACATCAGAGAGACAAATATAGTAAGAGCATTTCCAGGCAAAGTATAACACTCACATCCAAAACCACTAACCTTAACCGCTCTTTATGTTACAGAGAGAAATAAATGAACATAAGAACCACCTTTGCTTCACAGCTTTACATTTTGTTACAGGTCAAACTTTATCAATACAGACGGCTGCTAATCCTTGCCTGGCAAGATGGGGATGCCATTGTTTTATTAGGGGATTGTTTCACAGCATTAATCTGATGGCCAAATTTGAGAGCGGGAAAGACTTTTGGAGGTTTATCATTCTCTTGCCTTTTGACGTATGGACAGTATATTAGGATCCCATGTTATCAATTTCTTGTGGCTTCAGGATACCAGCCAACACAGACCTCAGAGCTTCCTATCTTTTATCTTGTGTCTGCGGTGACTTTTCTCCTGCAGCAAGGCATTAGATCAACTCCGTCGTCAGCTTAAGGGAAATCCATCAGTTAGCATCAGCAGAGGAATGAAGAAGAATGACCTGGCAAGAAGCAAAGTAACCTCAAACATGAGCCAAGAGCTTGTCAGAGAGCATAACTGCATCACCCAGTTTTCTCTGGGTGATGAGAGAAAAAACATGGAGGGTGACTGCCACAGCGAGCAGGATCCACACCCTTGCTGCAAACAAACACCAGCTTCAATAAGTACCTTTTTAATGTGCATTGAGTCTTTGTGTAGGAAAAGGATGTGCAGTTGGCAAGTACGGAGCTGTAAGGGGATAGTTTGAACATGCTGATAAAACGTCTAGCTTTACTCCAGAGTTGACTTTATCATTTACCCAGGGATATTGTTAGTAGAAGATGATAGCCACGCTCCAACAAGAGACAGACAGTGAAATGTATATGAACAAAACAGCCATTGTGGTGAATTCTATCCTGTTTGTGTGGTGACTTCTCTATCCATAATCACACAACTTTACAGGCAGAGAGATAAAACACAAAGCAGGCAGGGAGGGAGAGAGGTGGCAGCAAAGAAAGGGAAAAGCAAGCACAGTGAGATCAAGAGGCTGTGGTAAGAAAGACGGACACTATCCCTCTTAAAGCCTCAACACTAAGAAAAGAAAAAGATGAGAAAAGAGAAAGAAATCTCCTGTGCCTGTGTCCTTAGGCAGAAGGATGGCGGCTGGAGCAGCGGGGTGAGGTGTGCACTTTGGAAAATGAGGTTAGCCAGTTCACTTCTGCCAGATGGTCTGCAGGAGCGGCTGGAGCATGGAGGCAACAAAAAGTCAACGCCATGAATGGAAAGAATGGCTTTCCTGCCCTCAGAAGAAGCTGTGGGGATTACTGAAATTAGAGCTGGGCTCACGCTGCAAACGTTTTCCCCTGAGCGTTCCCTTGCAGTGAAAGGAAAACAAATTTGCACCCGTGTGTAACATGCCTCTTTTGTATTTGCCTTCCATGGGTCTCTCCACCCACTGAGTTTTATTTGTCTAATGAAGACTTGAGGGCTGTGAATTTTAAGCTCCCATGTCTGACAATTCCTGACTGAAGTGGTATACTTCATTGTATTTATTATTTCTGTTGATTTAAATCAATATAAAAAGTCCTATTCAAGAAGTTTCAACAGGGTTTTAATTGCAAATGATGGACATCCCATGACTGAAAATAATCCTAAGGAAATAATGCTGGTTGAATTGGTACTGCCTTCAGCAGACTGAGGCCACCAAGACTGCAGCAAGCGAGAAGAGTATCTTACCACCACCTTTGCAGACTTAACTTGCACAAGCATCACTCCAGTGGCTAAAGACTTCATGAAATCCCTTACCAGGGAGGCTTTTTGGCACATGGTATATAGCCTATGGAGGAGGTTTCCCCTAGAACCTTCCAGTGAGGCAGCGAGGAAGATTAACCAATAATCTGACTGCAGGATTTTCCTGCAGGACCAAGGTTTACATGCAAACAGCCAAGGTGTGTCAGAAGTCCCTTGAAGTGACTTAGCCTTGGTTCCATATTTGCCCCTGAATGAATGAGGACAAAATGTGCTGTACTTTCCAATGCTCAGCTCATGGAAGTAGCTTCCTCTGTGCAATATGTTCTGCCTTGAACTTTGCCTGTCTGCTTGGGAGTTCATAGCCTGAAGGCTCTGACTCACAAACTCTGGTGGTCTCAGCTGCTGGAGGTTACTGCCTCTCAGCCAGAGGTTACTGCAGGGGTGGCAGAAGGTACCTCCTCAGCCCCTTTGCAGTCAGAAATATTAGTTCAGACTACTGGAGGGAGGGAGGAGGGCGAATGATGAAGTTCACTGTTGCTAAATCCACCAGAGCCCTATGACTCAGAGCTTTAGAAGTGAGCAGGTTCATGCAATTACTTTGAGTATATGTGGAAAGCAAAAAACCTCTTCTACTCTAGGTAGAGAAAATAACAGCAGTGATGTTTTTCTTCTTCTTCTAAGTAGATGCCATTAGAACCAGAGAGATAAAGGATTAATCTCTTCCAGAATTCACTATTATCACTTATCTTCTGCTCCATCCCTAAAATGAGTTAAAGCCTGTCAGCACCTTCTGGTGTTCCCCCAGGTTTTGGTGTCACTGAGCCTCGCTGAAAGTGAAGGGTGTGTTTCCACAGGCTTAGCAGGTCTGGAAGGAAAACCAGTTTCTCCTACATTAGGTAAAGAATCACAGCTCAATTATGACTGATTATGAATCTTTATCTGTATATTATTAAAGGCATTCAGATTATTTTTAGTTAATGTTCTTGGAATATATTTTTATTAGGAGCTTGTATCAGGCCTTTAGACATATTTGAAACGAATGAGTTGCTTGACCGTAATCAAGAGCTTTGTTCAGTTTTCAGGGCCATCCATGTGAAGTTGATCACATGCTTTGTCTACCCTCCTGGAAGAGTCACAGCTCATTCCACAGTGATCATCAAAGAGCCAAGAGATAACGCATTTGTTTTCAACTGGTAAGTGCCAAACTAGGAGCATAAATTCTGTAGTAATAGTTTGTTACCGGTTGTTTGATAGACTTACCACTCTGTGCCATTGCATGCTGAGCTTTGAGTTCATACCTCATTTTCACTATAAGTTTTTGTGGTTCTGTTATTCCTGCTTAGACCTGGTAATATGAAGATATCTGAACACTGAGGTGTGTGTGGAATTGTGTCTCCAGGGAACAGCGTAACCTTGTTGCTGAATCTTTTAAAGCCCAAAATGTGCTGCAGGGGAGAAAAATACAACATTAGCAGGGAAGTGGACTACTTTAAGTGACCTAATAGGTGTTCTTCAATGCTAATTTCTATAGTTCTACAATTGGAAAATATTGATTTAATGAGTCAAAAGAAAGCAGAAACTTCTTGGGGAGGAGATGAATATCATGATGATTCACTCTTTTATTTTTATTTTTTTTTCAATCATGAAAAAGACAGTTTCCAACCTACATCTTGCAGGCAAACCCAGAAGCTATCATTTGTCAGCAAATAATAATGCATGGGGTGCATCCTTTTTCTTTATGAAAACAGCATAAATCTGAAATTCTTCCCTGCTGAAAAGAAATTTAATATTTAAAGGTAATTTGACCTGTACATGTGTGTGCCATGAATCTTTTATGTGACCTACAGCAAATGTATTTATATAGTATTATTCTGAGGATAGTTATCTCTTATTCATTTTCTGCGATATTATTTTTCTTTCTTTGACTAATGTACATTTGGCCTTCTCATTTCTCCACTCAGACAGAACTGTGTTAACCTTCCCGTTTATGCCTTTTTTCCTGGTTTTCAAGGTCTGCTAACTAACAGCGGACCATACGTTGCTATTATTATGAGAGAATCATTCTTTTTGGTAACATAAAAGATAGGTCTTTTTTTCCCCACCCTTTATTTCTCTTGTTGTTGCTGTTACTACATAATTGAATCAATAGTGATGTTCGTGGTGAAGGGGAAAGCAATGAAAGAGTGGGAACAAACTATTTTTATTGTTTCACTTTAATTTCTGTTCCTTTGCAGAAAGACTCTGTGGGAGGTTCAGGTTTTGGGTAATGTGTTATCTCTGACCAGATCTCCCTTGCAGAGAACAGACCCCTTAGACTGAAATTCTGCACAGGGCTCAGCACAACAGATACATTCCCCTTCCATCCCACTTAGCCGTGTTTTGAAGTAGGTCTGCATGAGGCCTTGTCATATCTTTCGACAACGGTGGACTTCATACACTGAAATCCTGATGTGTGGGCCTGTTACAAAGGCTTTGATTGACAAAATGGCTTTGCTTTGGAGTCTGATGAGGCTACTGCTTCTCTGCCTCTGCTGCAAGGATATCTCTGCTGCTTGTCAGTCAGCCCCTGACACACCATCATTTATAGCATGGTATTTTATAGTAAATCATCACCAATTTCAGCTGTTTTTCAAACAGTGTATGGTAAACTTCAATGGTTCAGGAGTCGATTGACTCCATAGCTGTGAAAGGAGGGGTAGGATGGACATCTGGGACACTAAATTCATCAGATGTCCCAAATGAAGCTGTTCATCCTCATCAGTCAGAACCTTCCATTGCATCTTGAGTTCTGTGGATCTGACTTCTAGTTGCTTTTAATCGCATCTGTTGATCTCCTACTTTTGTTACACTGGATGAAAACCTGAATCAGTCATTTTGTCTCCCAGCTGCTCCCAACTGTAGCATGAGCAGGCCACTTAGCATCTTCACTGTGGCAGCAGACAGCTGCATTTCCCATGTCCTTGTTATAGGTCTGCTGCCTCCATGAAGTTCTGGTTTAACCTCACACAAGGGTATCTAAAGGCTGGGCAGTAAAGAGGAGCTGCAGATGGACCTTTTCTTGCTGATTGTCATTCAGTAACTAGTTGTGGTTCCGTATCTGTGTTTCAAGATGTGTTAAAGTTTGACCTTGGGAAAGAGGAATTTTTCCATCGGTTATTATTACACGTTTCTGATGTCATAAAATTATAAACAGTTCTTATTAAATCCTGTTATTTAATACCAAACGCAAGTTTGAGACTAAACTTTTTGGCTGGATTCTTCAAATATAGCACTGGCAGAAGCACAGAGAAGAAATTCACATCTATGAGTTGTCTGTATTACTTGACAGATTTTGGTTGGGAAAGCCAGCTTGGTTCAGACATAGTGTAATCACACCAGGACGTTTGCCCTTTCCTTATTCTCCTGTTGACCTTCATACTCCAGTGAGTCTTAATTTTTGAGCCTAGGGAAAGATAGCCTGTTGCTTCAGGATGTTGCTTCAGGCCTCTAGTGGCATTAAATGTATTGTTCAAAATCTCCTAACACTGTAAATCAAATCGTGCCTGAGGTACATAGTGGGCTGAGGAGAAAAGAAAGCAGGGTAGGGGAAATGGTAAACAAGCATTTAAAATACCCAAATAAAAAGGCTGAAGTGCAAAATATGGGAGCATGTATAGACACGTGCATACACACATGTTCATGTGCACATTCCCACACACACACACACATCCCTACAGAGTAACATCACCCAATGTCTGATATTCATTGAAAAGAAAATGGACTCAAATATTTTTTTTATTATTATTTTTCAGGGTTTTTTTATGTGATGAAAATTTGCAACCTGGATTTATGACTGTAACGTTGTTTGTCTGAATGATGTAGGTTGAATTTATATCTGGCTACATGCAACTATATGTGTATGTGTATGCTTATGTACTTACCGTACATAGTTTTGTTTCATCCCTGAGATGATTTTTCTTCTTCCCACATGCAAAGACCCGAGTATGAATGTAAAAAGATGTATTTGTGAGAAGTTGGTAGACATTCAAATAGCAAAGCTTATCTGAGGCATATCTGAGGGTGAATGTACTGCAGATGCAAAAACATTTTCAAAACCTCACAGGAACTGGACTTCTCTTGCAATATTTCAAATGGAATCACTGCTTGGACCGAAAAATAGGGATTTTTTGGAGTTAACAGTAGGCAGTGGTAATTAGTCCTTTGGGGATTTTGTTGCGTAAGGACAGACACGCCTATTTTGTGTCCACTGTAAGACAAAAAATGTTTCAAAAATTTGTTGAATTAGTAGCTAAAGTGGGTCCAGATCTCTCCAGTCTTGTGCTGCTTTAAGAATCTTGGGAAGAACAGACACTGTGGGTGGTTTGTTGCACCCATCAAGAGCATCTGGTGATGCTTCTGCGTCCCAGAACATCATGATTTTGAGAGATATCATGACAAGGAATATAAATATGTCAGGACCAATCTTTGATATTCAGATGTGAGGAAATCAAAGTTGTTTCAGTGCTTGTAGATCACTTGGGAGTAGTCAGTAAATTGCTCAAAGCACTTCATTCTGACTTGAGAAGGATTCCCCAGGCTCCAGGTGAGTCTCTAGAAAATGTGTTTTCAAGAGGTACATGTTAATATTCACTTTGTCAGCTGAAACCAAGAAACAGAGAGAGCACTAGAGTGTATACCAGAACCACAACATCTCTTTCTCAGATGACTCACAATAAATTGTCTCCTCTGTGGATCTTCATCTGTGGAACCTTGGGGAGATCTGAATCTGTTTTTACTGTATACTCAGATGCCAAAAATCATGTTCATTTTCCTCTGCGGACAGCCGAATGAGGTGCAGGTAATACAAACCTTTCAAAAGGCCTGACATAGCAGCTTATTCTTTCATCCACTACCCCACAACAAAATATTCTACTGGATTTTACCAGATCCTGTCAGGTGGGGAAAAAGGAAGGATGGGCAAACATAGAGAATTTTTTTAATTATTACCTTTTTTTTTTTGGTTCTGTCTTACTATTCTCTTCTCTATATTTCTCATTTTTCAGTCAACCTGTCTTTGAAACAGAGTAAGCAGACTTGATCTCACCATGCCTTGGCTGTCCTGGGGATTGAAATTGCACTGAGCCCAGAATAGATGTGCATGGAAATTGCACATTTTAAACTGATGGCTGCACAAGATCAGAAGCCGTGGCAATGCTGACACTTTTGGCCTGGAACTTGGCAGGGCTGTGAAAAAAATGTGGAGCTGCTGCTGGAAACAGCTCTTTTTCTGACTTGGAGGGGAAGGACTTGTAGTTTCAGGTGTACCACTTTTGCAGGTCATTGACAAGGAGGAGACTTTGGTATCAGTCCACTAGCTTATCTCTCACAAGCTGAGAGAAGTTAATATAAAGCATTGTAATCTCCTTCACAGCCTCCAGGACTCATAAGAAACCATAAGAAGAAGTTTCTCAAGCTTAAAGTGTTCTATAGGATACTAAATCTTAAACTTCCTGGAGGCCACTGGGGAAATGAAAAGGTGTAGTTGTCACATTTTGTCAAAATATAACATCAATATAATAAGCCAGTTAGCTCCCTTTCTTCAGACCCAGCCCAGCTTGATGTACTAGGGCAGTGTTCATTGTTTTCCAGTTATATTGATGTATTTTTTTAATCAAAGCAAAATAGAGTCAACCTTGGTCCAGATCCTCAGATGCTTTTAATTGGTGCTGCTCCACTCTGCTTGATGAGACTGATTTATTTCAGTTGGGAAGCTAGCTGCTGACTCATTTACTCATTCTCTGTCCTCTTCTCCATCTTTAGCCCTTTAGTTTTGATTTCTGCAGTTTTACTCTTGTTTAGTTATAAAAAAAGTGGCAAAAAATGTTGTCTTTATCTTCAACTCCTAAGAAATGTGCCTCAGTTAGAAGTTGGACAAGTAAATGGGTGATGAAAGGAGGTTTGTTTGCTTTGCAAATCAGATCTTGGCTTCTACAGAGAAGGAAGAGACTCCACCTAAGATGGGACCTCTGGGGAAAGGGTAAAACCAAGAAAGAACCTCCTTGGAGCAAGTTAAGGTAAGTCAAGTGTAATGAGATCAACAGAAGAAATGAACAAGCAGTGTAAGGAAGGAGACAGTTGTTCATAATGATTTCTCAGGTTGCTTTTGCTAGAGCTATGGAGGGAGTGAGGAGATAGGGCAGAGCTGTAGCAAGCATGAAACCTAAGGAAAAAAAGAGAAGAGAAAAAAATGTAATGAAGGAGTGGGAAATAAAGCTTTAAAAAGGAGATGGACACTTGCACAATAACTTGCTCATTAGCCCTTGGTTTATATTCCCTGCCTCAGAATTGTCACTTCTAATTATCTTTTCACCTTTGGTTATTAACTGCAATCACAGAAAACTAATGATCACCAGCCTTGCTTCAAAATACTCACTGGATCGTGCCTGAGATCATAACAGTCTTCTTAATTTGACTGAAGAAATAGGAATAACTAAGAATTTAAATAAAAGAAAAAATAGTTGTGAGTCTATGAGTCAAATATCTTTTTAACAATTAAAGTTTCTATAGTAAGAAGAAGGTTAACTGCTGGATTCCTTGACACTCACACATGCTTGATGTGTTTAGTATCTTCCTTTCCCCACTTTCTTTTTTTTTTTATCCTGTGGAAGCTAAAACTTTATTATAAAATTGAAGATAAGTATATCAGTTTCTTGGATGCTGGCAGAACAGAACACAAGCAATGAGTAGATAAGGGAATTTGGTCAAATACAAAAAATACCATGGAACCTAAACCAAATGACATCAGATAAGACCTCCACTGACTTTCTATTAAAAATGTAATAAATAAGGATCACAGAAAAAAAACTTTTTTTTTTTTTTCTTGGCACTTTTTTTTGTTTGTTTTTGTCTCTGGTGCTTCAGAAATGTTTCTGTATTGGTGTTGTTTTCCCATTTATAATAAATAAATGCAGGTCAGCTTATATTGAAGGTCTGACAGGTCCAGATTAATGATGAGACACACTCTCTCTCTCTCTCTCTCTATATATATATATTTTTTTTTTAATTTATAGACTTAATTATACTCTTAGCTTTACTGGCCTGTTTAGGGACTTAGGTGTAGTATTAGAAAGTCAGTGAATCCTGAAATCTTGACCTGTAGTTCTGAGAGGATGATAAAGGCTGGTAGCTGGTGAATGGGATGGAAATTGAGTTAAAATCAGTGTGCATGTTGAATGCGATCGGGAGTGGCAATGTTTGGATTTGGGTGAGTATTCAGCTTCCCAGATGTTCAGAGCTGGGCTGTCGGATGGCAATAGCGCGGCGTATTGAATGGGTTTGTGGAGCATAGCGTAGCTCTGTTGGAACAGTTCAGCTCCATGAGCTGGTGTTATTCTTGGCTGTTAGAAAGGTTTGCCACTTAAGCTGCTGCTTCACCAAGTGGGAAAAGAGGGACTGCTAAAACAGAGAGAAAAAGGCAGAATTCCCTCTTGAGTTCTCTTATTAATTCTAAAATCTCTTCCATTCAGCAGAGACTTCCAAAAATACAGTTTGTCTGCGATGTCTGTAGGATGTTCCCAGCGATGAGAGACAGCTGCAGATAGCTTTACTGTTGTGCTTTCTTCACCCATCTTGGATATTTTCCTGGGCAGATGCAATTATCCCTAGCTGGCAATTTTTGTGGATTTAGTAATACGGAGATTGGGAATCAGCCCATGAATTGCAAACAGCACATATAATTTCAGCCTGTCCACGTTTTTAGCATGTTTCCATCTTGGTATCACCTTGCTAGGGACTCAGGCAAGCTTTACGTCATGGCACAGAACTATAAAATTAATGAAATATATCCTGATTCATGGCATAGCCTGTTGGAGGAAGGTAGGGGAATTGCAGCTGCTCTTAACAGCAACCCTCTCTTCATTTCATTTCCTATGACACCTACAAACAGAAAACAGTCACGGGTTCAGTCTGGGCAGCACATTAGAAATAAGGCATAGAATGGATAATTTTGGCCTTGAAAACATCACAAAGTTGTTTTATTTCAAAGGACATTTCATAGACTGTTTCCATCTATGAATATTTTAACCTTTCCAACACTTCAATGTTCACATCTACCTGTGTGGCTCAAGTCAGGCTGTGTCAGGGCTTTGGCACTGATGAACTTTGAATGACAGGGAAAATATATGTTATAGAAGGGAAAAGGGAGGGTGCTTTTGATGGGAGAGGAATCCCCTTTGGGCTTGACGCTTGCCTGTGGCCTTAGGTGAGGCTTGCTTAGTGGTGTCTGCTTGGTCTCTGGTGGACAATAGTCTATGCCATAAAAAGCCTCCATGCATAATATGGCATATTTGTTGGCCTCTGCCTTGAAGAAACCCATATGAGAGCTGTTTATATCCATCTAGGGACAGTCTCCAGTAGGAAAGATAGTACACTTTGGCTAACATATCTATGCCATTTTATTTTATTCCACCTTTCAGTCTTATGGATCTTGTTCTTCTGCCTCTCTCTCTCTCTCTCTCTGTTTAACTTAAATAGGGGGAGTTTTAAGTATCTATAATGTTCTTGAAAAGCAAAAGGAGTGAAAATGATCAGCGTTCATCATATGCTTTAATTAAATCTAATTAAAGAATGTTAAACCCAATATGTACAAGTGTATAATCAATGTCCATATAATTCTTTATGCTTCGAGTTCTCAGTTCTTAAGCAGAAACAGGTTATAAAAAGTTAAGAGTCAACTGTAAAAATCAGATCTCAGAGAAAACATGCCAGCAAAAGAGGGGGAATGAAAAAAAGAAAGAAAAAAATACAACAAACCCACAAAAAAAACCCCAAACAACCCTAACACATTCATGCTGTCTTCCTGGCAATAGTAATGTTTTCCTTTGATACTACATGCTGTAGGTTTCCCTCAGGGTCTTTCCCCACTGCTAGGCTCAATTTTGGGGTGCAAAAATGAGCACATAGCCACATGAACACCCTCACGTGCATCCCTTAGCAGATGAGAGAGAGTCAGTAAGAGAAAGTGTGTGTCACACCCTCTAAATTCAGGTGGCCTCAAGCAGTGCCATATAATCCCAGCCTCAATTAAACTCTCCAAGGTCAGTGGTGTTCTACCAGGTCAGACATAAATAAGTCAGGTGAGAGTCCTAGGGCACTGAAAAGCCATATTTATTCTTTATCCACAGTTCATAGCTATCAAATGAAGCCTAACAGAGAGAGGGAGAGAGAGTGTATGTGAGAGTGTGGCTCTCAAAGCTGTTCCTGTTGTAAGTACTTGTGTGTGTTAAAGACACAGTTCTGAATGCAGTAGGGGTTCTGACCCCTACCTCAAAACTGCAGAAAACTTCCCTGTGACTGTGGACTTTTCAGGAAGAAAAAGGAAGAGATTTTAATTTGGTAACATTATGTTCAATAATTTATTCAAGTGAAAGTGTTCTATTCACTCGGAATGTTTTTATCCTAACTTCTTTAAGAGAGACTTCTCATTCTTTTAAAATTAAGTTTTGTCTGTAGCTAAATCTTTTCTGCAGGGAGCGTGAGACCAGATGGCACCACAAAACCCTCTTTACTTCAGATATACAGATTTCATGTTCTGATTCAGCAAGTAGTGAAAACGGGCCAATATTGCACAATCCATTGGGCTTGTAAATAGAGTATTTAATTTTCTCTTGTTTAGGAGAATCAGAAGAAAGAGTATGGAGAATAATGGTGTCTATATCTTCGTTCAAATATGTTAAAGGCTGTGGGCTTATATTGGCTTCTCTGGGTGTCAGACCCACTGAGAAGAGTTATCGCATTCAGAGAAAGTAATTAAGGACAGTTGAGGTCCAGTGATTTCTGTACTGTCTGAAGAACTAAGTGAATTTTCCAGGCCTGTGGGACTAATAACTAAATTAATATATATGTTTTAATAAACCAGCATACCACAAGTATGCCTTGAAGTGCTGCATAATATTTTAAAGGTAGAGTTTTGACATGTAGAGTTAGACCTTTCTCATATTATTGTTTAGTGTGGGGGGAATGAATGAGGACTCTTTTAGGGAGACTTATTAAAAACAAAGCGTAAAAGGAAATTCTTCTTCTAAGCTGTCATGTCTCTATCTCCAAAAAGGAAAATACAATCATGTTGTAAGATGGTTATAAGCAGAAAGTGTAAGTACTTTTTTCTAAGAAGGTCTTAGGTCAACAGAACAAAATCAGCTTCAGACCTCTAATTTGATTTACACTAGTTTACACAGTTGGGAAACTGATAAATGCTGCTGGGAAAGTTGTCTCATACCTTTTGTTTGTTTTTCCTTATTTAATCTTTTCATTATGATTAAGATATGATGACCTATTAAGTATGAAAAGTTGTGTGTGTGTATATATATTTCTTTGTTTTCTAATGACTTTCATTCTTCTGTTGAGAAATAATTTTGAAAGTACAGTTGAATAATAACAAAAATAAATTTTGAGCTATCTTTGTGAATGATAGTGCTAGCTTTTACTTAGTGTATATAAGGAGATCACTTCATTAATTATTGTGAATATTCAGACAGTGGATACTAATACATATGGGTTTGAATCACTGAATATATACAATTTTTGTCAAGAGTAACTTTTAATCTGAGAATATTCAAACACATGTATTATCACACATTTATCTTCCTTGCAGTAACCTACAGACTTCCAATCAGGGAATGGAAAAAATACTATGTGATTAGCATGTCCAGAGACATAACGACAAGTGTTGATTAGTTAAAGTGAGCAATTTCCAAACAAAGAAAAGTATTTGTCAAAACTGTTATACAATTTTGGATATATTTGCTGTATTCATCATCAGGCAGCTGTATTGGTGGTTCTGATTCTGAAATTTTTAAGATAAAGTTAACATTAAAAAGCACAGGCATTAAGGAGAGTTTATGGGGGACAAAGTGCCGTAGAAAAGTGTTTACAGAAGTATCAATTTTATTTTATAGGCATTCATATTAGAACTCATTTTAACACTTGGTATCCATTAGCATACGTGTTGAGTCCTCTGTGCCTCTGGTTTTAACATCTGTATGTAAAAGGGAAAATCTTGACAAATGTTTCTGAAGGTTTTATGTGCTCTTTATCCCAACGCTGGATTGCAAACCCTGTTATACTCACTACAATAATGGGAGCATTGGGATCAGATGACCAGTTCTACAAATTAGATGTGAAGAAAAGGTGTTAGAACATCATTCTGGCTTCCTCTCAGGTTTTAATTGTACACCGTGCCTCAGTGAGAGGACAAGAGTGGGAAAAGGCAAAATGTATCTTTGTTATCTCTACTTCTCTGGTGTTGCCCCAGCTAGCTCTCAGAAATGTCTTACTAGTGAATAACTTACATGACTCATTCTTGAAGGAAGGAATTAAAGCAAACCTCTAGCAATCAATGCCATAAGAAATCTCACCAATAGCTGAAACAGAGGTGATTAAATGAAACTGAATCCAAGAACACGTCTTCCCTGAGAGGAAAAGATAAAATGTCCCTTTAAGGTTAAGTTGATATAAATTTATATAGAGTTTTTAAATATAACTTCCACCTCACTGAACCACTCTATCTTAAATGCTGGCATGTAGCAAGGCCATGAAAACTCCTTCAGCTGGGAGGTCCCATTCCTCACTTAACGGACTTTTTGATAATTTACAGTCATTTCCACCATGCTAACGATACCAGTTAAGGGATATGAGCCAAGTGCTTTTTCAAGGTCCGAGTTAGATTAGTTGCAACATCCAGAATTATTAATTGGAAAAAAAAGGGGAGGACATTAAAGAGTGCATTATATAGCTCAACATTTTGTATAGCATCCATATCTTCTGGTTCTCCATTTATTCAGAATAAGCATTTCAAGTCAGTGGCTGAAAAGAAAGTAAATGATCTTAAATGTCTTCCAAAGACACTTTCAGACCAGGGAAGCAGCACTGTAGCAGGCAAGTTGAACATCTCTTTATCTTTTGGATGTGAATAAAGTGACTTTTGAGGAGAGGGATTAGAGTGGGAAAACACATGTAGTGCAACTGTCATGAAATGTGGAAATGCATCAAGAACAGATTTTTAGTCAGAAAAGATATCACTTAGAATTTTATTGAGAATTCATTGTGCTGCTAAGCATAACTTACTTCATGTCCATTTTCCCCCTCTGGCAAACATGGATAATGATTTATTTTTGGTGTAGCTTGGAGTGAGAAGTTGCCTTTTGCCACACTCTGCAGTGCTTCAGGGTCAAAAAAGTCCCAGGGATTCCTCAAGATGCAGCCTGCCACAGAGGTCTGTGTAGGGATTGTTCTACTGGCCAGAATCTTTGCTCTAGCTTACTCTTTCCTCAGGACCTACCCACCATCCTGGGCAGGATACACAGCAGAACTGGTTCAATGCATTCATCAACCAGTCTGTGCAGCACAACTTTTTGGCTGCTTTGATTACACGGAACTGGAATCAAATGGCTGTGGAAAATAAGCCTCTGTTTCTAAACTGCTTTGAGATGCCCTTGGACAGGCTGCTGGGGGACAAAAAGTAAAAATTATTTACTATTATTTTTGTTATTTCTATAGATTTTTACACATACAGAGTTCACACTGGGGAAGAAAGTTATGAACCTGTTATCTTTCATGTGTTATATTATTGATCAAAGCCAATGACGATGTTAAAGTTATATAAATGTTTTGTAGGCCTATAATGATTCATGACTTTCTGTACAGTAGCAGTGTTCCTGATGTTGTTGTACTGTCTGGAGCTAATGTTGTGATTAATGCATGTTTTCCTTCCTGATTTAAGAAATAGCTTATGGCTAAAAATCCTTAGATGCTCTCTGATTTATTGCATCTTTTTTCTTTCTTTCTTTTTTTTTTTCCTTCTTTTTCTTTCCAGCTTCTTATTCCTATATATATACATGTGTATAGTATAAATATATGCATTTGTAAATGCGGCAGCTTTAGAGATAGCCCTGCTGCAATCCTCTTATGAGTCATCTCTAAAGACTGGTATTTGTACTAAAAAATGGATTTTGTTAGACCATGGCCGCGAATCTGTCATCCAATGGGGGTACTCCAGTCAGCGTGTGTTGTTTGGCAAAACAACACCAAACACACGTGGCCACATCATTTACTGGCTTGTGGGGGGCACGGGGGAGGCTGCTTCTGCTGTTAAAACAGCATGAAAAGTCAGGGTGATCTATCACAGTTACAGTCCTGAAGTATCACATCCTCAGTGCGCTCGTGCCCGCTGCGTTTGGGAAGGTGGAGGCTGTGGTGGGGTACATCTTGAGCAACCAGCTGAATGGTCTACAGGGAACAACCTCGAGAAACATGACCTAGTTCAGTCCTTTGGTCCAAGTAAGGCTGAGGTCTGAGCTCCAGAACCGAGTGGAACAAGGGTGGTTTAGTGTACTGTTCTTGGGTTTTCATAGAAGTAGTTGAGGTAGAGGTCAGGCTTGGAAACTGTTGTCTGGAGATGTAACTAGTTTGGTGGTTTGCACCCTCTCCTTGGGTAATAGTGTCAGTGGAAAGTACCATGCTTCTACAAAACAGCAGTGTCTCTTGGATTTTCCTTTGAGTTTCCTCATGCACTGAAATCTAGGTGGTTATGATGATGTCCATGTTGATTTCTTCAGTCTTAACTTAGCATTAAAGTGAAGAGTACTGTTCCCAAAGGAATTTTTTTCACAGAGATTTTTTTTTTTAAGGATGAAACAAAACATTTTTCATCTGCTGCAGGGACTATCCACAGTTTCAATATGTTTTTATTATTTTTTTTTAGGTCAATTTACCAATAGTAGACTGTTTTCCTGTTATCCCTCTGGTTCCTTAGCCTAAATTTGCTGGAGGAGTGGTCTGCAAAAGCAAGTGTGCACTTTGTTTTTATCTGCCCTGCTGTAAACCACCTACTTGTGTCCTTTTGTGTCTTTTGTGAAGCCTGTTAATAGATGTTACTGCTAATTGCTGTGCTTAGCTTGCTGTGTTCATCTATGAGCAGAAACCAGGGAGATCAAAGAGCAGCGTACTCCATAAAGTCTTGCAGTGTTCATTCTGCAGCTCTAATTCCACCTGCCCACAGCCGAGGTATTACACAGAACATCTGAAAACAGACGGAGAGGAAAATGGGTTTTATTTCACTCAGACTTTTGGACTGTTTCAGCTGTAGGTTCAAAAGGAAATGTTTTGCACTGCTTTGATGCAGGACAGTGCCTTTGGAGACTACCCCAAGGCCTCTCTTATCTGAAGCAGCCTATGAGGGATGATAAGTTTTATCTTAAAAAAAAATAGTTGCATAGGAACATAGGGCTTGACAAAACCTCATGAATCTTTTAAGTTTCAGTCCTTCAGGAGATGTTTCAGACCCACAAAAATGTGTGTTCCTTTCCCTCAAGACTGTAACAAGAACTTTACTATAAGTGATGTAAAAATCTTAAAAATGTACATTGTTCCACCAAATGCCAGTTCAAGGATCAAGGGCCTTCTCGGTATCCAACACATCTGAAATTACAAGTGCCTTGGAGATGAAAACGTTCACCTAGTCCTGTGAAGGGTTTCCAATCTGATGTTACATTGGAAACACCCTTCTTCTACTTCCCTTTGACTTAGAAGTGAGGGCCCTGACTGTCATTATGAAAATTTCAAAGGGCTGTAGATATTTTGAAACACAAAACTGCCTCCCTGAGGCCTTTCTTCAGACTTAATTTTGGATTCTGACATGAGACACACTAACATTATTAAGCTGTGTTGTCCATGTGTAGTCTTTCAAGGGAGAAATGATTGCAGAAGGTGTGTTTATTTTTTTATTTTATTTTTAATTTTTATTTATTTATTTCCTCATTGGCAATACCAGTGATTTGGGTAGAGTCTAACTTGGAATTTTCCCCCTGCAGGACAGAGAATTTTTATTTTTATAACATTTTAGTCCTTCAGTTATTTTAGGTTGATAATATCAAGTCATGCCATCAGCTTTGGCACAGCTATGGACTCCTTAGTAGGGCTTAAATGACACAACTTTTTTTCACTCATTTAGAACAGTCTTGTTAATTCTTGTAAGAAAGACTTAATTTTATGTTGTTGGGCAAAATACATTAAGAATTTAAATTTGGTGTTGCCCAGGGGTCTGTCTTGCTTTATAATATTCACCAGATCCTTGGCATGTTATTATGCGTTGCCTGCGTATGTAAACTATGGATTTTTGTCTCTGCTCCGATGGATTGTTGATATAAAATTACCAGCTGATGTTTATCCACAGACGTAGGAATAACAGTGTTATTAACTATTTCTATATATTTTGTGTCATTATGACTGTAAGGGCTTGTCTGAATAATAAAGATTCCCTTGAGTGGGACTCACTAGGGTAAATGACTGTTTAATAAAGACAGATAATGTAGATGAATCATTTTGACTACTTAGAGGAGCAATTGTGCTAAAACTCTGAACTTGCACAGAGTCCTTCTGAATACATTAGGGGGTCAAATCCTGCCCCTGGAAAACATTGTAACAGAGTGGAAAAGGACTGAGGCCTCACTTTAGGAGCGGGGTACATATTTTTAGCAATGGGGAATTTGATTCATTTACATGGCTGAAACTTAACTGCTATCATTTTTTAAGCTCTAAGACTGTAGGTAATATAAAAACATGCCTACATAAATGTCTATATTCCATCTTCATATATTGAAATATATGTTTAGAAGAGATTTCTGATAAATTATATGGCTTATTCTTCTCTCTTCCCATGATGTGATACTTCATGCTACACTGAAAGAATAAGGATATGAGTTTATTAAGTTTACTCAGAAAACTATTCAGTCATCTGTATGAGCTCTTGGAGCTATGTCAACATTTTCTTGAAAGATATCTGAGATTATTTGATGTTTACTTTTTTAAGTACAGTATTTGTGAGTAAAAGTGCACAAGAACATTTTATTACATTTTAAATGTAATTCCTGATCCCAGGGTGCTGTCTATATAAATCTGAACAAACCTACAAAATCACTATCTATATTAGATCAGCAAATCCTCTCAGTCCCAGAACTGGTCAGTGTGTTAAGAATAAGAGGCAAAAGTGAAATTCCTTGGTAATAAAACTTCTGAGCCTTGACAACTGTGAGGTAATGCCATTTCTTGCAGCATTGCCTAGACCTTTCAAAGTACACTACTCTTTATTATATGCTTTTCCTCTGCCCCTAAACCTTCATTTCTAAAGTGCACATCTCACAGGTAACTAGTATATAATGTACTTTTCAATCATCTTCCTAATTCACTCTGTAGCGTGAGTTTCAGATAAACCAGGAAGATGTGAAATGCAGAATAAAAGGTTTAGGTTGTACGATGCCACTCACCTGTTTTAAATCTTTTCCTATATGTGGAAAAGATACAGAAAGAGCTCTCCTTCAGGATAATTCAGGGTGGCCCAGCTCTTCTCCCAGGCAGCGATGACACGAACTCCCAGCATTACTGGGATCAGGTCCTGCCTGTGATCTTCTTTCAGCCTGTTTTCTCTGAGCCTTTTGTTGGGTCATGTGTATAGAACAAAATGATGTCTCCCTTGAATCCACCAGCTCTGCAGGGGGAATTTTGCCCTGTAAGTCCCAGTGCCAGTGCTAGTATTGCACTGTTTTCACTCTAACATGCTTCTGTGTTTCAACCAAGAGTAGAAGTTGGCAGCACTAGACAGGTAGAGTTTTGCTCTTGTGCTGTCTTTTTGGTTTCATGAAGTGAAAATTTCCTAAAGGTGGAACGGAGTGAATCAGATTTCATCTGGAAGGTAAAATGAAGAGACTCGCAAAGGCCTGTCTCCTAATTACCAGAATTCCTGTAATTTATGTGTAAATCCCCTAAACCGAAGAACCTAAATTCAGCGTTAAAATTTGTGTTGTGGTTTGTAAGCAGATCCAAGCTTTTGCAGAGTAATAGTTGGATGCTGCTGTTATTATTTACACTTGCACATGCAGATCGTGGTGGGTTCGCCTCTGCTGGCAATGTGGATAGGTTTAAGTTTACTCTGATCAAGGCAAAATACCCTGCTGAGAGGCTCAGGTTCAGCATAATACTAACAAAGTATGTGACTCTTGGACAAGGGCTGTCTCCATCTGGCAAGCCCAAAGCATGGGCTTGAGCAGGATTTCAGTGGTGTGCACTAATCCCTGTGGACGTACCTAAAAGTTTTTGAGGGGGCCTAATACTTGAAATAAGTATATGGCAAAAATACAGTCCCATCTCAAAAACACGTGCTCCAGAGTTAACAATTGCAGACTTCATGGATGTACTTAAAGGCAAGGGGCAGCTAGTGATTATGTATGCAGCTTTGTATTTTTTTATTATTATTATTATTATTTTTTTACTGGCCTAGAATCAGTCTATTCTTTACTCCACAAGGTAGAGCATGGCCAATATGGAAACATCTGTGTTATGAAAATTCCTCTGAAATGGTTGAAAGACAGGTAACTGATTCTATTTTGGAGCTGTTCCATGTAGACTGAATCAACAATTTCCAGCAAGTCAGCCCAGAAAAAATCTGTGTGGTTCCTTTTGATGCATACACAGCTGTGAGCTTCTGTGTTGACTGCTTTCAGCTGAAACTAGAAATAGTTTTACAAAATAAAAAGAAAATAATATTTAAACCTTAGAGGTACTAAGAAATCTAAAAGGTAGACTGAACTCATCCTGAGATTTCCACTCCAAATCTTCAGCAAGCTTGGCTGTGATAGGTTTTCCTCCCTCTCTCCTGTAGTCCCATGTTACACCCCTTGACATCCATACGGAGGCATGTGAGTGTGTGCTGGAGCAGCTTGATACTCTCTGCAGAGTGCATTAGGGATGGAGCTCCTCACCTGAACCCAGGGCAGAATAGTTCCCCTTGCTGTTTAGGTGGATCGGTGAGACCAGCTGCAGGGTAAGACACCAGTCCTTAGACATCAGAAACTTCCCCATCTGCTCTGTCAGAAACAGGTGGTGATGAAGCTTTGTGACAGTTCTTAGCACTGGGTACAATACCAATCTAACTCTTAAAACACCAGCTCTGCAGTGCTATGGATAACAGATGAGAAGGTTTTGAGAATAAATGCTGCCAGATAGTTTTCCTATTTCACAAAGTTGTAGCACTTCGCTTATGGATGGGCTTGATGCTGTCTGGCACCAGAGCTGATGGGATTAACATTGTACACCCATAGCACTGAAATAAATAGGAAACATGATTTCAGGGAAAATAAAAATGCAGTTATAGAAAGGAATAGTGATGATTTTCTTTTTGAATGATTTTCTTTTTGAATGTAAGCTTGGTCCAAATCAGTTTAATTTGCACTGGCTGGAGATACATGACCCTTTCCTGTAAAATATTTTACATGGTGTTGATCACATTAATTGTAAACATACTGAAATGCTCTCTACTACTACTGCTGCTGCCTCTAATTCATTGGTGACCTGTACAAGAAGGCAACACGTGCTTATTGTTAAAAAAAAAAAGGCAAAACAGAACTGAAGGATCATCTAATGCTCAGTTGAAAGACAGAGACAAAATAACCAATCTGTAATGCAGATTTATTAATAGTCATTCACTGGTTTTCACTGAAATACTCTTCACGTAACCTTGACTTTATTAAGTAGTCCTTAAGGTGCATTTTGAAGGCAGATAATGAGTTTGGGGAATAGTCTTATCTACATCAAGCTAATCTTTAACAGCTTGGAAGGGAACTCGCAGAAACTTTTCCACTTTAAGTGACATAGCCATGTTCAAATCAAGCCTTTTAAAATGTCATTTTAATAGGAAGAGTTTACAGGCATTTTTAATAGCTATACCTCATAGAGGAATATGATTTAAACAAAGGCAATAGAAAAAGTTATTGAGATTTTAATAGTATTAATGGGGCTGGAGGGAAGTGGTGTTGGAGAAGCAGGAATGTTACTGTGGTGGAGTGGCACTTAGTGTCTTGATTAATAAAGACAAGGCAGCTCTTCCTCAAAAAAATACCTTCTTTTACAGCGTCTGTCTCTTTAAAAGGGAGGGCTGAGGGAAGGCAGGGGTTTAGGGTGGTATTGTGATGCTGAGCCTGCACTTACTGCATTGTCCAGCTTCCCCGAGCAGAAGTTTGTAAGAGCCTCCTGACCCTTTCCCGATGCAAAGGCTGGTTGTGTGTGTGAGGGACAGAGGGATGGAGAGGCAAGAACAAAAAAGAAATCCAAAAGAAAACAAACCGAGAGTTACTATTTTACTGGGAACTCAGGTTTAACCCATCTGTACTTTCCCTTTGGTTTCCACCACGTCCTTGAAAATAATTTCACTTTTCCTGCATCGCGTGTGAAGCCACAGCCGTGGCTGTGCACTCAGAGGCACAAACCCAGCTTCCCCTCCAGCTCCTCTCTAACTTGCTCACACCGCGGGCTGAATTTTAACCCGCTGGTACAGCCAGATGAATTACATGAACCCTCTCCTGCTGATTCCAGTTGGCTTAGCTCATTTTGTTTTGCTTGCTTTATTGTTTGGGCATCAAATGTCTCGGCTCTCCCAAGTGCACACACATTTGGTTTCTGACTAATGCAAGGCCTCCGTCAGAGAGACAGCGTTTGTCATTTAAAATCCAACATGTCTTAGAGTCAGGTCATGACTCAGATACCACAAACTGTATACAGAATAGACCACAAATTCCTCCAGTACGATTGAACAAGGCTTTCCGAGAAGCCACTTCCCCTGCTGGTTATATCCTAACCCTGACTGACAGGTAGCAAATAACCATGGTTCTCGAGTGGCATTTTCTTTCAACTATTTTTTTGTTCATTTTTTTTCTTTTTTGTCTGCTGTATTCATGGCTGTTTAAAATCCTGCCTTTTCCTGTGCATACAGAACATGCTCTTGGCTAGAGAGGTGGCTATAGAAATTTCGCTTGGTTACATTTTTATGGAAATATTAGCATCGATCAACTTTAAGCTCCCAGGGTGGGAATTTGGAGCAGACCCTGAACACCCGGGCAAAACTCAGCCTGATCCATTCGAGTTCCCTTGAGCTGCAGCTGCAGCTCTCACGTGCTTTGTACACAAAACCCATAAATCGGCCAGGGTTTGCTCAAGCAGCTCCTGAACTCTCACCAAACCTTTCGATGAACCTGCCAGGGGCTGGAGGCGGGGTAGGCAAGGGATGGGAGCAGGGCTGCCGGCCATGGGGAGGTTTGTGAGGAAACCTGAAACCAGGTGAACTTCCTAGGCTAAGAGTTTCCTTGGGCGGGAGACCTGCAGACATTTCTCATTTGAAGCAGAATTGGAGTTAACAAATCTGTTAACAAGCCTCACATGCTTGCTGACCAGTAGTAAATCTCAGCTCGATTTATTACTGAATACAGCACTTTGGCTTAAGTCCTCAGTGTCGTTCTGCAAGTGGATGGGAAGCAAGTCACAATCTTTACTCCTAGCTAGAAAGCCTGGTCGAGAGAATCAGGTAGGGTGCAGCTCTTTGATTTAACCTGTCTTTTCTTTCTTTCTTTCTTTCTTTTCTTCCTTTCTTCCTTTTTTTTTTTTTTTTAATTTTCTTTAACGAAACAAGAGAATTCATCTGCCAGCACTATTCTGTGCTCTTTTGTCAATAGAAAAGTTGTTTTTCTAATGGTTATCTGTCTGCAAGTCCTTGACCTGCTTGTAAACACATTTCTGCAGGAAAACCCCAGGCCATGGCCTCAAGCATTTACGTCAACAAGAAGAGATAAAGTGACCAAAACTTAACCTGATCTGGCCTGGAGTGCCCTCTACTGCCCCTTGACCAAATACTTCCCTAATCTGTGGCCTTCTGAAAGGAACAGATTGTTGTGTAATAAGTATTACCTGGAATGAAATCAATTTTGGGAGCCTGACTTCCTCCTCCTTTTCCCCTGTCCATAACCTCTGGTGATTCAATAGACTTTGGCTAAGCAACAAGGTCTGGGTAGGTTTGGTGGAAGAACAGGAGCTTTCCCCCCAGATCATCACCTTCGTCCCCGTTACAGGCATCTGTCACCTGAGGACAGCTCGAGGGGGCAGCCCCGGCCGCAGCCCGTCATGCCACGTTAACCACGCCACCTTCCAAGCCGTGTAACAAATGCAGGCAAAACTGAACTCGCCGATCAAGTTGCTTTTAAAAGGCATTTGCTGATCCCCTGGGATTTGTTCTGGATTCCCACGGCACAAGCAGAGGCTTTGATACAGCCGGGATTCAGAGAGTCGCTAAACTAGGAGCGAGGTCCCAAATTGTGGTGGGATGCTCTGAGATCATCTCCCAGCCCAGGGAGGAAGGCAGGCAGAGAGCCACTGTGGCATGATGACATGAGTGTCCCCAGCTTGGCTACTTCACTTTGGGGTGAAAGCTGGCTGTTAACTGAAGATCATTCAGGAGAAGTGACACCAAACTGTTCCAGGAAGGAAAGAGTGTGTATGTATGGTTTCTTCT